>VZDJ01000063.1:2797529-3229883 GCA_008694505.1 Cyanoderma ruficeps | reverse complement strand
GGTCTCCAGTGACCATAATGACCTGAGTGAGGGACAAGTGAGTGACAAATGGCTAAAGCGTGGAGTGAGAGAAGGGGGAATGTCCATTGCTGAGGAGCAGGAGGCACTTTGAGGTCAGAGCAGTGCTGTGTACACAGCCAAGAGAGATTAGGGGCAGGAACTGCCCAGCTCTGTATCGAAATCTTCTCCTTACTGAGCTGCTTTATCAGGGCTCTGGAGGAAGAACTCATCACAGGCAGCCAGATTAAAATAATGCAGAATAAAGGGGCCTTTATATAAGGGTCTATATTAGGTATGCTCAGTGGGGAGGGTTTGTTAGAGTATTGCATCTTTAAATGGATCCTTGTGACTGAGGTGTCCTGACAGATAAGGCACAGCCTTTTCTTGCTTTTCTTGAAGAAAAATTGCCAGATTTGTCTTCAGGCTACGGAAAAATTCATCAGGGTTGGGGTTTGGCATTCATCTCATCTGAGATCTGTAATTCCAAATATGATTTTCCTAGATTTAGATAGATTTCACCTCTGCTTAGGGCCAAAAGTATATTTGTGGGTCCCTGGGGAATGAAAATAGGGGAATTACTGCTTCAGGTTCCACTTGAATAATTTTGAGACCAGTGACTCCTTTGGATAAATGTTCAAAGCAGTGTCCTGATGCCTTCTCTGGAATGGTTTCTATCACCTTACTCTGTTTACAAGGGAGTAATTCCAGCTGGTGTGGGTGCTCTATTCTAGAAATAGATCTGATGAGAAAGGATCTGAGCTTTTGCAAAGTTGGGTTCCCAGGCTTGAGGGTTTTGGGCAGTTCCTGCAGTCTGATTCCCACTTAAATGAAAATGTCTTTCCTCTGGGGACTTTCTAAACTGAAATTATAGGATGGTCTTAACTAAAGCTGAGATTTTTGGTAGTTGTTGCTAGAAAGATAATTAATGACAACATGGTGGAAGATCTTAGATTTTAAATACTTTAGATAATACCCAAAATAATAATAAAGAGCCTTTCTGTGGTGAGCCCACTGTGTTTTTCACTGTAAAATCCTCACCTTGATGCCAGCACTGCGGCACTTGGAGACAGCGTCAGGCACGGTGGAACGGGGTGGGTCAATCATGGAGAGCAGCCCCACAAAGCACAGGTTGGAGGTGGGGAAGTTCATGGAGTCTGTGTCGAACTGGAAACCCTCTGGAAACTCGTTCTCAGGCAGGTACAAGTGGCAGAAACCTGGAAAGATGTTTAGGTTGGTGGGGTGGGCGGGAAAACGTGGGAGGAAGAGGAGAGCTTGATAAAACATCAGGGTTTGCTTTTGCCCGTGGAACACTAGAATTTAACCATTTTTCCAGGCACGCTGGATGTGCCAAGACTTTAATCCCCATTTCACAGGTTTCACAGCTGGATTTAACCCTATTTTCACTGTTCCCCCCGTTGCCCCAGGCAGCCCCTGCAGCTGCACTCACCCAGCACTCTCTCCCCCATGCCCCCCAGCTCCATGTAGGCTGTCTGGAAAGCTTCTGCCTTCTCGCTGTCCAGAGGCTCCTCCTTGCCGTTGATCATGATGGTGCTGCACCTCTCCAGAATCCTCTCCGGGGCCCCTTTCATCACCAGCAGGAAGCGCTTGTCGTGGGGGTCGTCGGTCTCATGGATGGAGAGCTGTGCCACAAACAGGAATTGGGTTGAAAGAGCTCAAAATGTCCTCATTTGCTTCTACTTTTTTCCATGGGATTCATGTTCTTTTTCCATGAAGAAATCGTAATTTCCATCAAATGGAATGAGCTGTATTTATTATAACTTTAATTTCCTCTGCTGTTGAATTACCCCATTAAGGCTTCCAGGTCAACCAGGCCCAGTGATAGAAACAATCCGGCATGATTTCCAAAAAAACCCCCATGAAACACACCTGGAATTTGTTGGTAGAGTTGAAAGGGATTTCAGCCACTTTCTTGTTCTGTGCTCTAATGCTCATCACGTCCCCCAGAATGACCTCAGAGAATTTCAGCAGAGCTGTTTCAGAGGCATCTCCCACCACAACTCTCTGTGGACACAAAGAAAAAAAAAAATTTTACTTTTGCATTTCCACAATTCCATGACATGCTGCACACTCCAGCGACAAGGCATCTACATTTTTATGTCCAAAATGTCCATTTCTATGTCCAATATTTTTTTTTATCCTGGAAAAAGTATTAAAATAGAATTTGGGGATGTCTGCTTTGCTCTTGAGCCTCAGCAAACAGAGGGAAAGAGCATTTGCTGCTGTAAAGCAGATTTGGGGTCACACTTAGGTCAATATAGGTCAGCTGAGGCCCAAACCCAAATTAATTTGAGGATGGCATTGATGAGTAAACAGCAGATTTGTTCTGGCAGTCCAGTCAGTAGAATTTACTACCTCTAAGCAGTCATGTGGAAAGACATTAATTAAGGCACGTTTACCTTTGCTACAATAAATTAACAGTGCAATAATTACTATTCCTGCTCCTTGTGTTGCCTTTTTCCTGGCAGGGACAGTTGGATTTGGACAATACTCTCAGGCACAGGGATTCCTGGGACCAGGAGTTGGGATTGTGGATCCAATTCAGGATAATCAGCCTTTTTATGCTCTTGGCTGAGGGTTTTTTATCCCATGTTAAATTTTGTGTGAGTGCACAGCAGTAAAACCACTGTCAATAGGAACTTAAAAAGCTGGCGCAGTAAAATGGAGATTGTTAAAGCCAAACAGAGAAAATTGCTTTTTCAGAGGAAGGGGAATAAGCTGATGTGAAGTCAGCAGTACCTTCATGATGGGGAGATTTTCCTGTCCCGGCCGGAATTCTGCCCGGTTGCAGAGAGTGACAATTTTTGATAACGCTGTCCATGAGGGGGAACTTTGATCAAAGGGCTGGGCTGAGAGAAGCAAAACACACATTGCATCCTTTAGCACATTGCATGAGACAAGTAAGAGCTTAAGAGTGAAAAAACAGAAGTGACTTATGTGCAGAAAATTATTATTCTTTTGACAGGTTCTTTTATGCAAAAAAAAAAAATTGATATAAATTTTCCCTCCCTGGCAAATTGGTTTGGATGATGTTTCTCTGCTTAATTCCCTACTAAATGCACTCCTGGCAAAAGGTTCTGCTGTAGAACCTGCTCCAGGTTTACTTCCTGTGAGTGGAATTCAATATTAATTCTTTTTTTTCACGTTTCCCCATGGCTAAGGAGAGATTCCCACATGTAGAATGAAGACACATGTGATTCAGCCATCCAAAGTGAACATCCTAGGACTGATCCAAATATCTCACAAGCATCCAAGTACCTCACCAAGTGATCCCACCCCCCCATTTTCCCATTTACTTGTCTGATCTTCACTGGTGTCGGCCGAGTAGATCTGGTTGTCAAACCAGAGGTGGGCAACAGTCATCCTGTTCTGGGTGAGGGTGCCTGTCTTGTCGGAGCAGATGATGGAGGTGGAGCCCAGCGTTTCCACGGCCTCCAGGTTCTTCACCAGGCAGTTCTTCTTGGCCATGCGCTTGGCCGTCAGGGACAGGCTCACCTGGCAGGAGGGAAGAGGTCCAGCTGTCACCAAGGTGTGGTCACATAGAGGTGTAAAGAGATCACCTTCCCCTGGTAGATCCTTTGTGGGCGTTTGTTGTTTGGTTGGTTGGGGTTTTTAGGAGAATATTTTAATTTTTTTTCATTTTTGTTTGGCTGCAGTGTGGTTTTTTCTCCCTTTTTTTAAATTAAAATCTGAGGTTTGGCTGTAACAAGCACAGGTGGATTAGCTGCTGAGAGGAACCTGCTGCCTGCTGATAGAGATAAGGATGTCTTATCAGTCAAGAGGCTGTTTGAGATGGAGGAACCTGCAACAGCTGGTCATAGCCAAACCTCAGACCCTAAATTTAAAAAAAGGGAGAAATTTAAAAAAAGGGGGAAAAGGGAGCTCCATGAATCCTGCAATGATTCCCTTCAGTGTTTGCTGCTGGGCTGCTTTGCAGCCAGCAGTGCTTGGCAGCTGTGCTGCTCCTCAGGCAGGGATTTTAGAGTTGGACATGCGGTAACGAGTGGAGTTGCCATGTGACTTTCAGGGTACAATGTTCCCACTGCCAAGTGGGAACGAGTGGTGGGGACATGAGCCACGTCACCGTACTCAACTGCCATCGGGGCAGAGCAGCACTTGAACTTAAACCCAAAAACTGGGTTTGAGATGAATGACTCAGTTCCACCAGAATTCACCAAACAAAGGGTTTATCCTCGAAATAAGAACCCCCACCTGTCGCTGTAGGACACGAAAGACTCCAAATATTTCAGAAGGCAAAAAGTATAGAAAAAAAGCTATATTGTCTCAATTCTTACTAAATTCTTACTGAATTCTTACAATTCTTACTCAATTCTGACTTTTATAAGGTGTTCCCATACAGACTTAACATAGTTGGGGAATAGGAACGACACCTCTCTAATCCCATTGGTTAAACTGGAAAAGCACAAAACAGCACCTGGAGGAAGGTTGCTTTGAGAAAGGAGAGTTGTTTGCCAAGATTGCTTTGAGAAAGGAGAGTTGTTTGCCAAGATTGTTTTTGAGAAGAAGCTTTCTTGAGAAATTTTTCCTTGGGAAAATGTTAGCAGCCGCTAGCAGGCTGAAATCTCTCAGGCCCACACCCACCCCTCTCCAAACCCAACCCAGCCCAGGGCTGGAGCGGCGAGCAGAGAACCCCAGCACAGACTCACCGTCACCGTGGCCAGCAGCCCCTCGGGCACATTCGCCACGATGATGCCGATGAGGAAGATGATGGAGTCCAGGATCTGGTAGTGCATGGACAGGGAGATGATGAAGAAGAGGACCCCGATGGAGACGGCCACTCCTCCCACCAGGTACACGAAGTGCTCGATCTCGATGGCGATGGGCGTCTTCTCGTTGCCCACGCCCGAGGCCAGCGAGGCGATGCGGCCGATGATGGTGCGGTCCCCGGTGTTGATGACGACGCCCGTGGCGGTGCCTGCAGGGACAAAAGCTGTCACCTCCAGGCCACACATACACTCAGATATGTTTGGGGTTTTTTTAAATTTTCTTTTCTTCTGTTAGAGCTGGGATTAAATGCTCGAGAGATGGATTTTGTGTTCGGACTCAGGTGTTTATTAATTCTTATCTATGTCACAGTCTCACAAGTTGTGAGTTCTGGCTAACAAAGTGAAAAATGGCCCCTATCTCTCTCTCTACAAGGCCTTTTAAGGATAAACTATGCAATTAAGAAGTGACACCTAAATTATTCTTACTTTTAACCCAATAACCAACCACCCGTGGCCCATAATGCAGATTTTTCCACCCAATTACAAAGCACCACCCAGACCCATGAAGAAGAAGGTGAAAAAGAAAGACTCAGCCTCTGCCCTAAATCCTCCATCTTGCTTTATATATATATTACTATATTCTAAACCCTTAAACTCTAAGTTTTCCAACCTGTGATATCACACACTTCTATTCAAACTCCACACCCACAATCCCAGTGCTGTCACTCAATTTTGGGAGCCTTTTCCACAGCCTCAGATCACATGCAGTGTGAGCACAGAAAGTCTGAAATTCTCAGTGCCCAGGGTTCCAACATCTCCCCCTCCTGCATGCAAGGAGGCAAAGACTGCACCTGATACATGGACATTTCTGAGTTTCCCAAAAGATGGGTATTTTGTGACAGCCTGACATTCCAACAGGTACTGATGGAAGAACTGCAAGGAAATCATTGTCAGTTCAAACCCAAATCAATTCATTGATTGGTGCAGCCACAACCACGCTGCGTGTTGGAACAAATGCTAAGAGTGACCATCCCCAAGGTCACGTTTTAATCTGCTCAGGTCAAAATTCATGTGAGCAATTGAACCTTTCTGAAGTTCCTCAGAGCAGAATTGCTCAAATGAGTTAGCAGGACCAACCAGCACCTCTGCAGGTGGCTTTTGGGGGGCCCTTCTCTCTGTATGCTGATAAAAAAATAAAAATTAGAAACGTTCAGTTCCCCTGAAGTTGCTCAATAGAAAACTAGAAAAAAAGCCCAAAGGATGTAAAGGTGTGCACAGAGGCTGATAAACGTGGCTGGAGCCAGTGGAGAAACAGATCAAGAGGATAAAATGGGATTTCCATGCCCAGGCTCAGGATCAGCTCACCTTCCACACAGGTGGTGGAGTAGAAGGCAATGTTCCTGGTCTCCAGGGGGTTCTCGTGGGTGAAGTCACAGGAGCGGGACTGTGGCTCCGACTCCCCTGTGAGTGAAGAATTGTCCACCTTTCATGAAACGGAGACAGGCCCAGGTTAAAGTCAGCAGTGCACAGTGGTGCCCAGCCAGGAGGTGAGGCAGCAGCTTGTTTCATAATCAGTGACATCAACATCCCTCAGTGCCTTTTCTCTGAGCTGCTGCTGTCCCTGGCAGAACCTATTCCTGTGGGAATTCAGTTCTGTCTGTCTGTCTGTCAGTGGGATTTTCAGCAGCAGCCAGAGGAAACCCCAGTTTTGAGGATCTGCCTGCAGTGGAAACTCTCAATTGTGTATTGGTGCATCTGCCTTGTCCTGGCAAAGAGCAGAACCAGAACTTGGCATGGACTTTTTGGATGTTCAGGGAGCAAGGGGTCAATCCAGCATGACATTCCGGCTTCTGCTCTCTGACTTCATTAATTATGTCCAATCAAAGCTCTAATAACCCATAGTGGCAGCATAGAAATTGCTTCTATGCAATAAACCACTCCAAACTCTGTTATGGCAGTGTAGAAATTCTTTCTATGCAATCAACCACTCCAAACTCTGCTTTCCCTCTTTCCTTTGCACTCCCAAGCCCTGTTTACCTTGCAGCCCTGGGTGAAGATGAGGCGGATGTCTGCAGGGATCCTGTCCCCACCCTTGATCTCCACGATGTCCCCAACCACCAGCTGGTCTGCTGGCAGCTCCTTCTTCTCGGCATCCCTGAGGACAAGAGCTTGCTGCAAGACAGAAATGGGACAAAAATTAGCTTTGTGCCACCCTCTAAGCTGAGATCCTCCCCTCTGTTCCGGGAAAGATCCAGAGCAGGGTGATGCAGAGGGAATGTGAGCGGATTTGACACCCAGCTGGACTGCTCAGGCTGGGATTTGGGGGGTATGAGAAGGGAAGTGGCCTTGGAGATGGGGAAATGCCTTCCAGGAATGTGCTCTCCTGACATCAGCGCTGTGTCTGTGCTTTTCAATAATGGTTTGTGACTCAGGACATTTATCTGGGTCATTTGCCAAGAGATAAATTCAAGTTGGGCTTGCTGGGCTTCCCTCGTGCATTATTGGGGTGAATTTTTGCCTCTGTTCTCACCTGTGGGATCATCTTGCTGAAGCTGGCCATGATGTTTGTGCTTTTGGCTTCTTGATAATAGGCAAAGATGCCAGTGAGGATGACAACCAGAGCCAGGACCACTCCGAGGTAGAGCTGATCAATAAAAGAAATAATCTGGTTAATTTAGGACAAGTTTTCGGCAGTTCCTCTGTTAGAGTAAATGAGTTTTGTGTTGTTCTAAAATGAGGTGTTGGCCAAGTTAAAAGACAGAAAAGAAAAGAAGAGAAAGTTCTTAAGAAAAGAGCTTTCAGGTATTGGCCTGCAAATGATCAATTAAAGCTTTTTTAATTTTGTGTGCGTATAAAAAAAGGGTTTTAATAGCGATTTTCCCGTCTAAAATCCTTCTCTAAACNAATAATAATAATAATAATAATAATAATAGTAATCAGAGTATAACGCAAAGGGGAAATAGTTGTAAACTCTTTAGTCTCTGACTAAAGTCAGAGTCCAAAGTCTTTAGACCTTTTCCTGCTCTCAGAGTACTCCAGAACTGCGATCATGCCCAGTGGTGACAAAACCTTTGCCCAGGCACTCTTTCAGCCTGTGGTGCGCGGGGTGTTCGAGCTTTTATCAGAAGTGCCGGGCGGCAGGAGAGTCCCCTGAGAACGAGAGGCCTCCTAGTAGTTACTGAGTAACCGTGTAGTATTTAAATCACCCGGAGCCCGGCGCAGTTACTCATCCACTCACGTTGTCGAAGGCTGAGTCCACCCCCTGCGCCAGCTGGATGCCGAAGGAGATCCAGGAGAAGCCGGTGCCGATCCACAGCAGGATGGAGAAGCCCCCGATCATCTGCTTGAGGAACTTGACGATTTCGGGGGTGGCTTTGGGAGGGGTCAGAGCGTTGGGGCCGTCCCGAGCCAAAATCTCGGCTGCTCTTGCGCTTGAGAGACCCTGCAGGAGGAAGGGGACACGTTTGCAATGAAATCCCAGAAAAAACAGATTTTTTACAAAATTCACGTGCTGCTGTTTCTTTAAAGCTCGTTAAAGCTGCAGCTCTGATTTCCAAACCTCCTGATTTCAGAGAGGCTGCTATTAATGATCTGCTATGGAGAAACAGCCATTTTTTTACTGGAGCACCGAATCTGGGGGCCACATCCATCAGGAGTTTCCATCCTGTTGGTTATCAATCAAATATACCTGGACTAAGTGTTTGGAAAGCCAGGGAGAAACTGGCATGCCTTTTCTGCTGTTTCTGCACTTCCACAAGGTGTTTGTAGCTCAGGGGGTTCTTGAGACTCTTTCTGTGCTCTGGCCACGTTCAGTGCTTTGATATTTGAATGTCAAAGTGTCAAAGGGACTCGGGTGTAGTTTCTCAAGTCTAGATTTTTCCTTCAAAACCAGCTCAATCCGTGCAGTCTTTGGCTATGAATTGTTACAGTGAAAAGCGAATCGTGGTGAAATCAAAAGACCAGATAACAGCTTTAGAGAAAATGAGGTGCTGGTGCAAAACCCTGAGGTCTCATTTTTGATTTCAAAGCACTAGCTCAGCCTTCTTCAGACTGGAGAGAAACTCCACTTTAAATCCAGGCCAGAGCTCCTTGGCTTGCTGGTTTAGGCTTTACTGGGAGCATCAATGCAGGCACCCACACACATCTAAAACAAAATTCCTGCTCCTGGAGAGCTCTGGGGAGGCCAGAGGCACCTGGTGGAGGCAGCTCCTTAAGGATGCCCTGTGGACTTACTTTGTCAATGCTGGTGCCATACTTCTTCTCCAGCTCCGAGGTGTTGAGCCTGTGGTCATCCTGCATTCCAAGGGAGACAGAAAATCACAGTGAGCTGAGCAGCAGACTGCTGAAAGTTTTATTTCCAAACTGCCTGGATCTGGGAACATGGATGAAGTTGCTTGTAGGACACATTAATTTCATTAATTAGACAAATCTGCATATTGAGAAGCAAAATATCTTCCACTGGAAGATGATTTTTTTTTCCCCTTTGATTTGCAGAGTGCTTTTGTAAATAGCTCCCTCCTCCAGCAAATCTGTCACAAGAACAGGGTGGTGTGCTCATGTCTCTGCTGCTTGCCACGAGGGGCTGTGCTTCTTTGGGATAAATCATTTCTCTCTGCACGCTGCAGGGCTCAGAGAGTGTGACAACAACAACCTCTGCCCTTGATTGCCAGGGCAGGGAATGTGAATTATCCTCCTCACTCTGGGGGAAAGAGGCAACAGGTTCTGAGTTTAAAAGGGTGTGGGAGAGGGAAATCTCAGAGCTCTTCTCCTCGGCCTGCAGTGCCACCTCTGTGGTATCATTGGCCTAATTATATCTTGTGCTGAACTGGGATTTAGAAGCCAAGAATTTGAGAGATCTCCCAATTGTTTTCTCAGAGTGATTCATGGGTACTCGGGTGAGTCAATTCTCCTGTCTGTGCTTGGGTTTCTCTTTAGAAACACGGGAGTGGAGTTACATCCCCCGGTGGCAAAAGACAATACGGGCTGACAAATATTTACCTGCTGCTGGGCAGATCTTGGAAACGTGGTGGGTGCATGGAGGAGAGAATCATGGAATCAGTGTCTTATTTTGGTGTTCTCTGAGCTTTGAAATGCCATCCAGCCCGTAAATAGCCTCTCCTCTGAGCTGCTCTCACAGCAATCTCGAAAAGAGGTCAGCATAATTACCCTCATGTTTCAGATTGGGAAACTGGAATGTGTGGAGAGGAAGCAACATTTCCAAGAGCAGCCAGCAGGTCAGTGGAGAGCCAGGAGGAAAACACTGATTTCTTGAGGGCCAGAGGAGTTGGTTTGGGTAAAACCCCTGTGTTTAAAGCTGAGAAATGCTCTCAGCCCTGGAATCTCTGGAGCACAGTGCCGTGGTGCTGCCTCTCCCTCTGATTCCTGGCTGGCTGTGCAAGTTGTCAGGAAATACTGATGGCAGTAATTCCATCTGGGAAACAGATCCTTTTTGGGCAGATAATGTTCTGTACCATTGGTGGCTTAATTACACCAGACTCATCCTCTCATTTTAGGTATTAATCTTGCACAGGATTTTTCTGGCACACTCCGGGAGTGTGAGGGAGCAAATCCTTCCCTGTGGCAGGATTTTCAGTGCAGGACATTCCCTGGATTTCACAGAGTGTGTAATGGAAGCTCAGCAACACTCACCAGGTCCAGTTCTTTCTTAAGATCTTCTGCCTTCTTTTTCTTCTTGTTGCCTTTTGAGTCCTTTTGCTTCTCCTCTTCATCTTCGATCTCTGTTTTGTGCAGATCTTTTGTCCCGTAGATCTCAACCGAGTAAACATCGGACCTTTTCTGCAAAAAGCCACAAAAAAGTCAAAATTTTGCAGATCTAATTTTTTAGACAACTTACAAATGTCTACTGTCCCTTTCTCCTGGCTGCTTAGGGTGTTTTTCCCTGTCTTGTCCAGAGATCCATCCAGTTTGTGTTACTGTGATTGTGGTCAGGACTTCATCAGGTACAAATTGCAGGGATCCCTTTAGGGATGTGAAACACTTCCAGCAGTTTATGATCTAAAACTAGTGTAGGAAAATACTGCCCAGGACCTCAGCAGTGAAAATCATTCATTTATTTATCAGCTCCAAGAAGAGATCAGTGGAAAAGCAAAATATTCTTGAAAAGGGGAGGAGAAAAATCATCCATTGAGAACTTGCTTGTTCCTGGAGCTTTTCAGACCCATAACTTCAAGATTTAAATTTTAATTACAATTAACACGTACAAATATATATTTGCACTGAATCAAAGCGGGGAATGGAGGCAAACACCAGACTGAGAGCCAAGGAGGAGCTGCTCAGTTTCTGCTCACACAGAGCTCAGAACTGGCAGGGATTTGCCAACAATTCACTTTTTTGCCAGTGGAATACCGGCCACAGGAAGCTGTTGACCCAGGGAGGCTGCTGCACCTCAGGGAATGTTTTGCTTTCAGTGATAACTGGGGAGTTGTGCTGTTCCCAAAGCCTGGCTCAACTCTGCAGTGTGCAGGGCAAACTTCCCTCTCGTGCTGATTTACCAGCTGCGTAATCATAACACTCCAGCCCCAAATTATCCTGGAAACGACGTGCCAGGCCTTGGGAGAGCCACTGGGTGACCCCATTCCAGAGGTTTCCTGATGGATTAAACCCCAGAGGTTCAGGAGAGGCCCCCTGGATGTTTCCCTGATGGGACAAAGCGCAAAGGGGCTCTGCCAGTGCTTGGCTCCCTGTGAGATCTCACAGCAATGAAGGGAGATCTCTCCAAATCATAAAGCGAGCTCAAATAATGGAAACAACAAGAAAAATGGATAATAATTGGGGTATCTTATTATTTAACACTGTTCTGAACTCAAAACTGACATCTTATCTTCAGCTGTCCTGTAACTAAAGCAGTATTTAAATCTTGACATTGTCTCTTGATGAAGGGGAAAGCAAAGAGCTGCTGAGCAGTTTGAGGACTTTAAAGACCCAAATCCTATTCCTAAACACCTGATTTTGCTCAGTGATGCACATCCCAGACACAGGGCACGCCTAAGTTTTGATTTTTTTCTGCCATGCTGAAGATTCACAATCTGCTTTATCTATTGGGATTTTTTTCTCTTCACCTTCCTCCTCCTCCTCCTCTTCTCTTTAACTCTCCCACCCAAAAAATCTGTTCAGCTTTTCAAATCCCTATAGAGCACAGAAACCAGGAGAGAAAGGGAACAACTCTCTGCTGGGAGAACATAGCAGATGGAAGGAAAAATAAAGAAAATTGATGAAGTTAGTAAAATCTATTGCTCACTTGTAAGCATAACCTGTGTTATCCTTTAACCTTCAGAGTTTCATAAAATCTCAGATTTTGGCTCAGATTTTTTTGACTCAGCCAGTCCAAGAATTCTTCCCAATCCGAGCTGTTCATTCCCAAGTGTGTCTGGTATAAATTCAGTTTTTCACTTAGCCTGTACTTATAGTAAAGATTCACAAAATAAAACTCAAGAAGAAACACGAGGGGCAGTTCCTTGGGCATTGTACCCACCTTGACCATCTTGGTGAGTTTATTCCTTTCCTGATGGAGGGAAGCAGCCAAGCCAAAGCCTCTGGATCAAAAGCCAAAATCTCTGGATGAAAAGCCCAAGCCCAGCTGGAGTCTGTGGTGGCTCAGAGCAGTGCTGGAGTGCAGAATCTCCCCGAGGTGGTGGGTCTCTCTCCTGTGGCCAGCAGGTGTTAGCTGGAGTGCTGCTCCCACCTCGGCATCCTTCAGGCAGGACGAGCTCCCTGTCCCAAGCCTGTGGAGAAAGAGCTCTGCTTGCTGCTGCTTTATAAATCAGCATCTTGTGCTGCCACTCCACCCCTCCCCTTCCAGGTCCAGCCCATCTTCTGTTTCACCTGGAGTAGGTGGAAAAATACCACAGTAATGGGCATGTGGGTTTCAGGTCAGATAGGTTCTAATTATTCCTTTGTAGTGTTTGCTCACAAGTAGGGAACAGGTGTATTATTCATCTTGCTGGAAGCAAGGAGTTTCCTCCTGAGACTTTCCAGCTCCGGGCTCCCCTCGGGATCCCAGCTCCCCTGGGCTGCAGGAGGGCTCTGCACATTTTGTCTCACCTGCCCAAGTGATGTTCTCTGTGCCTGAGGTCCCTCAAAGTGGAATCCCTGCCTCGTTTGGGTGCTGGCAGGGATTTAGTGCAGTGGTGTCCTGTAGCCCTGGTTTTGTGCCTAAGATGTTTTAGTTTTCTAAAATTCTTTTCCCAGAAAATTTTCTGTAAACAAGAAACGTATTTTTGTAAACTGTTTTAATTTCATTTCCATTTCATTTTCATTTCATTTCATTTTTTCTATGGTTTCATTCCTTTTCCTAAGAGAGACTTCTTCTTGATGCCACTCTGGTCTGACCAGTGTGAGTGAAGAGTTTCTCTTCTTGTCACCAATCAAATTGGTCTGTGTAAAAAAGTATATAAAAAAGACATCCCAAAAATAAAAAAAAAGTCATTTTCAACCTTCTAAAGTTCAGAGTCTGTGTCACTGTAGTGTAAAACAGTGTCAGTGTCCTTTGAGGCTTCATAGCTTGGACTTCACTCTCAATCCTTGCCTTGTATTTCTGTTTTCCACCTTCATGCTGAGCTGGGAGAAGTGAACTTCCTGGTGCTTTCCAGCCGGGCACTTATCTCAACAGCCCTTGGTTTGTCTTGCACCAATTTCCAGCTTCCAGGTTATGGTGATAATGAGATTTGTGACACTTTTGATACCTGCCTGGTCCCATCACTTAAGAGTAAATCTGCTTCTCCACCTCTGAGACTGAGCTGATGAAAAGCTGAGGAATTCCTCAAAACAAGGAGTGGTTTTCTGTATTTTAACATTATTTGGGGAAAGATTTCTGTGTCATCCATCCGACCTCGCTGATCAACAGCATTTGGTCTTCAATATTATAATCTTTACTCTTTGAATACCTAGTTTTGAATACCATGTAACCCATAAACTTTAAATCCATTGGAGATACTGTGTGGTGCCACCAGTAAGTGACTCAAATTGTGGTCAGAGATATGACGTGCCAAGGGAGACAATCAATCCTCTATCTATGATTTGATATGACTTTATCTAAACACGGATAGAAGCCGTTAGCAGAAGGGAAAAACCAAAGGACACCATCCATTACCTCAACAGGAGCAGGAGTAATTATATTCAAATTAACTTCACGGGAATTTGAGTATCAGACCTCATCGAGCCGCTTCGCAGTTTATGTGTGTTGGTCTTTTTCCATGGAATTCTCCAACCCTTGAACGTTGCGCAAGGTCCAGGAGTGGGTCTGAAAAGGTTTCGTGTTCAGTTTCTGCTGCTTGTTGTAATCAGGGCTGGGTTTTGTCCTGGAATATCAACTTTTCCCTACGTCTGTGAGTGCTGGGGGTTTCCCAATGTGAGCAGGAGCAGGGGTGTATTGGCTGTATCCAGGCAATCTGTGTTGTGTGAGAGCCAGCACTGAGATCCTCCCCTCTGTTCCGGGAAAGATCCAGAGCAGGGTGATGCAGAGGGAATGTGAGCGGATTTGACACCCAGCTGGACTGCTCAGGCTGGGATTTGGGGGGTATGAGATGGGAAGTGGCCTTGGAGATGGGGAAATGCCTTCCAGGAATGTGCTCTCCTGACATCAGCTCTGTGGGTAAAGGCAGTGGGTGCACAATGTCAAACCCAGCACATCTCACCCTTTTCCAGGTTTTAACTGGGCACTGAGGTCTCTGACCCAGGGCTGGATGGAAAACAAGGATGTGCATCCTACAACCCACAGACCCATCACAGCAACCACCGTGTGCTTTTCAGTGAATGGTTTGTGATTCGGGACGTTTATCTGGGTCATTTGGGCAGTTTTTGCATTTCCCTTCTACAAACCCTGCTGGCTTTTGCCTGGGGACGAGTGTTAGAAATGCAAATGAGAGAAATGTTTGGCAACAAAGCAGCGGGTAACCCTGCTCGGCACGGGATATTTCCCCTGGCACTTCTGCCTGCTGAAGGATGTGCTCTGCGGCCGAGGAGCCGAGCTGGGAAAGTCTCTGTGGACAGTTCCATGGCTCAGGATTTACCGAGGATTCGCTGCTGGCAAATCACCTGCGTGCAGCTGCCAAGTTCAAAGGGCAAATTTGATGTTGAAGTTCTGTGGCCAAAATTCCATTCGGTCTGTCAACTGAAGGGCTTTTTTTTCCTTTTTTTTCCTTCTTTTTTTTTCCTGCGAGTTACAAAGCCAGGATGAGGAGCACTGTAAAAAAAAGCAAACCTCTTGTTTTTCTTGAGCCAACAGAAGGTGGTTAGACAGCTGGAATCCTCCTTGTTGGCTGGGGTCACTTGTCACCACAAAAATCGCGTTTTGTCACTTGGCTGTGCTGAAAAGGTCCCAGGAGCAGAGCCCAGATGTGAACCCAGGCTGAATTTCTGGGCAAGGGCTGCTCCACAGCCAAATCCTGCCCCGTGCCCTGGCTTGGCAAGACGTGGCATGTCCTGAGAGGAACATACCTGAGGGCTGGGATTGTCACGTGTGCTCCTGGCATGTCACAACAGCCACAGCCGGGCCCTGCTGAGGGGGGACAACGAGTTAGTATTGTGCTGGTTCCTAAAAACAATCTAGAAAAATAATGTGGCCCTTCTGGATTGTTATATCTCACATTTATTCGCTGGGATTAAGACTTATTTGGACCCTACATGAAAAAAAAAAAAAAAAAGACAGCCAGGAGAATGTTTGGATGTTATTAGGCCACATTTCTTAACTCATAGGGGCTGATCCCAGCGCTCAGACTGTCAAATTCCTTCAGGTTTCAAAGTAAAAGTGCCAATGTTTGTAAAGCGCTTTGGGGTAAGGCGAATGCACTGCCTCTGCCTGATGAACTTTGCTGTGGTGTTTACATTTCTTGGATGAAGCAGGACGAGCATGAGCGGTGGAAGGACCTGAGGCCGCAGAGAGGGCGGTAAATCGATGCCAAATTTTGTTAAAGTTCGCTTAAATTTGCTCGAGTTTGTTTAAATTCGCTTAAATTCGCTTTCCGCGGGGCTGCACGGCACTTCCCGGGCAGGCCGGGAGAGGGCGCACGACTCTCTGCCCTCTGCGATTCCCTGGCCAATTCCTGAAAAATTCCTGAAAAATTCCTGAAAAATTCCCCAAATTCCCCAGAAAGGAGCGCGACTCTGCCTTGGTGTCCCGGGACATCCCTCTCACCTCCTCTGCAGCGCTGCCCCAGCTGTGGCAACCAGGCCAGAGGAGGCTCCAGGATGATGAGAAAATGAGGATTTTTCAGCTTTTCTGGAGAAGAGACCTCATTGTGACCTTCCTGTGTGTGAATTGAGCCACAAAAGAATTTCTGCGATGGTCTGGAGGGACAGGACAAGCGGGAGTGGCTTCAAACTGAAAGAGAGAAAGTTGAGATGGGATATTGGGAAGAAATTCTTCCCTCTGAGGGTGACACAAGTTTTCCAGAGAAGCTGTGGCTGCCCCTGGATCCCTGGAAGTGTCCAAGGCCAGGCTGGACGGGGCTTGGAGAGCTCTGGGATAGTTGAAGGGATGGCACTGGATGGGATTTAAGGTCCCTTCCAATCCGAACCATCCTGGGGTTCTGCGATTCTACAAAGAAAGGGTTTGCTTTGCTTTGGGGTTTGTTTGTTCCCTCCCTCAAGGCCAAGGGTAAAACCAACCCTGAACTCTCCACGGTCAAACAAGTGGAGGGGGCTGAGAATTTATTTTGGGTGCATCCACTACCCAGGAGAGAATTTCTGAGGGTTCCTTGTTGTTTTTTGGGTTTTTTTCTGCTCAGTGGAGAGCAGGATCTCCCCTTCCCTCTAAGTGCCAAGTGCTAAATCTTACCCGTTTTCCTCCTTCATTTAACCCAAACCACGAATAATGAATAACAAAAACCTCCCAGGAGCCTAATTAAGACCAAGCTTAAGTGATATTTGGACAGTGGTAATTTGGGGATTGGCTGTAAACCACTCCTCGTCTGAGCATTCCCCTCCCGAGAGGGGGCATTGCACATTCACTGCTGCTCGTGGAGCTCACAGAAACCCAAATTTCTCTGCTTTTTTCCCCCTCCTAATTTCTCTATTCTTTTTAATCGAAGATGAGCAGGAAACTGCTGAGGAGCAAAGGGCTTCATTGCCAGCTTTCAGGCTGGCGCTGTAAATGCTGAATTATGTTATAACCTCATTGTAAATGCCACCATGACTTGGTGTCCCTGCAGACTTGGCACAGCCACGGCAGCTTGAGGTAATTCCAGGCCAAGGTTTTGATCTTCCAGAAGGATTTGGCTTTTCCCTCAGCCTTTTGTGGCTGAGGAGGACTCTGAACACGCACAGAGAGATGGCACAGGTGGAATTCAGCATTTCGTGTCTCTATATTTCCACATATCCTTTATTTCTTCCCATCACCTGAAGAAGAGCTGGTGAATCCTGGGGAAAGATATTGGGTTTTCATCTCTAACCCTTGTGTGCTGAGGGTTTTGGGTTCCTACAGCAATATTTCCACTTTTTGATGTGGAAATCTGCTAATTCCAAACATTTTCATGTGGGTCACCAAAAAGCCTTGGCTGTCGTTAATTTATAGATCAGAGTGTGCTGAGCTCACTGCTGCCTGCCCAAAGAGGGTCCAAAAATCAGAATTTGCACACTTCATGTCAGAGGGAATATCATTGGGAATCAATTTTCTGTCAGTGTTTTCTGTCTGTGAGGAAGAAAAACAAATCCCAAGTGAGTCACAGCATCCAGGACTATTGTGCTCCTCTTAATATTTTATCTTCCTGCTTCCTCATGCTCCTAAATATGAACCATTATTGGATTCATATTGCTTTAAAAAACAGCAAAGAAAATTGATTTTCCTCCTTTTAACTTCCTGGGGCTGCCAGGAAGAATCAGGGCTGGAAATTGGTGCAAAAAGCACAGAACTTTTCCTTAAACGTGGCGATATTCCCTAGAGATTTCATGATATATAGGAATTAGTAAATTCCAGTCTTTCAAACAGTTGCTGTATAGATGCTTTGATTATTCTCAGGTAAGAAAAAAATAAATATTTTTCCTTTTAAAATATGATCTGATGTGCAGGATAAGCAGCTCACAGGGCCAGGCTGTGGTTTGAAGGCTCCAGAGCACACCCAGCCTCATTCCTGACAGCCATCACAGCCTGGAGAGTGGCACAGGCAGGAATTCTTTGGGATGCAATCAGAGAAAATGGGATGGTTCAAAGAGGGATGTGAGTTTGGGCTCAGTCTGGACACACAGGAAGAGAAAATGGGGTGGTTTTATTTCAGGGGTGTGTTGACCCCCAAAGCACCTCTGCAAATCCGGGGGAGGAAGTGGCCAGGCTTGTAAAATCCCTGGTATGTGTGTGATGTGTCCTGAGCCATCCCAGCATCAGGAATCCTGGAATCCCTGGGGTTAAAGGGACCTTAAAGCTCATCCCATCCCACCCGTGCCATGTGCAGGGACACCTCCCCTGCCCCGGGCTGCTCCCAGCCCCTGGTGATGTCCAGAAACAGCTGGTAGTGGTCAGCAAATTTGCCATTTCCTGACTCTGGAAGAGCCGTTTTTCACCAAAAAATCACATTGATTGGGCGAGAATTACTTCTCAGTTTCGTGTGGAACCAACCTGAGCATTATTTGGCCAAGATTTGCTTAGGAAATCTCAGTTCTGTGGCTTTTTGGGGCTGTTTTTGTGATGGAGCCACATCCATTTTTCACCAAAAACAACTTTGGGCACGAAAATTACTTCCCAATTTCATGAGAAACAAAACTGAACATTATTTGGCAAATATTTGCTTATCAAATCTCAGTTCTGTGGCTTTTTGGGGCTGTTTTTGTGATGGAAAGCAGGTCAGTGCCCCAGTGTGGCTGCACAAACAATTGCCAAAACAACTGAACCAAACTGAGCATTATTTGGGAAAGGTTTGCTTAGGAAATGTGGCATTTGGGGGCTGGTTTTGTGATGGAGGCACGTCCATTTATCACCAAAAATCACTTTGAGTGGGCAAGAATTACTTCCCAATTTCATGTGGAACCAAACCAAGCATTATTTAGTGAAGATTTGCTTAGGAAATGCGGCTTTTTTGGGAGCGTTTTTGGGATGGGAAGGAAGTCAGTGCCCCAGTGTGACTGCACAAACAATTGCCAACTGCTCCAGCAGGACGAGCCCGGCAGGATAATTCCCCCTGGAAGGTGGCTGAGGTGCCAGAGCCAGATGTTTACCAGCTGCATGACCTGGGGAGGGATTAAACCTGACTCAGGTATTGGATGTGGGTCACCCCAGCACGGTCCCCTTCCATCCTGCCGTGTCACCCCGCCGACCTCGTCCCTTTGGCAGGGCACGGGTGCCCAGGGTTTCAGCTGGGAATGCCAAAATCCTGCCTCACAGCTTGCAACAGCTGCTGGCAGAGCCAGGCTGGGCTTTAGTCACTGGCCCAGGGGTGGCTGGTGGCTCTCAGGGCTGGCACAGCCTCACCTGTGCCACCCCCAGCCCTGGCGCTGCCGGCTTTGCAGCAGGAAGCAAAAAGTGAAATTCCAGGAGTCGAAAAGGGTGTTGAGAGCTGTGGGTTTCAGGGGCTCGGTGGCAGAAGGAAGTGGGTTTAGGAGTGATTGGTTTGAAGCTATTTTTGTGTTCTCAGAAAAGTGGGTGGATTCTGTGGAGCTGCTCCCGGAGCAGGCAGCATGGAAGGCATCTATGGAAGCATTTCAGGAAAGTTGTTTCCCCCTTTTCTTTCATTTCCCTATTTTTGTTTTTATTTTTATCTTTATTTTTCTCATTCCCATGCATTATCACCACAGTGGAATCCTGTTGGCTGCTTCCAAGCAAAGGAAGGCAAACATTCTCCACTCAGCTCCTCGTACCTTTTGAGAAGGTGTTTCAGACAATCTGTAGGTATTTTATTTTCCATTTGTATTTCCTCCTTAAGCCCCACCCTCTAGAAACTCCAGAAATTCCATCCTTTAGAAATTACATTATCACTGTAATGGTCACGTTTGTGCTCTTGAGCAAAATTCAGAGAAGGCTCCTGGGGTCAGAGAAAATGGCCTTGAAATAGTTTAAGGCGTTGCACAACTGGGCTGTGATCCGAGCTTGCAAACAGCATTTTCCCTGTGGAATCTGAGGATCACACGTGTTTGTTGCACAGCTCAGTGTGAAATCCTGCCTGCAGAAAATACTCGGGGTCAAGAAAAACTTGTTTCAGGTTTGTCAAGGCCATGTCAAAGCCTTGGAGGGGCTGGCCACCTCTCCGTGGTGGCTGCCAGGGCATCCAGAGGTGCCACAACATCCTTTTGTAGCCCTGGTTCCGTGCCTGAGGTGTTCTGGTTTTCTGAAATTCTTTTCCCAGGGAATTTTCTGTAAACAGGAGAAATGTTTTTGTAACTGTACCTTTGTTATTCATTCCTTTTCCCAGGAGGGATTTCTTCTTGATGTCCCTCTGCTCTGACCAATGTGAGTGAAGAGGTTTTGCCTTTGTGTCACCAATCCAATTGGTCTGTGTAAAATAGTATAACAGGGAAATACATCCTGAAAATAAAGGAGTCATTTTCAGCCGTCTGAAGCTCTGAGTCTGTGTCGTTGTGGTGTAAAACAGTGTCAGTCCTGAAGGGATTAACGCTGCCATTCCGTGGAATTCCATTCCCTTGGAGTTCCAGCTCCCTCCCAGTCCCCTGGAGGTGGCAGAGGTGCCCCAGCCAGGTGTTTTTCCATGTGAGGAGAGGAAAAACCTCCCAGCTCTGCCCAGCAGTGCCAACCTGAACTGGCCCCGTCCGTGGGCAGTTTCCACCTCCCACTTTCAATCTTGAGGCTGCAGGAAAATCCAACCTCTCCTTTCCCCTCCTTTCCTCCTGGGAACATGCCCATGGCTGTGATTGACACTGGTGTGAGTGCTGCTGAGAACCAGTCCAACCACCTGCTCCATGCACACAGGAATAAAGTCACTTCAGCAAGAAATACATAAATCTCACTTCAGAAACACATAAAGTTCCAGGCTCGGGGCGTGTTTACCAATGAATTCCCCGATTTTCAGTCTGCCTGGCTTTGGAAGTGGCTCAGGATTGCCTGAATAATGTTTTGTAAAGCTCTTCTACCCACAAAGAATGCAAAATTTTTAGCTGCAATTTGTGCTTCTGTGTTTCCTAGCCTTGTTTCAGTGAAGAATTTTGTGTTGAGCAGCCCTGACACATTAAATAGAAAAGGTGAGCTGGGTTTAGGTTTTGTCCCTGCAGCTCTCTGTTTTATAAGTCACGTCTGTGGGTTCTGTTTTCACAGTGCTCAGCTCAAGGAAGGTCACAGGCTTTTATTATCATGGTTAAAAAAAAATAAATTTAAATGCCCTTAGTGGATGAGAAGTAACATTTGTGTTAGGATTTGGGTTCTTTTCATCAGTAATTTGAAGAGGAATTGGCAGAGGAGGTTGGGAGCATCGTCTCCACTCTGCAGACAGAGAAAAGGGCCATGGAGAGGCAGTGACCTGTGCAGGATCAGCCAGGAAATCCAGCTGGGAATTGTGTCCTGCCCGTGTGTGACCCTCAGCAGGAGGATCCCAGTGAAAGGACGAGCCCTGACTCTCTCCTTGCCCGATTTCTGTGTGTCCTTTGCCTGTTTAATTTGCTAAAGAGCTGCAAAACACCAGCACAGAACTGCCGGGGATGGGACGCAGCTCATCTAATTTAACTCTGCTCTCATCACTCAGCTTGTCTTTGTAGCCAGGAGGAAGAAAGCAGCACCTCCAGGCAGCAGTTTCTCAGCGTGGCAGGCAGAGAGGAGATGATAATTACCCCGTGGAGGCATCCTGTCCTCTGCCTGCATGGAGGGACAACGCTCCAGATGAAAGAGCTGCTCCCAGGGCAGGCAGACGACTCCTGTCCTGAGGAGCAAATGCACAGGGATGGGCGCAGATGACATCATTTCAATATTAAAACAAGCTTTGATTTGGTTTTTGTGTGCAGACGTGTCTCAGCCGGCCCAGACAGGAGCATGTGTGCTCCCTGGGCTTCCCGGGAACACATTTTTCTGGGAATTGAGCCTGTGCTGGGCACACTGATTTGCTGCAGAAATACTTGCGGCTAATGCTGACTTTTACTGAAAGAGGATCTGGCAAATCCCATCAAGATTTGCTCCAAGTGTCAAATATTTTGAATGCATCAGGGGTGAGATGATTTGCGGAAAAGCTAAGGATGAATGAAAGGCTCCCTGTGTGTCACCAAATCCATCTCAGTGTGCGAAGTTTTGTGATGAGTAAGTGACTCTGTCGGGAGCTGTGAGACAAAATAGAATCCCAGGCTGGTTGGGGATGGAAAGGACCTTAAAAACAATCTCATCCCACCCCCTTCCACTATCCCAGGCTGCTCCAGCCTGGCCTTGGACACTTCCAGGGATCAGGGCCACAGCTGCTCTGGGCACTCTGTGCCTGGACCTCCCCACCCTCACAGGGAGGAATTTCTTCGGAATATCCAGTCCAAACCTCCTTCAGCTCCAGGCTTTTGACTAGAGGGGAAAAAAAGAGAGTCCTTTTGGTGGTGGATGTGACCCGAGTGGTTCCCAGGGTGCAGGAGGCTGCTCCTCTCCTGGGACAAACCCCAGGGGCTCCGTGGCTTTGCAGGTGGAAGAGAGGAGTCAAAAGAGAACCAAATCACAGGAGAAGCTCTGAGATTAATAAGGCCAAGGGCTGTGAGGTGCAGAAGGTGTTTGTGTTCCTGATAACCCTGGGAAGATGTGGAAAAAGCAGAGGGTAACTGAGTTATCCTGTCAAATGAGCTTTGTTGTGTTTCCCTGCTTTGCAGCCCGCCCTGCAGAGCTCCGGCACAGCACAGACATCAGGGCGGTGCACAGTGCTCAATCTCGATGCTTTTTGGATTCCAGTTCGGATGATAATTGACTGCAGAGCCTTCCCAGGGCAGTGTGAGGGTGCTGGGGGTGTCACAGGGCAGGGATCCGGGAGGAGCCGTGCCGGGGTTAACCAGCCCCGCTGCCTCCGGGCAGTAATTGGTGTTTGCACAGCACTCAGCAAATATCAAAAAGCAGCGCTGAAATGCAAATGATAAACAGCCTGGCTCCGGGGCTGCCTCTGGAGCTTGCCCTCTCCGCTAATGAGGGAGACAGGCATTGGGGATGGGTGGAAAATGAGGGATTGGATCAAATTTGCGACAGTGGGGTCTGTCTGGATGGGCTCGTTGCCCTTCAAAAGCAGCTCAGAAAACCCGAAGGAGGAGAACGTGCAGCATTTTGGGATCCAGATTCCACAAAGTGCCTCAAAAGCCACGGAAACAGCCGTGTCCATGGTTAATTCCCTGTGAGTTCCTGTGTCATCAGGGTGGCAGTGTTTGAATTTTCACCCTTGGTGCCGACATCCATTGAATTTTGGGGACGTGCACAGCTCAGTTACTGACCCAGGGATTTATTGGACATGACCCAGGCACTTCTCAGCAATAATAAACTCCATCTTTATCTCCCTGTGATTGTTAGAAATTGCAGAGCAGCACAGGGAGTGCGGTGGGATGACTAAAAAAGATCCAAAATGTGTATTATTATTATTATTANCTACTTGACACTGGCTTCACAACATCATTTGGAAGCAGATTACTCCTTAGCATAATATATTTTAAGACTAATAATTTCAGAAGTTTCTGGGCATCCATTCAAGACAACAGCTCCTTGGAACAATGTCTGGTTTTATCAGGTTGTTGCACAAAATCAGCCCTGCATTCAGATATTGCTGTCTTGCAGTATCACCCTGAAGGATTTTATTCAGCTACGGGAGCGATGCTACAAAATGAGCATCATTTACCCACCATGTGAAACCAAACAGCAGAAGGGAGGAATTATATGCAATGCAAGCAGGAAACAAAGGCTGGAGCACAGCAGTGGAATAGTTTCTGCAAAGTCCAGAAAAGGAAAATTGCATCATAAAGAAAATCGGGCTTAATAAATTACCGGTGCTGTGGGAATTGTCTTGTACTCTGAGAAGTAATTCTGGGTATTTCTTCTCATCAGGATGATGAATGGGCCGGTCCTGCCTAAGGGAGCGTGTTTAAGCACAAGGTAAGCACTAAAAAATGAAAGCTCCGTGTTTCTGCAGCTGCCCTTGGTGAAATTGGCTTCTCTGAGGGAGAGGCAGAAATTAGGGTGATTCCAAAGGAAGCCCAGCCAGTGAAATAAAGCAATTTCATTTTGATCCATCATAGAGAGAGATTATCCCTGGAGAAGTCCCTGGCTTATGCCAAATCATCTCAACTACCTCAGGCACTCAATTGTGGATTTAAATTAGGAACCAGGAGCTTTCCAGCCTCCTGCAGGATGTGTCAGCAGCAGCCTTTGGGCTCCCACAGACCCCACCAGGCAGGGAGAACCGGCTGTAAATCAGCTCCTGGCAGCCCTCACATTAATGAGTCCCTTTTCTGAGGCAGCAGGTGGCACCTGAAGGTCTGGCAGGTCCAAGGTTCTGGATCAGCACATGATTTACACCTGCCTGGCTTCCTCTGGGGCTGAGTCAGAGGCTAAAGAGTTTCAGTCCAGTTTCTATTTTAAGTTGCTACACATTGCTGCTTCCTCCCGAGAGGGGCTGGATCTCGTAGCTGATATCACTGACATCTCCAGTGATAATCTGTGGGGTCAGCAGAGTAAAAATCCCAAGCCTGGGCTGCAGCAAATGGATAAAGGCTGAGCAGTGCCCAGCTCCTGGGGGTCACTGACTCAATTTCCCCTGTTCCCATCTTTTTGGGGGGCGTTCTCATGCTGACATAATTTCTCTTTTTCAATTTCTAGACTGTTTAACATTTTTCACTGGAAGAGAAACCACATGTAGGTTCCACGACCCTACAAATGCTGCCGTGACTTCAGAGCTACATTTGCAGCCACGGCAAGCCTGAGGACAAGTTTAGTTTTGTGCATTTTCCCTGCATTTTTGCTCCAGCAAAAGCCTGGCTGTGGCACTGGGTGTGCTCTGCAGGAGAGGGAGCTTTCACTTTTGGGTGTCACATCCTTGGTTGTGAAGGATTCCTTTGGTTTTGTGAGTGTGTGGGGTTTGTTGCATTACAGAGCTTGTTTAGGGAGATAATCCACTTATCAGGCCAAGAACACCTTCTCTCCCTCCCAGACAACAAATTAGTTCTTCCCTTTCTGAGGGAGATAAAAAGGGATATCCTAACCCAGAGGAACGGGGCTGTGGCATGGGGCTGACAGGATCAGGAACAAAGGGGGAGGAAGAAAAAATCAAAACACGTTCCTTGAAGAATGGCTGCAAAATCAGAGTGATTTACTGCAGCAACTCATTCACCAGGGGAATTTGGCCTTGCCTCACTCTAATCTAAACTGAATCTAATTTAGATTCCAAGCAAGGGATGGGAATCCTTTCCTGAACCAAAACAAGCCTTGCCACCTCCTACCTTTTCATTACTCATTCCTTAATTTGTTTGGGTTTGTTATGTAGGACACTCAGGAAGAATAGCTTAAAGCTGTGAGCGCTGGGCTGGATCTGGGTTTATCATCTCTGCTTTGCTGCACACGGGGTTGATTTTTGATTCAGTTTTGATGCAGGGTTGGTTCCATGCCTCTGGTCCCCAGGGCATGGGGTGTGAACTTCTTCCTTTTTTTCCTGGGTTGTGAACATCTTTCCTTTTTTTCCTGAGTGCTGAATTGCCTGGGGGAGAACACTGCAGCCTGGGGCTCAAATATTTCTGGTTTTTCATTAAAAATCAGCTCTGCTCATGCAGAACCGTCAATCAGAACCATCAATCAGAACCATCAGGCAGAACCTTCCTGGAAGGAGGGACTGGAGGATGGTTCTGCCCACCCTTGGGGTGTCCTGTCTTCTGACCTACTTTCAGTTCTTGCTTTATAAGTCAATAAACAGCAAAACTTGGCCTCCCAGTCCGTGCATGTCTGGGAATGGCATCATCCCTTCCCCGGGGCTTCCAGGGCTGCCAGCACCTGCACTGGGGCCCAGGGCAGTCATCAGTCCTGATTCAGGACTCTCTTGCTGCTTAAAATCTGCGCCACAGGTTTTTCTGAGCCTGTTTCTTGGGGAAAGAGGAGATTTGGGCATTTTTTGGGGGCATTGATACCAGCAGAGGCTTCTGTGAGCTGGAGCGTGTCAGGGCTGCCTGGAGCGTGGCCCAGAGCACGGTGCTGCCTCCTCATTTCTGAATTCCATTTTTCCATTCCTCCATTTTTTAAGTCTTTGCTTCTCTGTGTCTTCCCTCCCTCCTTGCTGGAAATTGATCTCAGTTCTGAGGTGTTTGCCTCCCTGGGAATTCTCTGCTGCCTGCAGGGATCTCCTGTGACCCTGTGGGGACGTGTTCCATGGCCTGGTCACAGTCTCAGTGCCATAAATTCTGTCACACCTACAGACATCATTCCCATTAGACTAATTTGTCTCCTACTGACTCTGAACAAAACCTTGGGCTGTGCAGGTTGTTAAACCCCAAGGATAAAGGGGTGGATTACAAATTCAAGGCTTGGAAAAAAAAACCTTGCCTGCAAGCAGTGAGGGATAGATGGGAAAATGGGAATGGGAAAAATGAGCAGCTCAACAGGGATGTGAGAGTGGCTTGGATTTGGGAGTGTCAGAATGACTCTGGAGGATTTGTTGGAAGAAAAAGCAGATTATCAATTTCCCTGCAGAAACTGATGGAAAGGGTTGAACAGCCCCAGTGGAGCAGAGCAGGTTCTGTGTTTGAAGCCCTGTCTGGCAGTGGGGTTGGTGCCAT
The DNA here is from genome assembly GCA_008694505.1 of Cyanoderma ruficeps. Classification (NCBI taxonomy): domain Eukaryota; kingdom Metazoa; phylum Chordata; class Aves; order Passeriformes; family Timaliidae; genus Cyanoderma; species Cyanoderma ruficeps. Next base: position 3,203,490 of record VZDJ01000063.1, on the reverse strand, counting down.
CTCTGTGCCCTATTTCAGAGCTCTCTCTGCCAGCTGCCTCCTCGTGGAAAGCCTTCCCGGGCACGTGAGGCAGGTGGGTGATAAAGCCCAGGCTGATGGCGCAGGGGTTGTGGCAGTGCTGCTCCCTCCCCACAGCTGCTCCCCAAACAAGAACCTCCGGCACATGTGAGCGGCTCCGGGCAAAGGCTGGCGAGCTTTGCTGGGGTTGCAGGAGGAAATTCCAGAGGAAGCCAAGGCTGGCTTGACCTCATTAGAGGCCACCGAGCAGCTCCTTTCCCAAGAAGCTTTCCTGGCTGCCGAGGTGAGTGTTGGGGTCTGCTGTTCCACGCCTCCAGCAGCTTCTCCTGAGCAGGAATTCTGCCTTCTCCCACAGCCTGCTTTAGTCACGGCTGTCTTCCCTCCTTCTTTTTTTTTTTCCCTTTCTGAAGTTTCCTCTCAGCAGCTGCTCAGCTCTTGGATGCAGTTTGGCACATCCAATCTGGCGGTGCTGTCATTTGGAGCTGAAAGGAATTTGCATTTTGGTGTTCGGGGAGATTTTTCAGGAACGTAGAGCCGCCCCATGAAACATGAGTTGGTGGAATCGAAACTGAATTATGCTTTTCAAATTCTTAATAATCCCATTGAAGGGATCAGCATAAATTATTATTTTTTTAAAAAAGAAGTGGTTTTAAATTAGCTCTAAAACAGCTGGAGGTAAGGAATTATGAACTAGCAATGTTATCCTGCAGCTGGGGAGTTTTTCTGCTCTGATTAATGGCAGGTACTTCCCATGGCTCAGTCTGAGATCTGCTGGGCCAGACAGGGTTTGGGTTGGACCCTTCCAAGCGAGCTGAGCTATGGGATTTTTGGGGGTTTTTTTGGGACAGAGTTTCCATGGGATCAGGAAATGCTGCCACTGCCAGAGTGAGCAGATCCCTTTGGTGGCAACGTCAATACTTGGAGCAAAACCAGGACAAGACAAGGACTCAACTCCTCCTCACAGCTTTGTCTGTCCTGTGTGAACCTCCTGAGGCAGCACTTTGGCTTTGAGACTAAAATAACCCACGGGAGGATCTATCTATATTCTGCTGGAAATGCTCCTGGCTGCAGCAGGTCTTCCTGAAAAACCTCAGCCTGTGTTTGGAACCATGCCATGGATTCCCAAATCTTCTTGAAAAACCTCTGCCTGTGTTTGGAATCACACCACAAATTCCCAGATGTTTCTGAAGAACCTCAGCCTGTGTTTGGGGTCATACCATGGATTCCAAAATCTTTCTGAAGAACCTCAGCCTGTGTTTGGGGTCATGCCATGGATTCCCAGACCTGGGGTCAGCCTTGCTCCATCCTGTGCTGTCGTGGGAGGTTTTCAAGCTGCCTGCTGAGCATTTTTTTTTGCTGGACAACACCCAATTAGCAGGACATGGAGTCAGTTGATGGAGAATTGTGGCTATTTGCATATTTAATAACTTGCAGATCACGAAATGCAGGTGATTTGATGCCTCAGGAAGAACAAATACCTGGGAAGAGGACAAAACCCACAATGAAGCATCCTGCCACGAGGAAAGCTGGTTTTGGTGCTGGAACCCAGTCGGTCAAGGACCCTCTGAAGTTAAAAAGAGAAAAGTTTTCAGTGCTCTAAAGCACTAAAGTGCTCCCTGCTGTGTGCTGGCTCCTGTCTGCCCCAGGAGGGTGTGAGGAGGTGGGGAAGAGCCCATAAAGCTCTGCCTAGAAAGGGAAATGAGGTGAGGAGGTTTTGCTGAGCAAGATGAACCAGGGAAGGGGAAAGACTGACCTTGCTGAAGCAGCCCTGGCGTGGTCATGGGGCAGCAATGCAGGAATGGGGGTCACTGCGGGGGTGGAGGTGCCATAAACTGGTCATTACAGCAGGAAATGGGAAGTGCAGGGCCCTCACCCCAAGCCCAGGTTTAATGTTTGGCCTTGAGCAAATCACCTGCCCTTGATTTACCCCTGTTCCCACTCCTCCTCCTGGGAGGGAGGGTTTGACACCCTGTGGGTTCAGGAGATAAAGGACTTTATTATTTTATGGATGGATGTGCACCCAGTGCCCACAGGACCCAGAGGGAGGTGCAGCACTGACCCTCCTTGTCTGTATTGTCTCTCTATCTCAAATTCAGTATTTATAGACCCCAGAGTAGCTGGGGAAGGAAAATCATCCTTAATGCTCTTAATACTTAATACTCTTCATTCCAGCTGAGGAGCTCTCTGGCATTTTAGGGGAAGCACATTTCTCTGTAAATTGAGATGAGCTTCCAGCTTTTCTTGAGGATGTGTGAAGCTTTTATTGCTGCTGCCTCAGAAATGGCTTCATCCCTGCACCTTCAGAGCGGGCACTAATGTGCTTTATTGCCTCAGTTCTCACAGAAACAGCCAGTGTTGATATTTATTGGTTTGATATTTATTTGCTGTTGCCCTGAGATGCTGGGAAAGGGTGGTGATGCCCGTGGTACGTGAGGAAAAGGCTGTTTATAGAACACCTCATATCTTGGGAAGTGCCAGTCCTCGTCTGATTTGCCTCAGGATGGGAGGGAGGAGGAGGAAGGACTTTTGTCCAGGGGCAGGGAGTTGCCTTCTGTGGTGGATCACCTGGACAAGGGTTCCACAGGAGGTGAGAACCTGATCTTTGCCAGACAAACAGATCACACTCAGAGCAGCTGGCTGGGCACGTCCACAAGGGCTCTCCTTTACAGTTCGTTGCTTGGCTCTTTTTGGAATGAAATTTCTGGCACAAAGTTTATGTGTTTTATAGGAAAAGGCCGTTTGTTTTTCTTTCCTCACCAAAGGCTTTGTTCAAACACATCTGTGACAAAAAGTGGGCACCCCCCCTTGGTTTTCTCACCATCCCTGAGGGCTCTGAGCTCTGCCTCCCAGTCCTGCTCTGCTGATCCTGTGCAGAAAAGCCTGATAATATAAAATATCCGGGGTTTTCCAATGAAAACTGTTCTTCCAGAAGTGTTTGCAACCAAGGATTGTTTGCAGCATGTGAAGAAACCCTGAATGAGGTGCTGTGGATGTGCTGTGAGCACCCTGGGTGCAGGAATGGCCAGAATTCAGTAACCCCTGCGCTGCTGGGCTGTGTGTAGTGCCATTGGAATGGGAACGGCTGTGCAAAGTGGGTCACACAGTCACCTTTCACCTCCTCCTTCCTGGTGGCCCTGGGGATGCTCCCAGGATATCCACTTTGATATAAAACTTTTATCAGCATGGATGTATTTCATTGTGCTCTGACATCATCGGTGTGGCTCCCAGCATATCCACTTTGATATAAAAGCTTTTATCAGCGGGAATATATTTCATTGTGCTCTGACATCATCAGTGTGGCTCCCTGTCAAAGCTCAGCTGTTCTCACTGGCTCATTGTACCTGCACAAGGATCTTTTGGTGCTGAATCTACACAAACAGGGAAGAAAAAGAGATTAGAGCCCAAATGGTTTCCACTTCGATAATTCAAGTGTATGCATTAGAATAAAGAAAATGTTACGAAAGTAGCAGATAAAATTCATTCTTTCAGGAGAGCACAAACAAAAACCGTTTTTCCCCCCATTAGTAGGAATTTTTGCTCATAATAAAACCCTTCTGGGAGCATGGTGCTGATATTCTGCATTTCCCTGATGTGTGTGAGGGTGACCAAGACTGACCCTCACAGTGTCCATTCGTCCAGCACCAGAAGGAAACTCTGTTTTTCCAAAGCACCACCCAAAAAGGTGCTTTAGGTGGTGTTAATTTTGGGGCAGGACAGGCAGTCACAGCACCATCAGGGCCAGGAATGCTCCTGGATCCCTTGGCTTAGTCCTGGCCCAAACAGCTGCTGGAGCTGCTGAGCTGGTTCCAGCTGTGACAGTTCTGGCTTCTTTTTCCCTGCCAGGATCAGGATTAATACGTGGGAGTCGAAGTTTGTGTTCAGACTTGGATGTTTGTTATTTCTTATCTATTTACAGACCACCAGCTGTGATCTCTAACCAGCAAGTCAGAGAAATGAGGTAAAATGGAGCTGTCTCTAACTCTGTCCAAGGTTATTTAAGTGATAATTGTCCAATAACGAGGTGACATCTATATTATTTATATTTCTGACCCAATAATGACCATCCAAGGCCCTCAATGTGGAACCTTTTCCATCCAGTTACAGAAAACCACCCAAACCCATGAAGAAGAAGGTGAAGAAGGACTCAGACTTAAATCCTCCATCTTGACTCGCATGCATCACTATACGCTAAAATTTTAAATCCAAGTTTTTCACCCCGTGAGATCACACGATACCATTCAAACTCCACAACCCCAGTGCCACCACTCAATTTTGGGAGCCTGTTCCACTGCCTCGGGTTAAATGTGCTGCTTGCTTGAGGGTCAGTGTGTTTTAGCACAGAAAGGCTGAAATTCTCAGTGCCCAGGGTTCCAACAGCAGCTGCCCTTGAAACAGCAGCTCATGGCTCCTGTCTGCTGGGGGAACTGAGATATTCCTGAGAAAACCATTCCTGCAGGAGGGAGAGGAGGAACAAGGAGGGGACAGCAGGGCAAGGTCGGTGTGGGATGCCAGGGTTCAGCTGGAGAGGAATTTGTGCATCCCTCTTGCTTTTATTGTTCGTGGAAATCTAATCCTGAAGGTTGCTCGGAGATGATGATGCAGCACTTAAGTCCTTTATGGCCAGATGCTTTTAGAATGTGTCAGAGCTGCTCTGTTGCAGACATTTCTCGGCTTTGCTAAACCAACAAGAAGCTCAAATCTTTTGGCCTGAAAGGGGAAAATTTGCATTTGCTCACCACTTATTAATTACTGCAGCTGATTAGTTGCCATGAGACACTTTAATGTATATTTGCAGCCCCGGTTTGGTTCTTTATTTTAAGAGAATTAATGTATTACTGTGCATTTCTGTAGCTTCTCACAGCAGCCGGGGGAAACGTGTGATGCAGACACCTGAGCAGCTTGTAGAGAAAGTAAAGAGAATTTTCCTAGAAAAGTGATTTCCAGCTGAGGATCTCAGTCACTAAATCCTGGGATTTAGAAAGGCTGCAGTGAGCAGTTTATAAAGTTTTTTGGGAGGTAGGGGTTTTTTTGGTTTTGGGGTTTTTCAGTTTGTTTTTTGGTTGTTTTGTTGTTTTTGTTTGGGGTTTTTTTGCTGGTGGTGGTTGGTTGGTTGGTTTTGGTTTTTGGGGTTTTTTGGTTTTTGGTTTGGTTTGGGTTTTTGGGTTGGTTTTTTTTGGGGGGGGGGTGTTTGTTTGTTTGGGTTTTAGGTTTTTTGTTTGGTTTGGTTGGTTTTTGGGGTTTTTTTTCTGGGTGCCGGGGACTCCCTGAGGTGAATAAGGAGCAGCAATGACTCCGGCAGGAGGAGGAGGAGGCAGGGACCGAGCTCTGCGGTGGCCCCGGAGGCACAGCGCTATCTGCCGGGAATGCGGGAATGCTGCCGGGCTGCTCCAGCACCGCGCCGCTCCAGGAATGTGTCCCCTGTGTCTGTGACACCGACACGGGTGGACAAACACACGCGTGTGCTCCTTCCCCAAACCCCCACACAGCCATTTCTCCATAAAATCTCTTCCCTAAGGGTATTTGGGCTCGGGATGAAAACCTACCATGGCGCTAAATTCCTTTTCTTTTTTTTTCTCTTTTCTTTTTTCTTATTTATTTGTTTGATTGTTTGTTTGTTTATTTTAATGTTTTTAAAATTGTTTCTTCATTTCAAATTTACAAAACAACCACTGAAATAAACAAATTGTGGCAGAACCCCCAGCCAGGAGAAGGTCTCTGCTTAGACCCCGAAGTGCCAGCAAGGAATTCCCTTTGGAAAATTGGTGTTTTGGGGAAAGAAAATGATATTTTTTACAGATTCAAAGCTCTGGGTAACTTCTGCTGTTTTACACAGCGCCTTTAAATATGACCTGGGAGATATTCCTCACTGACAGAAAATATAAGACCTTTTAATTGTGTTGTATTTAAGCTGGAAAACTGTTCCCTCCTTCCTCCTCCTTCCTCCTCCTTCCTCCTCCTTCCTCCTCCTTCCTCCTCCTTCCTCCTCCTTCTCTTCTGTGGTGTCTAATTTATNAAAAAAAAAGAAAAAAAAAGAAAAGAAAACACAATCCTCACAAGGAGCTAAAATAATTGATGCACTTGTGTGTTTTACAAGCAGTGAGAATCCCAAAATTAAATGGGCAGATGTGAATGAATATGAGCAGCAACTTGACACGCTAATGGATTTGCATCCAGCGCTGAGGTGGAGGAGCTGAGGAGAGGCCTGAAAGCAAATCTGTGAAATTGCCACCTCATTAGGCTGGGATGGGCAAAGCAGCCCTTCAGTTCCAGCACACAAAACACTGCCTGATTCTATTGGCATCCATCCCCAGAAAACAGTGCCCAAAAGCACCTGGAGTGACACCAGAATTTCCAGGATGTACACAACAGCACAACTCTAAGCATGGCCTGGATTAAACGTCTTGGGGGGGGGTGTTTAAAAAAAAAAAGTTTATTTAATAGCTGACCACAACGTGTTAGCAACGTGCAGGAATGTGCTCTGTGCTTTCCTTGGACATTTTCAGGCCAGCCCTCAGAGCGTGGCTGCTGTTCCAAGGAATACCTGACCCTGCCAGGCCTCTGTGCGTGTGCAGGCTCTGCCTGACGCTCCTCGTTTGAGGAAGCCTTTCCCTGGCTCTGGGAATGCTCTGGGAATGCTCTGGGAATGTTCACAGACAGGCCAGGCTGCTCACAGAGGGGAGGGCTCGCTGAAATCCAGCCCTTCTGCTTCTTTGTCCTGATGGATGGAAAAACAACCCTCAGAGCCAAGGATAAATCGAGGAGGTTGAACACGCCTGGGGTTTTTTTCTGGGAGAGAAGGATGGCAAAGGAGCTGTGGCTTTTGGGCCCTCAGGGGAAGCAGGAAGGCAGAGCAGGAAATCAAGGCCAAGCTCCATCTGTATCCAAGGGAGAGAGGTCCTGCAAGGAGGGGGTGTGGGACAGAAACCCCCGAGGCTGCTGGGGATGGAGCAGAGTTTTTGGGAGTGCTGGGGATATTCGCACTGTCACACTCCAGGGGGAGGTAGATTGGCCAAAAAAAATATATAAAAAAGTGCAACCCAAACGCAGGTGGGTATTTGTGTGGGGAGAGAGGGACTCTGGGGACCTGCACCTTGAGGCATTTATGAGGATCTTCCCTCTGGAATACTGGGTGGGAAGGGCTGGGTGCCCCTGGGAATGGCAGATCGAGCCCTCAGCATCGGATCCGTGCGTCAGCTGGAAACGAAGGTGCAAAGGTGTGTGAAGAGCAAAGCTGGAGTTGTTTCCAGTTTACAACAACCAGAGGATCCAGGTGTTGGCAGGTGCACTGGGAACTCACTTTAAACCTCGAGTGTGAAGAGAGAAAACTGAATGAGCCTTTCTAAGCCCCCAGGCAGGCTGTGAAATCAACCAGAGCAGGCCTCCCTCGCCACGGATCTGTGTGGCACGGCTGCCGGAGTGTGTGGGAAGGGTGCCTACATCTATTAAATCCAACATCTCTAATTTGGTGTTCATTATGCTGTGGGGCTGCTCTGCACAGCCCTGCTGGTTTCATCCCGGCTGGAGGCTGTTCAGGGGGGGAGCAGAGTGAGAACACAAAGGGGCTCTCTCAGGTTTGAGCCTCGGGGGGTGCAGGGCTGGCTGTCAGAGCCCTGGAGGGCTGGGCCGGCGTCTGGGAGCAGCTGATGGCTCTGCTCCGGCTGCTGGCAGCCAGGAGGGGCGGGAGGATGTGATGGGGATGGCAGAGTGAGATGGGGATGGCAGAGTGTGATGGGGATGGCAGAGGAAGCTGCCGACGTGGCCAGACACGCAGGGCTCTGTTCCCACTGCCCTGTCCCAGCCTCAGGGACCATGACAGTGAGGGATTAGTGGGGGCAGGGTGCTGAAATTATTTTTATCTCCTCGTCTTGTTGTGCCTGTGCACAAGTGCCAGCCTTTTCAGCCTTTTTTTTTTCCTTTTTTTTTCCTCCTCTGAAGCATTAACTGGGTGGGTTGCCATAGCAACCCCCGCATGATAAGTTGGGCTGCTTCTTGCAGCGATTTCTCCCTCAACAGTCAAGATTTCTCCCTCTCTCTCAACCTTACACCCCCTTTCCCATTTCCCTTGGAGTGCCAGTGCCCTCTGTGGTGCCCTAAAAGCTCACTGGAGGCACCAGGGCTGGGTCAGGGCAGGAAGGAGCAGCGTGTGCATCAACCTGGCGTGGGATGGGCTTGGAAGGATCTCTGCTCTCCACCCCTAGTGCAGGGCTCAGGATTGAAACAGGTTTCCAGTGTGACATCCTGATTATTTGCAAGTTTTCCTGGAGAGGGCAGGGAGGTGTTTGTTGCGTGTCCTAAGCAGGCACGGGGTGGGATTGGAGTGGTTCCCAGCTAAGCCTGGATTGTAGCAAGAGTGAAATGATCTTATACCTCCCTTCAGTCTCTCTGAGCGAGCCCAGAGAAGTTTGCTTTGAAAACAAAAGCCAGAACAGCTCGTGGCAGGTGAAGAAACTGGATGGACTACAGGTGTTTATTCCAAATCACCTTGGATCTTGGCTGTGGTACACGAGGCAGGCTCGAGGTGAAGAATCACAGGTGAAGAATAAATTTATCCAGAGCTGGGGAATAGGGTGTGACCTCCCTGACATGTAATTTTTCATCTCAAAATCCACCCAAATCCAAGGCCAGTTTCACCAGAGGTTTTCTTCCCCTCAGGGCCCCATTTCCCTTCTTTAAATAGCAGCTACAACGCTGGTCTGGAATGAAGTAATTGAGGTTGGTACACGAGTGATTCTGAGGGAGAACTCATTACTTTTTCAGGATGTTTGTTTGCTGCTGTAATTCGGATTGTTTGGCAGGCGGGTTCTGGGGTGCCTGGGGTTAGAGGAGAAAAGGCTCCTGTTTCTACCTGGGGAAACAGCAGGAGCAAAGAGGGCTGGGGGGGGGTCAGTCAGTGACTCTGAGTCAGTGTGGTGGAGCTGCTGCTTCCTCTTAATCCTCTTGGCCCCCGAGTCTCCTCCCTGGCAGGATTGTCTGTAATAGATGTAATTAGAGCGGCGGCAGCACAAGCAGTGCAGCCCTGCTGATCCCTGCTCGGCGTTCTGGCAGGGCACCTGCCTGCCTGGGAATAGCTCTGATTTCCGTGGTGCTGGGTGGAACAGGTGGTTGTCAAACGAGAGAGCCAGGCACATTATCCAGCAGCTCCTGTGGCTATAAAAAACCCACCCCCAACACTTGTCTGCTGTGCATGGGGTGGATTGTTCCAGAAGGGTCAGGAGCAAACCCTTGTGGCTTAACCTGCCCTTCCCTTCATGCTGTCGTGGTGATAACGAGGGGCAATGGGGGCAAAAGAAATGGCTCAATGTCCTTCATGCAGCTCTGGGTGTCACATTTGCTGCTCTGTCTCCCCAGGGAGGAAATCGGATTTTAAGATTTCTATATCCATGATGGATGTCTTCTAAGGGGTGGAGACTGGAACTGTGGTGCTGGCATCAGCAACCTGCAAGCTGTTGTTCTCCCTGGTCACACCTGGCTCCAGCAGGCCCATTAAATAGGTTTAATTTATTTTAGTGAGTTGCTGGAACAGTCCCCAGGAACTCAAAGAAGCCTGGGAGCCGAGGGGACGGTGAGGACAACCTGACAGCCAGCGTGTGGCTTTGGCCAGTCCCTGCAGGAATACTTCAGGTTTCAGGAATCCCAGTGAGCTGTGGGCTGGAGCAGGGCAGAGCAAACTGTGCAGTCAGCACAGGGAGGCAGGAGGAGGCAGCAGGAGGGTGTCCTGAGCTGGGAATTACTCGGAGCAGCCACCAGAGCCTGTGCAGGGCGATGTGCAGGCAGCTGCTCTGTGTGGCCATTGGCAGATGATGAGTGCAGCCTGCTAACACAAACACAATTAGGTGATGTCTAGGAAAAGTGTTGGCTTTGTTCTGTGCCTGCTTCCCTCTGGCAGTGCAGGGAGCTGGTCTCACGTGTGTCCATCCCTGGGTGGCCACAGAACTGTGGCAGTGGCCACCACCAGTGGCGTGTGCCCATCCGAGAGCCCGAGTGCAGCTGGAGCAGATTTTTCTGCTGCCTGCAAACCTCTCTGGGTGGGTCTGGCCACCTGCACGCGGAGTTTTGGCACTGCCAGGCACTCCTGTGTCATCCTCTGGTGGGGCTGCTCAGGTTTAACTCAATAGATTGTGCTGCACATCGAGCTGCAGGGGCTTTAAAAGGAACACATGTAACAAACGCTTCATTTCCCTCTCTCTGTCCACTGTGACCTTCAAAGCTGGAGGAGCCCTCCAGGGCACAGTGGCCCCCGTCCAAGGAGAGAAAGCCCAGCCTGCTGCTGGCATTAAATTCCCTGGAATCAGGCAGGGACATGAGGCGAGAGGATTTCCCAGTATTTCCAACTGTGACCTTCAGAGCCGTGCAAATGTTAGTATTAAACTTATTAGCAGAGGCCTTTCTGTGACCCCACAGGGATAATTTCCCCCCGCCAGCCCCTGGCTTTGTTTGGAGTCAGGACAGTGATGCTGATCCGTGGTGTGGATCTGTAGAGACAGGACCAGGAGCGAGGGGTACACACGAAAAGAGGTGAAATTCCGATTTTGGGAAAGAATGCTTTGCTGTGAGGGCGTGCCAGGGTGTCCAGAGAGGTGGTGGCTGCCCCATCCCTGGACATGCTCGTGCTCGGAGCCTGGATGTAGCTCGGTGGGAGTTGTCCCGGCACATAGCAAGGGGGTGGGTCTGGCTGAGCTTTAAGGTCCATTCCAACGCATTAACACTCCATGATTGTGTGATATCCTCCCTGTGATGTCTGCAGCCGAGCTGGGCGCTGCCCGCGGGACCACCGGAGCCCCAGGCTGCTTGCGCTGAGCCGGGAGGAGCCCGGCGCGCCCGGGGCCGGGGGGAGGCGGCCGCGCATGTGCCGGCCGTGCCCCCCGCCCGGGCTCCTCCAGCATCCTCGGCATCCTCCTCGGCATCCTCCTCGGCATCCTCCCCGCCGGGCGCTGCTCCCCGCAGCCCGCGCAACAAAAGCGCCGCGGCCGCGCCCCGCGGAGCCGCTCCCGGAGCGGGGCACCTGCTGCTGCCGCTGCCGCTGCTGCTGATCCAGCGCCGCTCCCGATCCGCTCCGCCCGCGCCCTGCGCAGCGCCGGCCGCGCCCGCGGAGCCCCGCGGCCGGAGGAGCCGGAGGAGCCGGCGGAGCTGTCCGGGCTGGGCTCTGTCCGGGCTCAGTCCGGGCTCGGCTCAGTCCGGGCTCGGGCTCTGTCCGTGGTGCTGCCGCCCCCGCGGCCGAGCGCAGCCTCCGGACCGCGCCCGCCCCGGCCGCTCCTCTCCCGGCATCCTGTTGCTCCGGGAGCGCGGCGAGCGAAGAGAAGGGGAAGAGCATCGTGCCGAGGAGCCTGAGCGCCGGCCCGGCCGGGAACAATGGCTGCGCTGCCGCGGATGCTCTGCGCGCCCGCGCTGGCCCTGCTGCTCTGGGGTAGGTGCTGCCATTCCCTCTCCCGCCCCAGCGCCTCTTGCCGCTGGAAGGAAGGGAGGATGCTCCCTTCGCTCCTGCGCTCCCAGTGGGGTTTTGTGCTGTCGGGAGAAGGGGATTGCGCTCGTGCAGAGTTGGTGTGAGTGTGAGGGAGCGAACGCGAGCGGAGGAAACACCTCAGCGCCCAGCACAAAGCATGTGCTGGTCCCTGACTGCTGGCTGTTGGTCTGGGGTTTGCAGTGTAATTTAACATCGGGTTGCCTCGGGGAGGGTGTGCAGCCCATTAAGCGGTGTTTTAGTGCCGGTTTCCCGTGCCGGCTGTGTAAGCTGGAGTTAATCAATCGATTGCAGCTGCAGTTTGATTCCTGCCGCGAGGAGAGGCTGGGTGGTTGTGCCACATTGGATGTGCGTGTGCCCTCAGCCCTGTGTGTGGGTGCCTGTTGTGTGCACAGATCTCGCTTCTCAGAGTAAAGCAGGATCCAGGAGCTTTTCCTTATTTCTCCCGAAAAGCTGCTGCTGTCCGTGGAGCTGGTAGTACAGGAGAATTGGAACCAGGCTGCTTCCAGGAATAGTCCCGGGATAATGTGTTGCTTGAGAGAGTGGGTTAATGGTGCCTCAGAGGCTGGGGAGGAGGGAGCAGCCAGCAAAGTCAGCGTCTGTGCTCCGGAGACAGCCTTGGACAGACAGAGCCCGGGATTGTTTAGCCCAGGGGACAAATGTCAGCAGGGATTTGGTTGGGGATGTCGTGCTGAAACGATCCCTTTCTGCTCCAGCGTGTGGCTTCACATGCAACCATTCCTGTCCTCTTTGCAAGAGCAGGATTTGAGAGTTGCCAGCGTTAGCACAGCTCTGATTGGAAGCGTTTTGAGCAGGAATACCTGGGAAATCAATAACTCCTCCTGCTGCCAAATTCACTCCCGTCCAAGCCCCTTGGTTCCCAGTAGTGCTCATGGAGCCCAGGGACAGGAATGGTGCTGGACCCTCCCAGTTTTGCTGAATTAAAGCATCCAGACCTTCCAGCTTAGCACAAAGAGCGAGCTGTTCCTCCACTCTGGAATTCTGGGCTTCCCCTCATCCCAGACTAATTGCTGCTCTAACAGGAGCATGCCCAGCACGCATGGGAGGGAATGAACAATGCCTTTAAAGTGGCATTAATTATCAGGGGAAGATGAAAGTTGTGGCAAAGCAGATGCTGGAGAGGTGAATCTGTGTGATCACCCTCTGTTAATTATTATGAATTATTAATATCTCAGAAGGAAGTTTGGTAAAATTTGACATTTGAGACTTAATGTGTTATCAGGCAGCGCTAGTAATAAATCAAACCATTTTAAACTGGGGATATTCATGCCGAGATGTGAATAACTGATATTTCTCTAATTCTGTCTTAACCCTTCTTTCTGTGCTGCTCCTCTGCCCCAGCTGGATTTTGCTCCTCAGTGTGTGTGGAAGTCCCATCTGAGACAGAGGCTGTCCAAGGGACAGACATGAAGCTGCTCTGCATCTCCTGCATGAAGAGGGAAGAGGTGACGGCCAGCACGGTGGTGGAATGGTTCTACAGGCCCGAGGGGGGAAAGGATGAGCCTGTAAGTGTGTCTGGGATCTGAGTCCTTCCCATTTCTTCCCTTGCTTATCCCATCTCCACACCTGGGCACAGCACAAACTCCCAGCAGGAAAAGCTGGAATCAGTGGTTGAGTTGAAACATTTGGGTTGTGGATCCATCAATGCCAATTCCCAGTCCCGTTCCCTCAGTACCTCCAGCCCAGTATCCGAGGATGTCAAATATGACTGACACTTGGTGCTCTTGTCGGGATCAGTTCTGAATCCCAAAGCTGTTCTTTTGGAGGTGAAACTGGCCTCCAATAAACCTGCAGGGCAGGATTTACTTCTTTTTGCCTCAGAGAAAGCAGTGTTATCCCAGCTGTGGGAGGATCTCTGGGAGTTGCTTTGGATCCCTGTCAGGAAAAGGTAAAATTGCTTTTCAGAGTGAATCAAAATGGAAATTGGGCAGATGAGGGGCAGCTGGGATTCAAGAGAGAATGGTGAAATGGAGAACAAGATAAAGGCTGAGAGCACATTTCTTTCTATCTGTTTTATCTGAGTCAGTGGGTGTGATTGAGCAGGGCCAGGCAGGATGACAAATATTCTCCTTCTGTGTGAGAACTAAAGGAACCAAGCTAAGGAATGAGATGGGAATTCACTTCCAGTGCCCTGGGGGATCCATTTGCCAGTGGCAACCCAAAGGACACCAGCCAAAGTGAGCTGGGGCTGGCAGGGTCAGTCAGAATGTCACACTGATATTTGTCCTGCAGCCCTTCTGTCCCAGGTGGATATCCCAGGGCTTCCCAAAAAGGGCTGTTTGTCTTCACCGTGGATATCCTGTGGTTCTTTCCTCAGGTGATCTCACATGCACTGACTGACAGACACATTGCTAGGCATGAAGAATCCCAGGTTTCTGTTCCATTGCTGATTTTTTGCATCCACGTGCGTCCGCGTTTCGCTGTGCCTTAATTTTCCTCCCTCTCTGATGGAGATACCGGATTCCTCATTTTCCTGTCTTTTGTAAAGTCACCTGATACTCTGAGGCAAAGCATGATGGAATATGAATAGCTGCTGTTACCAAGGGAGCTCGGAACCTCCCTGAGCGTAGCCGGAGGGGGATGCTGTCCCTGCCTCGTGCCGTGGTGTTGTCCGAGGCAGAGACCACCCAGCACATCCCTTCGTGTCTCCTCACAGATCTACGAGTACAGGAAAACAAACCATGAGTTCCCCAGCCGCTTCAGTGGGCGGATACAGTGGAATGGCAGCAAAGACATGCAGGACGTGTCCATCACCGTGCTGAACGTCACCCTGAACGACTCGGGCATCTACACCTGCAACATCACCCGCGAGTTCGAGTTCGAGATCCACCGGCCCCTCTTCCAGAGCTCCCGGCTGATCCACCTCACCGTGGTGGAGGAGGGTAGGAGGGGCAGCCAGAGGCTGCTCGGTGCTGCCTCTGGCCGTGGGTGTTGTCACCCGGGGATGGAGTTTGTCACCACACCGCAGGAGAGGGCTCTGGGTTTGTCAGGGAGGAACAAACCTGTCCCTTGTTTGGTGGCTGGAGGCTCTTTTTGCGGCCGGCTGGTTGTGTGTGAGTGCGGGAAGGCCGAGCGAGCCGGGCACAGCTGGGCACAGCTGGGCAGGCGCCAGCAGAGGTTTCCAGCTCCTCCCGTGGCGGCTCTGGGATGTTACAGCAAAGCCTTTCCCAGAGAGCCGCAGCCTTTCCTTGCTGCCGCCCCCTCCCTCCTGGAAGAACGACTCGTTCTCCATTTTGATACCAGCCTGCTGCTTCTCCTCCTTCCCTTTGTGGTGCTCCTGAGCCCTCCTGTTCCTCTCGGTGTTGCTGGGCTCAGCGCTGAAATCCCGGCATGTTACAGCAGGAGCAGTGGGGATCCTGCGGCTCTCTCCAGCCCTTTTGTCTGCCCTTTCCCCTCCCTCTCCCCCACCAGCACCTCGGTGTTTTGATCCTTTACAAATCACCGGAGGCACAACAGAGCCCAGTAACACTGGCGAGGGCCACGGGGGCACGGGGCACGGGGAGGAAACAGAGCGTGAAGATGAGATAGGTGAGCAATCCGTGAGGATGTGGGGGAGGCACAGGATGCGAGGCACAGACAGGGCTGTGCGTGCTGGATCCCGCTGGAGACACGCTCTGGGATCCATCCCTGCCTGTTGCAGGTCCCTCTCTTCTGCCCCCCTCACAGCCCGAAAGGCACCTGGAGGTTCTGGCAAGGCAGGTTAGGAAAGATGACACAAAGGAAGAAAAGTGTCCGTGGAGCTGCACAAAAATGATCAGTGGTTATTTTGTTTTATTCACAGCTGGAGAAGACTTCACCTCTGTCATCTCAGAGATTATGATGTACATTCTGCTGGTGTTCCTCACGCTGTGGCTGCTGATTGAGATGGTCTATTGCTACAGGAAGGTGTCCAAGGCAGAGGAGGCTGCCCAGGAAAACGCGTAAGTGTGGAACCCCTGGAGATGAGATCAGTCCTGCAGGAGCTCTTCACGTGTCCCAGAGCAGACTGCAGGAGGACTGAACTTTGCTGTGCCATGGTCTGGTTGGTGTTTGCTCCGTCCAAAGTCCTTGCAGTGCTCAGGGGCACCAAGTTTGTGCCCCCTTGCACCACACAGCAGGCTGGGAACAGCATTCCAGGGTGGTCTGCTTTGGACCATGTGGAGATGCTCTCCTGGGAAGGGCTGGTTTCAGCCTGGTCCATTCCCATCTTTCCACACATTTGCCTTGGATTAGAGCACTCTTTGTACACAGCAAGGCTGGGTGTGGAGGATTTTAGAGCAGGGAAGACTCAGTGTTTGCTCCTGCCTATGCCAAGGAGTTTCCTACTGTGAGCATCTACAGATGACCCTTGTTACCTCAGAGATGCTTCGAGGCACTCAGCAGAGGTGAGTTTACCCCAGCTGGGCTTTACACTGTGTGCTCTCCTCCTTCCCTCCCACTGCAGGACAGACTACCTTGCGATTCCATCGGAAAACAAGGAGAACTGTGCTGTGCCTGTGGAGGAGTAGCAGGGAGGAGGCAGCGGAGCGAACGGCACCGAGGTGGGTCGTGAAGAAGTGGTCACTCCTTGTGTCTGTCCACCCCTCAGCTTCCTTCTGGTGGGGCTGGGGACTCCTGGAGCGTGCCTGTGCTCCTCTGGAGCTTCCCCAGCGACCTTAGAAGCCACACAGGTGTCTTTAGGTGTGGGGTGTACTTGTATTGCTTGAACCCCCAAACCAACACAGGCTGTGATGTATTTATGCCTCCTTTACCCGTTGCTGTGGAGTTGAGAATCTTCACTTTCCCCTGCACAAAGGCAGCTGTGCCCATGAGGACGGTCAGGGCTCCATCTCCAAAGGACACACATTCTAGGAAGGAGTTTGTGTGCTAAAGATTAAAATCCGGATCTTTCACTCTCTGGTTCACCTCCCGTCAGTTCCTGCGTTGACTCTGCCGTGATCCTCGCTCCTGTGAGGTCCAAGAGGAATTGTCTCCCTTGCAGGGGCTCTGAAGGACCACGCCACTCCAGCCAGGTTTGAGGGGGAGCTCTGCACCATCGGGAGGAACACGGGGAAGTGTAAATTCTCTTCCATTCACCTCGGACTCTGTACAGCCTTGACTCTGGCCCCACGAGCCCATCTGAGCTGCCAGCCCAATGCTGAAGGACTCCTCTGTGGCAGCATGCTGAGCACACAGCACAGGGCTGTGGGCAGCACAGCTCCTTCCCCAGTTTCTGTTCCATCATCACCTCAATGGCTTTGTAAATGTTACCTGTCACTTCTCAGCTGCTCTCACCACCACCTTTATTTGCTAAATGTGCTGCTTCTCCATTGCAGAGGTTAAGGGTATGTGTGGCACGCTGCTCTGAGCTGCAGGACTGTGAGCGAGGCTCTCTTTGGGGGTTATTCCACCACATACGGTGGCCCAAGCAGCTTTCTTGGTGTTAAAACAGGAAGAATTTAATTAATTAATGAAGTCACTCTGAATTTTAGGCTGTCCATGCACAAGCAGAGTAGGGTGAGCACTGTAATGCACTAAATTGGAAATGCACAGTAGGAAGGACAGGTCCCTGTGCCATGTTCACGCTTTCTTCTGGAGGGAAATGAAAACATAGATCCTGAAGGGAAGCAGGATGATGTCACTATAAGAATCCCTGTCATTTATCAAGTGTCAAAACCCTCACTCCCTTCCACCTGCCTGGCACAGCAGGTTTGCTCCTGGAGTACAGTGGGAGGAGGAACCTGCAGAGCCACGTCCTGCAACAGCTGGCAAGGCAGCAGGACAAGGTACAGGTTCCCGCTTTGCCTGGGAAACCCCAAAAAGGAAGGCAGCCTCATGCTGGTAGGCAGGAGAAATAAATAGGATGCAAAGCCCTCGCAGGATGGCAGCTCAGTAAAATGGTTGCAGTTTTGTAACGCTGATGGTTCTCTGGTGCTGTAGCAGCACCATCTAGAGGGATAGACACAAAACACCCACTTTTCCCAGTTAATCCTAATTCTCTCTTGAGGTAAATAATCACCAGTATAAATACTCTGGATTCATCTTAAATGATCCTCTGTTGCCCAGGAATCTCCCTGGAAATTCCATCTTTCCTATGCAAATTCACCTTTTCTGAGGGTTCAGCAGAGTAAAAGCTGTTTTCTGCCCTTCAATGCAGGCCAGTTGACCTCAACAGCTGGATTGGAAAGGGGGAAAAGGCAGAAACATTTGAATTTTGCTGTAAAACCAGGTGGGGAAGGTTTGGGTTTGTTGTATGGCAGAGTTGTGACCTCCCTGCTGCAATGGAGCTTGTGCTGCTTTCCCAGAGCTGACAAATTCTGCTCCACTGGCTGCTTGTAAGAAGTTCCAAAGTGACTCCAGGCATGCTCCCCACCCACGGAATCCCCTCTGCTTTGTTCTGCTGCTTTTTATGTGTTTGCTACAAATCACGGAAATTACCCCATTGTAAGTCAGGCCCAGGCCAGATTTCCAACTGGCACTTGTTCAAAACCCTTTTTTTAGAGTGGGTGTCAACTTTAGTAAACTACTCCAGTGCAGTCTTGGTAGTAGGACTGCTCCCAAATCCGGAGCCAAGCCTGGCAAGGGGAGCGCATTTTCCAGATGAAGCACACTCGTAGTCTGGGCACCAGTTCCCAAAAACTGGGATATCCAAAAGAATATCCAAGCAGCCCCTCCTTGAATTCAGCTGGACGTCATCTTTTTCCCTCTCCCAGTTTGCCTGGCAGAATCCTGAACTCAACAGAGGAGGGACTGGGGGGTAACTGGAGTTTCCAGCACTGCCCACGGCATTGAGGCCATGGTGAATTTTAGGACACCTCTCTCCCACTTCAGCTCTGCTCCTCAGTCCCTGTGAACCATGGAAAACCCTCTGGTGTCCTACTGTTAAATCAAAAAAGGAATGAACCCAAGAACTTCTTGAGAGCTACTTCAGGTGGTAAAGAAGGGCCGTCCCCTTGTCCAGCACTTCCCTGTATCCCACAGGCATCTTCTGGAGATGCTATTTTTTGGTTTTGGACAAATCTTTCACTTTTCCAGTTCCTGCAGACAGAGGTGGCCACTGCCACGTGGTGCTGCAAGCAGGAGGAAACGGGGTGCAAATTCTGCTCAAGAAACTTGCAGGGAAATAAGGAATAATAGTTAAAAAATCGGTGATTTTTCAAGACCTGGAAGAGATCATCCTGGCAAGGACTCTGTGTGTGTGTGTGTGTGTGTGTTTGGAATGAGAGAGAACATTCCAAAACAGGCAGGATAATAAAAAGAACCAAGAGCCACGCTGGTTGTTGGGATAGATTTTTTAATTGATACCGTACTTCCATGGTACTAACTACTTACACGGAGTTTGGCTGCAGAGCCTGTACAATTCCTACATTCCAGCACGTTCCAGTATCGAGTTTTAACCGTGGGTTCATTTTTTTCTGTGTTTTGTTTTGTTGGGTTTTGTTTTTTTGCGCACAGCGCAAAGTTTCTGACAGTCGGGACAACTCCTACAAACAAACCCACAATCCTTCCCCCACCCACCCCAGAGTCACCTCAGCCATCAGTCCCCTGCTTCCCGGGCTCTGGAGGGGATTCCAAGAGGGAAGCACGTGCCTGTGGTGGTTGCAGGACCCGCTCCTGTGCCGTGCTGAGCAGAGCAGACCCTCGTCCATCATCAGCTGTGCACAGGAATTGCAGGATCCAGGCGGGGAGAACATTCCCCAGGGGCTTAGCAGCTTTCTCCAGCCCTGGAGCACGTGGTGTGAGATGAAATCCCACTGGAATGGTGATGTCCCAGAGATGCCACAGCTGCTTGCGGGAGGTTGCGATGCTGCCACTGCTCTGCTGCTCTTCCCTCCCTCCGTATCCAGCCCTGAGCCAGGTGGGTGCTTCCATCCCTGGGCCATTTCCCGGGAGGTGGGAATGTGGAGATGGGGATGACGGGCACGGCACAGGCTCCAGCTCCCTGCTGGACTGAGCTGTAACATTCTCTCCCAAATCCTGATTCCATGTGGCTCCAGTGCCTGAGCTGCACGTCGGGGTTTGTTCCCTACTGGGGTTCATTCCCTACTGGGATTTATTCCCTATTGGGGTTTATTCCCTACCTACTCTCGGGGTTTGGGTCAGGGAAGGTGGCCTTGAACGTTAGCAATGGAATTGGCCTAAATGAGTGAGGTAACAGAAACGGCCAGAGGAGGAGGAACCTCCCCGAGCCATGTGCAAATATAATTCCTTCAGCAGAAGGAAGTCCTTTTCCCTACTGAAAAAAAAAAAAATAAAAATAAAAATAAAATAAAACACATTCACTTGAAGAGCATACAGACCACAGGAGGGGAAGGCAGGCAGGGACAGCACCAGGTCAGACCATCTATGACACAGGTAATGATTGTCCAGCAGCAGAGGTGGGAGGGGACAGGGAAAAGCCATAGCAAGCACTGCAAAACGTGTGGGAGAGGAGGAGGAGGGCACGGCATGCCACAGATCCATGCTAAGAGAAGCCCATGCTGTCTGCCTAGATCAGGGAATGGCCTCGACCAGCAGTCGCCCAAGACACGAGATTATTTGGCCAGTGTGCACGTCAGGGAAAAGAGAGGTTTTATGGCACAGAGAGACTCATGCTGGAGAGACTGCAAAGCACAGAGATCACAGCATGTCCAGGGGGCAACAGGCTGGAAAATCAGCACAGGAACCACACTGGCACAGGTGTTCTGTGAGCAGCTTCCCTCCGGGGCTTGGCTTCCAGAGCCTCTGTTCTGAGCTGTGTTTTAAGCAGCCCCTGCCAGGTATTTTCAGTGATGCTGAGACTGAGAAGACGAAGCCAGAGCCCAGGTGGCCGTGCCATGGACCGTGTCGGTGGCAGCCTGGCACAGATCCCGTGGGAGAGCCCCTTGGAGCTGAGCAGGCAGTGCAGAAAGCACTGATCTGTCAAGAGCTGGGGGTGGCAGCAGCTGCCTGGGCAGGCAGGACAGAGCTGCCTCCCCTGAGCCAGGCACTGTTGCCCTAAACAGTGATTTTAGGACTGATTTTCTGTGTAATGTGGAACCAGACAGTTCCAGCTGTAAATCAGGAGTGTGGTTCTGTGCTCCTGGGGAAGAGCAGCTGCTGCAGCACACCACAGCAAATCCAAAAGCTCTCAAGTACCCAAAAGCATCTCCAGTCACCCTCTGGAAATTTCTACCTTCTCGCATAAAGGTAAGAAAAAGCTCCTATGTGGCCACCAGGACAGCACTGAGGACCAAGGAGGCTGAAAAGTCTGTCCTTATCTACACCCTGACACTGATAAGGACACTGATTAGCATTCCAGGACTGGCATTCCTAGAGGGGATCTCCCAACACATACCCTGTTATTTCAGAGGCACTTCTGTGCCTCCAGGGCTCCAAATCCAGCAAAGCCTTGTGCTTTGAGACCTTCCCTCTTCCAATCCAGGTTCATATTACACTAAAGACATTTCCTGTCCCTAAGGTTTCTGGTTTTAGGATCAGAAGCAGGGTCAGGTGTCACCCAGCAGCCAAGGACAGCAGCCAGAGGTGTAAATGCAGCCTGTGTGTCACAGCAGAACAGGCAGCTCAGGGGACATCAAAGTCATCATGTGCTTTTCTTCCCTTCTCCCAGAGGACTTGAGGGAGCCCGAAGGGTTTAGGCAGAAGTCAGTATCAGTTAGTGTGAGTTAAAGTCACAGTTTTCTGACTGGAGAGTTCCTGCAGTGCAGAGCACCCCAAAAGCTCATTATCCTGTTAACCCACAGCCAACTCCTTCACTGCAAGTGCCTTTCTAGCTTTTATTCTCCTGTATTTACTATCTGGAATGTGCAGTGCCCCTGCCTTGGGCAGCTCACCACCTGGAATATCCTGGTTTTTGGTCCTTCAGAGACTTTACAGGCAGCTGCTGCTGCAGGAACCTCTGGTACCTGCCCTGGGAATGCCTGGCTGCACAGCAGTTATCCAGGACTCAAATCCACTCATCCCAGCTGCCAGAACTGCTCTAAGATAAGCACTGCAAGGAGTGCATTTATCAGAGGTGAGGCTGTGCCAAGATAAGATCAGTGAGGATGTCAAAAACTGGTGGGTCAGAGCCTCCTGCTCCCCCTTCTCCCTCCTCCCAACAGGAAGGATCTTCCTTGGCCGGATTTAGGCTGTTGGCATTACCTCTGCATGCCTGGCTGGAGAAAAAGCCAAAAATCCCTGGTTTTGTGGCTGTTCAGATCCTGCAAATCAAACCCCAGCAGATGTGCTGGTGAAAGGGTCAGACTGGGAGGGGAAATGCACCTGCTGTGAAAAGAATCCAAGGGGATTTCTGGCACAGGTGAGCAAGGGGAGAAGCAAAAGCCTGATGGTGGAAGGCAGGCTTGGCCATGAGTGCTGGGGGAAACACCACCCTCTGTAACACTATTCAGGCCTCTCACTCCTAGAAAGTGTTACTGATCCCTCCAGGAAATGTAATCCAAAATCATCTCTGGCTCCAGAAGGAATTAAACTGTCAGCTGGGACTGGTCAGGGGCAGCTGATTCCCATCCCAGCTCTCCAGAGGAAGTGAAAACACTCCAAGGCTTTGTTTAAACCCTCACCCTTAGTGCCTTAAGACCTTGCTTTTCCCTTTTTTATTACTACTGTGAGAGATTAAAAGACAAAAAAAAAAGATGGTGAATCCCATCCAACTCCAAGCCAGGCTGGCTGCCATGTGGGAAAAAGAAAAAACAGGAAAAAACCAACACCCTAAGACCTCCAAGAGAAACCTCCCTCAGTGTGAAGGACACTGCAGCACCAGGCTCTCCTTGGTGCCCTTGTGCTCTTACTGGAGGATTTCACATTGCTGAGTGTCAGGACAGGTGTCAAACAGGTTAAAAAACCACTTTGATGTGCAGGTAGGACATATAGACATAAATATTAGTGTTGAGATTGCTGCAGCTGCCTGGCCTGACATTGATTTAACAGAGCTTGGGCAGTTCTGTCTTTGGGCCTGGCCTGAGGGAACACCCCAAGCCTGCAGCTGGAAATCTGCACAGGAGAAAGGATTCAGGAGGAGAAAAAAAGAGTTCCTTGCCTCCCTGACAGAGAGAATGTGATACTGGTGAGCAACAAATACTGATCAGCAGCATTTATCTGTGAGCCTCTCTGATTTCTGTGTCTCCAGGGGGAGGAGACCCCACATTCCAGGCTCCTCTTTCACAGTCAGTTCTTTCTCCTTCCTGGCCCAGGGCTTCCTCTGTGCCATCCTGCTTGGTGCTTGAAATTCAATTCTAGCAGAGGGAAATTCCAGCAGCAGGGGAATTTTGTGTGCTTAGTAACTGTAGGGGTGACAAAGAGGGGAAAAGGGACTCTGGGACAGTCTGGCAAGTCACAGTGGGGAAAATGAGCCACAAAAAGCCCTTCCCAGGCCTTAGCACCTCAATTTCATGGTACAGCAGCCATTTCAGCAGCCTCCCTGGGAAAAAGCCAGGGAGCAGTACAGTAGTCAGCAGCATTAAATTAAATAAATAGTCATAAATACACATTACTCTGGTTTTCCCCAGCTGGACTTTGCTTTCAAAGTCCGAAATGTCCTTTTGATAGCCTGGCTTCATCCGTGCTCCTGCACATGTGAGAGTTGTGTGGGGCATGGGGATTGCAGGAGCCTGGGAGAAATCAGCAGCTTATTCCTGCATCCATTGCCTTGCCCTAACTGGAAAGTGGGAGCTTGAGGGGGTTTCCCTCAGACTGCACTGAGGATATTCTGTGTGAGACCAATAATTGATCCTGGAGGCAATGGAGGAGCCACAAATGCACCATTTCCAAACTGGAACGTGCAGCTGCCTCCCTCCTGCCAGTCAGAAGGTGGAAAAATCCCAGCGTTGGCCTAAGTGGGACTCACAATCCGCTGATCTACCTGGCTGGGGAAGAGGCCAAAGCATTTATTAAACACTTCAAGAAGCAGCCTGCACTCCCACCAGTCCCCGTGGAGTTTGTGCATTGCACAGCACAGCCAAGCTGCCCCTCTTCCTCATCTGGCTGCTAATGAAGCCTGGAATTATCCCCCAGAACAACTGAAAATGCACATTGGCTTTCTTTTAGTGCAGCTCTACCAGCTGGCTGACTCCCAGGGCTGCACTACGCAGTTGATGGGGACACCCCTCAGTGCCTCACACCCACCCCTGCCCTGCCACCCTCTGATGGGCTTTTTTTCCTTTCCTCCCTTGGTCCCTGTGACCCTTCCTGACCTCTCCTGGATTTTTGGAAGCCTTGTTGCTCTACAGATGCAGTCACATGAATACCCACAGTGATGGCTGTTGCTGCATAGATACAATTATATAAATTTATCCCAGGCAAGGAAAGGAAGCTGTTGTTTTTTTTCCCCCGTTTTCCCACAGATTTTACAAGACAAGGGCTGGGTGAACAAACAGGAGAGTGATTTGCTGAAGCTGGGTAGTGGAAGTGGTTGCAAATCAATCCTAATTTTGGTTTTGTGATTAGATTTGGGTGCTCCCACTGCGGTGATTCCAGCACCGACGCAGACCTGCAGCACAGGGATGGCTCATGGCAGGGGCCCCAGCACAGAGAAAGCAGAGAGCAGGTAAAGGGGACACTGTCACAGGTTTGACACACACCTTGGAGGCAGACACTCCCCTGGCTCTCCCTGCAGCATCCACAGCAGGAGGCAGCAAATTCTGGGGGTTTGCGGAAGGGATCGCAGCTCTGGGCTTTGCTCTCTGAGCCGACCTGGCTGCCCTGACAGCAAATCTCTGCTCCCAGGAGGGGCCTGCCCGGGCATCCGCCCTGCACAGACCCACAGCAACTCCCCCTCCTCTCCAGAGCAGCTCTGCAAGGGATTGACTGGACTGCCAAAACCTCTGTGCCCTGAAGCCAGCAAGGTGAGGGAGGTGACAGTGTCCCCTTTGAGAGATAAATAGAGCGAGGCAGGGACCTCCATGTGCAGGGAGGGGATGGGGACGGGCAGGGGGGGCACTCACACTGATGCTTCCCTTTGAGACAACAAAACCAGGACAGACAGACAGACAGACAGGAATATTACAGAGGAGCAGTGCACGGGCCCAGGGAGCAGAGCTGGGCACGGCCCTAAGCACACCTCAGTGCTGGGAGAGCACAGCCCTCCCACACACACACACATCCCAGAGACGCTCCAGTTCAGCCAGTGTTGGAGGTCACTCCTTCCCCTCTTTAGGCTTTGTTTTTTTTTTTTCTTTTTTCTTTTTCTTTTTTCTCTTAAAATCTGTATATAATATATATATTTATATCTGTATATATATATATATTTATATATATATTTATATATCCTATTTACACGTATTGCACACCGTCCTCTGGCCTCCTGCATTCCTGCCTGTTAATGGAAACGTTTCCGTTTCTCCTCTGGATCTGACCCGAAGTCCCGAGACCCGATGCCATTCTGGAGATTTATTAGTGAATCCTTCATCTGCAAGACAAGAGATTTCTCTGTGGACTCGACAGCTTCTGAGCCTGAGAACAGCTGAGATCTTCTCAAAGGAAACTTTTCAATAGTTTTCTTTTTCCCAAAACAACCTTGTGTAAACAATATTCCTTTCCCATAACA
This sequence comes from Cyanoderma ruficeps, assembly GCA_008694505.1. Lineage (NCBI taxonomy): Eukaryota > Metazoa > Chordata > Aves > Passeriformes > Timaliidae > Cyanoderma > Cyanoderma ruficeps. The sequence continues at coordinate 3,178,513 of VZDJ01000063.1, read as the reverse complement.
ACAGGTTTTGTTTGCTATTTCTGTTCCTGAGCCAATGGAGAGGTGTCAGCCCTACGGACCAATAATGTGACTTTTAACACAGCGTGTTATAAAAGGGCTGAATGAATTGTAAATAAACCTTCTGATTTCTACTGCCTCCTGACTGGAGTCAAGCATCTTTATTTCATATCCTATTACATTTCTCCACTGTGGTGCTGCCCTAGAGGAGAGAACTTGGGGGTTTCCCTTTTCCCTGTGAAATATTGACACCACAACTGTAGTTTTGAGATGTACAAATGGGGACGGGGAATGTGGGGCACCATTCTCCAAGAGAAGGGGTGAGCAGAGTACAGGGAGTTTTCTCTCCTTAGGGGAAAGCAGCTCATATTTAAGGGTTTATGAGGGAGCAGCTCTCATTCCTGGACTGTGCTCTCAGCAGCTCTGTGCACATTTTAGGGAGCACCCCTGAAATTCCCTGGCTTTGTGCTACGAGAGTGTGTCCCCTTCCTCCTTGAATGCTGCATGTAAATCCAGGGCTCAGTTAAAACCAGTTTGCTCTCCAAACTGGGATGACAGAGATTACATCCCAAATGTGCCAATATGAGATTTTTGGCCCAACATGAGATTTTAGGGTTCTCTCCTTGATGTACATGGACCCCTCTGATGGGAGAGAGCAGCCCCCTGTGACAGCCCGTGTGATACCCAGCTCCAGCAGGAGATGGATCTGAAGGAGCTGGCCCACCTGGGGGGCTGTGGTGGCAGCAGGAGGTGCTGAGGGACGGGGAGCAGGACTGGGAGGACACAGCGACAGCCTGGTCACAGCCCTGCCTGCAGCTGGGCAGCCTCACCTGGTCCAGAAGCATCACCGAGGATTTGATGATCTCGCGCCATTTCTGCAGCTCAGAGTCGTGGTACTTCTGCTGGGACTCCAGCAGCTGGGCCCACTCTGTCTGGGACTGGGGTAACCTGCCAAAAAACACAGCCAGGAGTCATAAAATCACGTAATTTATACACAGATTTCTCTTGTGAGGAGTAGCTGCACTGGCTCTTTTTCCCAAGCCTTTCCCTTTAGGCCCATTTAAACCCCCAAAACAGAATGAAGGGGAGGGGAATCAGGACAAATGGAAGCATTCCAGGTGCTTGGATGGATTCAGATGTTTCCACAACAATCATGGCTGCAACATAAAAATTACCCATGTGGAGCCACCCACTTAATTCCAGCACTTGCACATCATCACACTGTGCAAACAGGATGGAAGTTCTGTACTTCAATACTATTGTAGTAGTCTAAAAAAACAGCAAGAGCACCAGAGAAAGATGAAATCACCTGAAGTGTCTATAATCACCTAAAGTATCTATCTTTGGGAAGCAGCAGGGCTGTTACAGGGAAGATAATAATTCCCTTTCCTAATGAGGAGAAATGACACAAATAGAGAAAAAAAATTCCAACACAGTGGTAGCACATGGCTGTGAATGCTTGAAGTTAAACCCAGTGGTAGCAAGGGAGCAACTGGGACTCCAAAAGAGGGACACAAGGGGACTAAAACACCTCAGAAAAGTGGGTGTAGTATGTTCTTACCCTCTAAAAATAGACCAGAGGCCAACCAGGCAGGACATGTTGCTGATCTCTGGATCCACACCTTCCAAAACACAAACCTAACAGGCCGTGTGTCCCAGGCCCAGATTCTCCTCTGAGTACAAAGGGATCATTCTAAGATGCTGCTTCCCATGAAGAGGGAAGTTTGGCCATCAAAGGAGGGGAAGTGACCACCTCAGCCCAAAACTGCTGGACATTCATTCACAGAGCATCCTCTGAGGAGACAAAGGTCAGTCTTTGCCCTGGTTTTGCTTCCTGGGGGTGATGTCGATTCACAATGAAGGCCTTAACTCTGCCCTTCAGCTGCAGGGGAAATGCACACAGCCCTTCAGCTTCACCTGTTCTACACAAAAGTGAGAGCCCAGAGCTGTGGTGTGATGGAAAAGCCTCTGAAATGCACAAAAAACAAGCAGAGACCCAGCGGGTGTGGCTGTACCTCTCCTGCAGCCTCAGGCCCTGCCACGCCGTGAGCGTCTGCGTGGTGTACTCCAACATCCAGAGCTTGTAGAACAGCATCATGTTGAGAATGACCAGCAGCACCAGACTGCAAAGAAAGCAAGAAAACAGCCCAGTTCAGGAGCATTTCACAGCTCACTGCTCGCCAGGAACACCCAGGACAATGCCCAGGCCTTTAGGAAGGTGTCTGAGGCCCAGTCCATGCTGTGAGTGTGGGGATTTAATCTGAGTGAGCAACCAAAACTTCACCTCGTGGAAGAAATGTGTGAGCCGGGAGGACAGCCACAGACAGCTCAGACAGAACAGGCTGGGTGAGTGGATGGGCTGAATGCAGAGAAAGGGAGGGAAATGGGAGAGTAAAGAGGTCAAAAAAGAGAGAGACAGTACCTGAAACAGATCCTAATGGGAGCAGGGAAGAGAAAAGACGGAGCAGCTGCAGGTTAGAAACGGACTGACACAAACTGGGCTGAGAGGAGGAGGAGGCTCAGACAGGGGGCAGGAAAAAGGAGCAGAGGGAAGAGAGGCAGGAAGGACAGACAGGGATCCGTGTGCCTGCACCACTGGTGAAGCTCCCACAGCACAGCTGAGCTCCTGGGGACGGCAGGTGGCCATGCAGGCACTGTCTGACACACACACACAGTGCTCACATCCAGCCTTCCCCACTCCCACCCCTGGCACGGGGAACACACCCCAGCCATGCCCTGCCCAGCTCCTCTCACCCCTCACCACACAGGGGCATTTCTGCTCCTCCCCAGGAGGAGTTTCCAAACTGCCAGGCTGGTGCCTGGCTCCGAACAGCACAGTTATTTTGCTGGAAGAATGGCCCACTATGACCAGTTCAGTCAGGAGGATGGCAACTGGCCAGAGGAATACTCTGGAAACATCACAGAGAGCTCTGTGACCCGAGTGAAGCTACCAGGAGACACTGGCACAAAGCTTTGGTACCTCTGTGCCATGTTCTCATCATGACAGCACCTTACACCACCTCATTTATCACTGGCTGGGTGCTGCTGCAAACCTCTGCTTCTGTGCCCCCTCTGGGACCAGGAAACACAGACAGGAGCTCAGCTGGAGCTGTAATTGCAGTCCTGAAATCCCAGCTTCTCCACAGCTCTCTAGAAACTGGGTGGAGCTTTAGGAAAAGCTGAGCCCAAATCAGAAAAGCCTGGGTCACTGCTGTACACTGCTCTGCTCCACAGCACCTGCCCAGCACTAAATGCAGCCTGCTGTCAGCCCGAAGGCAGAGGAACAGTAAAAACAGTGAGTTTAGGAATTAAACTGAGCCACAGGGATGTGAGGAGCCCATTCCCAGCTCACTGGAGAGCACATCCCAGTCCAATATCACCAATCCTGAAAGGTGTGGCAGGAAAGACACCCAAACCAAACAGTTCCTGCTGCTGGGCTGATGAACTCACACCAACCTCTCCTGCTTCAGGTGTTTCTTTACTTATTGTGCAGAAATCATCTCTAAAGGCTCCAGCTGCTTTCTGGCTCTGATCAAAATCACTTCCCAGCACGAGGCAGGGGAAGGTTTTGGCAGATCAGAGGGAAGATGTGGCAGAATCCTCACAGACACTGAGCCCCGTTGTGGCAGCCCAGTGACTCCCAGAGAGCTTTGCAGAGTCATTGTCCATGACAGCAGCTTGTGTGTCAGCAATTAAATCACTTGTTTTAAATTACACACACAGAGTTTCTATGTGCCATTAAAAATCTGTAAACTGCATCCCTGAAGTACAAAAATAAAAAAACCCTCATGCTTATACTTGTTGGATTTCTTCTCTTGTAGGTATTGACTCCTCTCTTGCACAGCTGCCTCTGTCCTGATTGTCACTGTCCCAGACCTGCCTTTAGGACTCTCAGAACAGATCTGCAAAGCCCATGTTAGGCTAAAACAAGGGCAAAACTGAGGGCAAAGGAGAGAAGGGAGCACAGAGCTCCAGGAATAAAGTCCAGGAACACAGTAAAACCCAAGGTGGTTATTGCTGACTGGGAAGGAAGGCAGAAAAAATCCTCACTTACACAAAGCTGATGACAAGGAGCAGCTTGGAGACACTCTGCAGGTGGAAGCCACTGGGGCTCTCCTCAGGGATGTGCCGTGTCTGAGTGGAACCTGAGGAGATGGGATGTATTTGGGATGGGGAACAGGGAAGGGCAAGCCCTGATCCTCTACCCACCCCTCCACCTCACCCAAGCAACCCCAACACATCGTCCCCACCCTGTTGGAGCTCTGGGCACTGAGGATTTCAGACTTTCTGTGCTCACAGGCACTGACCCCCAAGCAAACACTGCATTGACCTGAGGCCGTGGAAAAGGCTCCCAAAATTGAGTGACAGCACTGGGATGGTGGGTGTGGAGTTTGGATAGAAGTGTGTGATATCACAGGGTGCAAAACTTAGAGTTCAAGGCTTTAGAATATAGCAATATATGTATAAAGCAAGATGGAGGATTTAGGGTGGAGGCTGAGTCCTTTTTCACCTTCTTCACTGGTCTGTGTGGTGTTTTGCAATCGGATAGAAAAATCTGCATTGAGGGCCACGGGTGGTTGGTTATTGGATTAAAAGTAAAAATAATTTAGGTGTCATTTGTTAATTGGACAGTTTACCCTTAAAAAGTCTTATAAAGAGAGAGAGGGGCCATTTTTTAGTTCATTAGCTAAAAGTGCTGTAGAACTCATAGTTTGTGAGACTGTGCTACAGATAAGAATTAACCAACATCTGAGTCCTAACTAGAAATACTGTCCAGTGCATTTAACCCTGACTCTGGCAGAAAAAGAAGACAGAAAGCTACCCCGCCCCTGTGTGACAAAACCCCTGTTTGTCCCCACGCCCACGGCTGTGGGGCTGGCAGCTGCTCACCTGCCACGTGCTTGATTCGATGGGCAACCTCCTCGTCGGTGGGGGTGGTGACGGGGCTGAGCACCTCCTCCAGATGCGGCACCCGCAGGTGGGTGTGCGCGCGTTTCCGCCGCCGCACCGTGGATTGCTTGCTCACCTTCTCCTTGGGGGATTGTCTGTGCACCTCAGCCAGGTACGTGCTCTCTGTTTTGGTCAGCTCGCTCTCTGCAGCACCAAGGGGGAGGGTTAGAGGTGTGGTTTTGCAAAGAGAGAGAGAGGTTTAACCTCTCTGCTGTGATTCTTTTAGTTTTTCTGTTTTTCATGTATTTGTAATCCTGCAGTTCTTTAGTGTAGAACTCCAAACTCCACACACAGTGTGAGCTGCTGCTTCCCCAGTTTGGACAGACACAACAATTCCTCTCCAGGCCTGGCAGTCAGGGACACCTCACTGCCTCAGGCCTGAGAGATGGAAACAAAAGGGAGTTGGGGGCAGCAAACTTGGGGTAAATGATTCATTACCTGAAGCTGGAATTGGAAGATGGACCCCAATGTGCAAATGGACCAAACTGATCAAAGTGTGCAAACCTGTGACCATTGTTCATTTTGGGTGCAGCCCCTGGGGGGTTTTGTCTGCCCTAAATGTACCTGCAGGCCCTTCAATAAATACAACTGCTTTTTATTCTCTTTATTTTGTCTGGCCTCTGTTTTTGGGTAAGCCCTAAAAAAGGCATCAGCTGGGCCAAAGCTGGCAGAGTTTGAGAGATTTGTGCTCCACACTCCTCGTGCCTTTTACCAAAATTTTTCTCCAAACTGCCTGACAGGGAGCAGGATTTGATGCCCTAATTAATTCCAGCAGGTTTTCTGGCTGTGCTAGCCCCTTTTATAAACCACTCGAGGCTGGATCATACTGCCCACCCCCAGGGAAACACGAGTGCCACTGGAATTGCCACTCTTACCCAAATGACGGAAATAATCTTCCAGGCCACTCCAAAAATTCTTCTCAATGAAGGATTTCACCAGCCCCCAAGGCTGTTTCCTGTAGCGTAATTCTGTGGAAACCCTGTGAGGAGACAAAGGTCAGTCATTCCCCTGCTTTTGCTTCCTGGGGGTGATGTCAATTCACCATCTTTGTCAGTATAAATCCAGGAAATAATCATGTAAATGGTTATTTCTGGAGTGGTCTCAGCCCTTCATGTTTCCAGAGGAGAAGTGCTGCTGGAAAAGTCCTTCCAAAGGCAGGGAGAGCCTCTCCCAAGAGTTCTCCACAGCCATTTGGAAGACATGTGGATTGTCATTACTGATGTCACACAGAGTCACACAGATACAGCTTTGCCCAATTCCTCTGCTCCTCCCCCAAGGCACAGCGCCAGGAAGTTCATCCTGTTGCTTATCAGAGTCTGCAGTGATAACAGGCTCTGCAAACCCCTGCATCCAAGAGAGAGGCAAGAAAAAAAATCTGTAAATCCTCTCCCTGATACAGCTGTAACTCCTCTGCATTGATGCCAACCCAGCAGGTGAAAATCCTACCCCTACTCTTTGTGACAGGAATGAAGTAACCCCCTCAACTGCTCCTAACACACCCAAACAGAAAAACTCCCTCCCAAAAGTGCCTTTTGCTCATCATCCACTCCAAGTATGCAGTGATAACAGGTTCTACAAACCCCTACGAGAGAGAGGCAAGAAAAATATGTAAATTCTCTCCCTTATGCAGCTGTAATTCCTCTGCACTGATGCCAACCCAGCAGGTGAAAATCCTGCCCCTACTCTTCATGACAGGAATGTCCCAGCAACAGGACAAAGAAATAACCCCCTCAACCCTTCCTAACACACACAGACACCCAAAACTCCCTCCCAAAGGTGCCTTTTGCTCATCATCCACTCCCCAGGAGAGGTACCTGAGTCGGCTTTTGTTCCTGGCAACACGAGTCAACGTGTAGCGGTTGATGGTGTAGAAATAATCGTGGTAGGGGACGTCGTGAGTTAGCACCTCTGCATCTATGACATAGCACTCGCTCTCCTGGCTGGCTTTGTACATTGTCTGCAGGGAAAAGTGGGCAAGGCAGCTCTGAGTGTGCTCAGGACACGGCTCGGAGAGAGCGGTGTTGGAAAAACCCAGTTCTGCAGAGACGGGGCAACTCAGAGGGGTTTTTTAAGATTTTATTCTGTTATCAATCTCACAGAAGGGTGAGACACAAGAGATGTGAAACTCAACCCATTCTATCAGAAGCCAAACTATTTCTTTGCTATTAATGGTTTTTTCAGCCTATCGGCTTTCGCCACACAATGCTGCTAATGCTTCTAACACCAATCACCAATTATTTTACCCCATGTGCATCTTACACAGCACAAAAACCACCAGTTTGGGTGAGAAAGAAAAGCAGGTGTTAAGATGCCTTGTTCACAAACTCAGCTGCTTTTGCTGGGAAATTTGTGGTGTTTTCATTAAAATCCAGGGTAAGATTAACTATTCATGGCTGCAGTGATAGTGGCAGCAAGTTAAATCAAGGAAATGTGAACAGGAAAATGGACAGGGACAATGAAAACATGCTCAGGACAAGAAAATAACTCTCAGAGCAGTTTCCTCCAAGCATTCCAGCCCTGTTGCACTGCCACTTACCTGAGTCTCAGTGACTGTGGCAGTTTTGGGGGCCAGAGGGTTGGTGAGGGTGATGGTGTACAGGATCACTCTGGTCTGATTGCCATTTTCCTCCTTCTTCCAGGGGTGAAAGATAATGTCTGAGAGGACAAAGCAACATTCCAGTCACATAACTGGGGAGGGATCTCGGGTCAGTCCCCTGGGGAAAGGTATAACCATATAACCAAGCTGGGGATGGGATCTCCTTCCCCTTGGGAAGCCTGGCTGCTCTGGAGCTCAGCTGAGTGTGAAACAAAGGGCTCCTGTGCTAAATGGGAATATTTTCCCCTCTTTCAAGTGCAGGGAAAGGGGGAAAGGCTGGGGATTTATCCCTCCAGCAAACCCACAGTTACAGGGAAAGGAGGAACTATGACATGCCAAGGGATTCTCTCTGCAGCTCCATCTGTGCCAGTGTCAGGTGTGGAGCTAGAAAAGCTTTTCCCTCACACTGCTAAGCCTTGAACAGAGGATCAGGCCTTAGCTGATGATAAAAAATAAAATAAAACAATAAAAAAATATACTTTTTCCATAAATAACCTGTTTCAGCTGTTAGAAAATGAAAGTAGGATGGGAACACAGGTCCTGCCTGCTTTTGGTCACTGCCAGCACGGGCCACGCTGTCCCAAAATCTGCTCAGAGTGTCACCCAAGCAGACAAAATTGTACCTCCAGGGCAGAGCCTGCTCCCTGCAGTCCCTGGCAGCCCCAGCAGCAGCAGCAGCTCACCAGAGAAGCGGCGCTGCTCCATGAAGTCCCTCTGGAACTGGGAGTCAGTGAAGAGCAGGTCGTAGAGCTTGTCCACGCTGAAGTTGAACACCTCGTTCACGTACTGGCGGCCGTTCAGGTCCTCGTAAAAGGCCTGGACTTCCCCTGTGGGGACAGAGACCCTCAGGGCCCAGCCACGACCCCCAGGGTGATGGAAAATGTGCTTGAACAGCACCAGTGTTGGAGCCCTGGGCACTGAGGATTTCAGGCTGTCTGTGCTCACAGGCACTGACCCCCAAGCAAACACTGCATTGACCTGAGGCCGTGGAAAAGGCTCCCAAAATTGAGTGACAGCACTGGGATTGTGGGTGTGGAGTTTGAATACAAGTGTGTGATATCACAGGGTGCAAAACTTAGAGTTTAAGGCTTTAGAATATAGTAATATATATATAAAGCAAGATGGAGGATTTAGGGCAGAGGCTGAGTCCTTCTTTTTCACTTTCTTCTCTATGGCTCTGGGTGGGATTTTGTAACTGGATAGAAAAATCCGCACTGCAAACCATGGGTGGTTGGTTATTGGGTTAAAAGTAAAAATAATTTAGGTGTCCTTTCATAATTGGACAGTTTGTGCTTAAAAGACCTTAGAAAGGGTTAGAGACAGAGCCATTTTTCACTTTGTTAGCTAGAACTCACAACTTGTGAGACTGTAACATAGATAAGAATTACTAAACATCTGAGCCTGAATATAAAATCCATCTCTCGAGCATTTAATCCCGGCTCTGACAGAAAACAAGATAAAAACCCATACAACAGGACCTCAGTATCTCAGAAGGAACCTAAAGGAGGGACTTCAGCTCTTTTTCTGCACTGATCCCAGGGCAGGAGTTGGGACCTCAGAAGGGATAATTCAGTACATAGCTTGTTTTGGGGACATCCTAAAATTTTTAGGCACACCCTAAAATTTAAACATATTCACTTTCTGCAGCCCACAGTGGGAATTCCTTGCATCTTCAGGGTCCAGAAAAGGATTTCAGTAGCCACCACTCCATTCCCTCTCAGGGAAGGATGGGATAAGGCTGGAAATCCCCCTGCTGGAATGGCCTGTGCCCACGTACCCTCATCGTGGGTGTCTGAGGAGTCACTGAGCTCAGTGGGAATGTCTTCGTTGTCATTGAAGTCCAGGGAGGGGGAGTTCACAGGGCCAATGATGTCGATTTTCTCCCCCATGATGTTGGCAATGCCAAGGTCTTTCTCCACAGGGCTCTCTGCCACTGCCTCCTCCTCCTCTGGGAGCACTCCATCGAACTGCAGCAAGGACAGGGCACAACAAGGGCAAGATCAGCACCTGGAAATGGCTTTGCTTCAAAGAAACTCACATATCTGAGCCAATTTCTGAATATTTGGCCTGGACATATCTGGAAATTAACTAGAGAGAGGAGGACAATTGCCATGCAGTGTTTGTAAAACCTCCTCTCAAAAAAAATCAGTGTTCAAGCTTTGAGCAGCACCAGGTTTTTTGTTCAGACGAGCACAATCTTGTCCAATGCTGGCTTTGCTCCCGAACAAGCTAAAAGAACCTGAGGTAATATCTAAACAAGGTCTGCTCTGCCATAACACCAGGAGAGTACACACTGTTTTCCAAGGAAGAACTGAAGGCAGAAAAGAAATTATCACCCTTTTATGTCCAAGACTTTTCATCCAGAAGCACAGAAAATCAAATGCTCGTGCTGCTGAGAGTCCCAGTGACAAAATCACTGACCAAGGACTGAAATCAGCAGCATTGGAACAGGAGATGGAGGATGAATAAACCTCACACAGCCCAGGGAGTGCTGGATTTCAGGGAAACAATCCCTGCTGCCAGGGGAGGTTTTATACTACAATGATAGAGACTTTGAGACTTAAAAGGCTGAAAATGACACTTTTATTTTTAGGATGTGTCTCCCATTTATACTATTTTACACAGACCAGTTTGATTGGTGAAAAAAAGGCAAAACCTCTTCAATCACATTGGTCAGACCAGAGGGACATCAAGAGGAAGTCCCTCCTAGGGAAAGAAATGTAAACCAAGTTTACAGTTACGAAAGCATGTCTCTTATTTACAGAAAGTTCCCTGGGAAAGGAATTACAGAAACCAAAACATGTCAGGCACGAACCAGGGCTACAAGAAATGTATTTGTAACTGTACTTATGTTTTTGGGTTTTTTTTAGGAGAGACTTCCTCTTGATGTCCCTCTGGTTTGACCAATGTGATTGGTTTGTCTTCTTGTCACCAATCAAATTGGTCTGTGCAGAATAATATAAAAAGGGAGACACATCCCAAGAATAGAGGAGTCATTTTCAGCCTTTTGAAGTCAGAGTCTGTGTCCTTGTGGTGTAAAACAACATCAATTTCTCTTGTTTACAGAAAATTCCCTGCGAAAAGAATTTCAGAAAACCAAAACACCTCAGGCATGGAACCAGGACTCCAGGCAGGGAGAAAACTCACCGAGGCTGGGGCTTCACTGCTGCCTGTGGAGGTCAGGGTGCTGGCAGTGACAGATTTCTTTGGCAGCTGAGGGCTGGCTTCTGGCTTGGCCTCCATGCTGCTCTTGGAGGAGCTGTCGTTGACTTCGTTCTCCTCCACGGGGATTTCTTCGCAGTAGCTGGGACGCCACAGAGAACACAGGTTTTTATGGTTACCCCTCTCACAACAGCTACAGCTGCACACACAGAGCAAGTGAGAATGTTTCTATGAAGTCTCCACGCTGTCCAGAGGCAGGAATGGCTCAGTGCAGGGGAGAGCAAGCCCCGATTTTTGGGGTGTTTATGCAGGGACTGCCAAGCATCAGCGTTTTCTGGCCATGCAGCACTGCCTGGTGTAGTTATGTATCTGAATAACTTAGGCCATTCTTTGTACCAGCTAAACCGTTTGTAGATGAGAAGACTTGCAGTCTTGTCTCTCAGAATTCTCAAAGATTTGTCAAGGCTACGGGAACAACAGGTCTAAAAATAATGAGCAAGAGCCTGGGAAAGTGCCTACAAGAAATGCAAAACTCAAACAGAAGACACACAGCGTGGTGATGGACACTTGACCAATTAGGTGTCCTGAAGAATGTGTGCCTGTCTGATGGACAAACGACTTAGCCAATTAAAAGATTCCTGCAGGCATAAACAGCAGTGCTAGAAACTATAACTGTGGCTTTATATAAACAATAAATGGCTTCTGTTGGAATCATATTGATTCCTTTATTTCAGTAGCCCATTTCTTCCCCCTGCAGCCCGGCCTTGTGCTTTGGCATTTCCAGAATTGCTCAGCTGGCTCAGCAGGCATTTGGCTCCATGAAGGAACGTTACACTCCCAGCTCTTTAGGCATCACACATCCCAGGGCAGCCCCTTGGCCAGACCCCGGGATGTGTCAGGATTTTGGGGCACGCAGCACATCCCGCTCCCCCAGGCAGAGCTCGGCCCGCCCCACTCACCCCATGGTGTTGAAGTCATCGTCGGGAGGCACGTAGTCCTCATCATCACTGGTCAGCCCCAGCTCGTTCCCGTAACACTGGTGGACAAAGTGCCAGAGCTCCTTCGGACACAGAGGCTGCAACAGGGGATACAGAACATCACTTATGTGCACCCAAAAGGACCAAACTACAGTGAAAGTCTGGAATTATCATGGCCAGGACAACATTCCTTGCCCTGAAAGGAGAAGTGAGAGATTTGGATACTTGAGGTGAGAGCCTTTCTGTGGGCTCAGCTCTGCGAAATTCCATTTTATACAGTTTATTATTTATTTTTTATAAATAAAATTATATATTATAATAATTTGTTTTAATAATAATAATAATGGTGTATATAAACAATAATTTTATAAATAAAAATAAATAGTAATAAATGCCATTAAATAGAAGTTTATATTTTATATAAATAATGGGAATGTACACAATTATATATATTAATATATTTTTATACATAATGGAATTTTATACTTTTATACATACATATGTGTATATATTATACATATACACACATATAAGTATATATTTTTATATAATGTTATGTATATATACACATATACATATATGTGTGTATATGATAAATATAACATATATTATATATATTATTAAAATGTTTTATATAACGTATCATAAATAATCTTATATATTACAATATATAACAATATATTATTTATGTAATTATATGTTATGTTTTATCGTATTATTATTTATTATTATTCTATTTTATTACTTATTTAATCTCTGGCCTAGAGATTGCCCCCACTGAGCACAAACAGGCCCTGTCACCAATAATCCTCCACCATCAGCCCAGGTTCTGCCCCAAAATCTGCCACTGTGATTTTTCCATGCCACAGCCTCCTGTTCCTTAAAAAAATCATAAAGTTCCCCCCAGAGCAGCACATGGATGAGATTTCCCACTAAACTGCTGGAATGTACCAATGGAAGCACTAAACCCGCATTTCCCTCCACAGATTCTTTCCCCACCTCTTCTGCTGTGCCTCCACTTCATGTCTGCTGCTCCACCAAACCCCAAGACCTTACAAGTTTTGGTTTTTGAGGGTTTTTTTTCCCCCCCTTCAACTTTGTTTAAATTAAAGCTGCCGGAAAAATCCCAGCTGCAGGGAAAATTATATAAAACAGCAACAAAGGAAAACGTTTCCTGCTGCAGTTTGGAATCAAAAGGAGTTTGTGTCACCAGACACCCCCGTGAAAAGTAAAAAAAAAAAAAAAAAGTAAANAAAAAAAAAAAAAAAAGTAAAAAAGAGAAAATTAATTATCCAGACCATTGAAAAAAGCCCAGATTTTAGGGATGCAGGTCAGTGATCACCACATGACTGTGACACGAGGCTCTGAAAAATGGGGCAGGAAAACTTGTGAGTTAAAGATGTGGTACAGGGATCAAAGGGGACTTTTACCCGTCAGAAACTTATGACCAATGACAAAGATTTCTTGGTAATGAGAGGAAACAAATCCAGTGAACTTTTCCCTGAGTTGCTGGCTTGAATTTCTTCCCAAAGTAACTGCATGGGATAAGGCAGGAATTTTTTAATCTAGCTCCCTACAGCAGCAACCAAAAGCATGGGGGAAAAAAAGCCTCTAATGAGGAACTTTCATCCAGAAAATGTGACTGTTCCACCTCCTTCCCACACACATTAACTAACTCCCATCCATGTCTTATCAGGAAAAGTGGACTCAGCTCTTTTTCCCCTTTTCCTGCCAGCCACGGATCCCACATGTGGAAAAAAGAGCTCTGGAAGTGTTTCCTGCGTTTCTCTATCTCAGTTCCCTTTTGCCTTGACCTTGAGACCAAGGGTGTTGAATTTTCTTTGGGAATTTCAAAAGGCTGCTCAGGTTACAGCCCATGGAACAACCCAGGCAGCCCGAGGCAAAAGTGATCCTTTCTCCTCCTAAATCCCACCCCGAATTTTTGGGACAGGGTATTCCTGGTGCCTCATTCATCCAGCGTAGTCTGAATTCCAGCCAGGGCACCCCGAAATTCTGGGAGCTCTGTAACATCAGGCTCCCTGCTGCAGGGAGGCCAGAAATGCCCTGCACCCTGTGGAACAGATACTGGATCAAATACAGGATTCAAAGGGCCTCTGGCACAGCAGGAGAAGATTTATTTTAAAATCCAACCCACTGAGCCCTCACCCAGAGCACCCTGCACCCACAACTGCTCTCACTTGGATTTGGGATGCCCCTGAACATTCATTTTCTGCCCTGTCTGGACCTCCACACTCCTGGGGCACAGACTTACTGAGAGCTCTGCCTGCACAGTGAGTTATTCCTGCTGCTTTCTGAACTGCTTTCTTGAGGGCTGCTCCACTGTGGAATTACAGACTTCAAAAAAAAAAGAAAAAAAAAAAATTCCCTCCTGAGGCCCTGATTCCTCAGCAGGGGCAGAGTGGTAGCTACTGTGTGTAATTTATCCCAGAAAATGAGTGATTTACCCCAGAAAATGGGTGATTTACCCCAGAAAACAGGGGATTTATCCCAGAAAAGGGGTGATTAACCCTACCAAAAAATTCTCTGCAAGAAGAGGGAATTGCATCTGCAGTCATGACCCTGCTCTGCCCCAACATTTGTCCCTGGGTGGTATTTTTCAGCCAGAAGTGATGCGCCTGCCCATCTCCTTCACCACCCTCCCAGCCCAGCCCAGCCCAGCCCAGCTCTGGTTTCTCTCTGTACCTTGTCAAGCAGAGCATTCTGCCACAGTCTGAACATCATCATGTACGTCCTGTCTCGAGCCCCAAAGGAAGTGAAAAAGTGCTGGATGGGGGAGAGAGGGAGAGAAAAATCAGTCCAGAAGAAGCCAAACAAACAGGAGAAGAACACAGCAAGGCTGGTTTGGGGTCTCTTTGCAGCTGCAGTGTGCCATCCATAGAGCACAGAGTGAAGCTCATGGAGAGGCCAGGGGCTCTCAGCAGCGAGTGAGCATGGAAACAGCTCTGTTAGAGATGTGCTGCTGGAAAACATGGATATTTTACCTGGCCCCTCATCTGAGCTCCAGTCTCAGCACAAACCCTGCCCTCAGCCCTTTTCCCAGTTTGGAAAAACCCCCCACACACACCCTGAGTGCCCTGGCAGCCAGGCAGGGGTGGCCTCAGTACCTTTTCAGTGTCAGTGCAAACTTGGATGGCATTGGGAATGAGCCGGGCTGTCTTCTCCTTGGTCATGGAGCAGATGTCCTTCAAGCGAACTGTCAGCTGCAGCAGGGAGGGAAAAACACCAGGAAAGGGAGAAACTGGTGAGAAAGGCAGCAGGGAAAGCTCTTCTGTGAAAAAATGAGGTTCACTTTTTTGGTAAAATTCAAAAAGTTTAATGAAAAGACAATAGGAGACAGAAATAAAGGAAAAGGTTCGGTCGGGTGCTTGGCATTCAGCCAAGAGCACACCTACTATGTGGGAGAAATTCCTTAAATACTTCTTCTATTACATCAGTCCATTGTATATTTATAGACTATTATGCATATTCATATTTTTCTAAGAACTGTTCAGCATGGCCCCTGTTTGGGTCTGCTTTCTTAGAGCATACACGGTTTTATTATCACTTCCAATTTGGTTTGTGATCTGTACGTTTTTCAGACAGCAGATATTGATAGTTAGCATATTAATAGCAAGGTCTTCATTACCTGTTTATTGGATGTTATCATCTTGACTAAACAGTTCACTTACAGTTATATCAGCTACTATCACTACTAAGTTTTTGTTAATAGCAGAAATAAAAGCAAAGTTATTTTGGCATTATACACACGGCATTCATCTTAATATTTGAGAAAATCTTTATAATGTGTGTTTCTAACACCTTGCAAAGCAAATGTGAGCACAGCCCCAGGCTGGGGCAGCAGCGGGAGAGCCTCACCAGTGTCTCCCAGCGGAAGATGTTGCTGTAGAAGCAGATCCAGTTCTCGGAGAGGTAGAGGCGGCCCTGCAGGAGAATGTCCCTCTGGAGAGCACATGAGTAATCTGTGGGAGGACAGCACGTGCTCAGTGAGGAGCACAAAAAGCACAAAATGCGACTGATGCCTGATTTTGCCTTTGTATTTTTCAAATCCTGTGCTGCATCAGTGCATAACTCTAAACTCCATCTAAAGTGCAGTTAAGTCTTCACATTTTGGTCAGACAAAACAAGCCCTCTGGGTCTGGAAACCAAGGACAGCCTCAGGCCCCAAAATGATAAACAAAAGTGAATTTGGGAGGCGAAAACTGGGGGAAAATGACTTCATTACCTGAAGCTGTCATGGAAAGATTAACCCCTGATATGCAAATGGACTGAACTTATAATTGTGTGAAAAGCTTGTGACCATTGTCCATTTGGGGTGTAGCCCCTTGGGTGTACACGTGGGACACAGGGCACTGTGGATTTAATTAGCACAGCCAGTTTGATAACCAAGATGCCTTGGCAGGAACAAACAGAGCTTTGATGATTACAAGAAGATTGGATCAAGACTGGCAACAGGAAAAGAAGATTGAATCAAAGCAAGCAAGAGATGGTGTAAAAATGTGAGTTTCCTCTGTGTGATGTTTAACCCAATCATTGTAGTAAAAAATTACTAGTCTTCCCAGAATAGTACAGAACCATTTGGAAATCTCAGTAAAACCGAATTCTGATCATGAATCAGTCTTCACATCTCTCTCTCAATCCTCCACACTTGGAGAAGCTTCATCTACCCTCAATCTACCTGAAGCCCCTTCATTAAACGTACCCCCTTAATAAATCCATGCTTTTAACTCTATCTGGCCTCTGTTTCTAGGTAAGCCTGAGAAAAGGCACCAGGACAGCCTGAAGGTGAGGATGAGGAGCAGCATCAGGAGAAGGCCCAGGCAGGGCCACAGGAGCTGAGCTCCAGCCACTGCCCTGCCCACGGGGCTGTTTGCTCATCACAGCCAATCTCTCCCCCTGACCGATGATCTGCCTCATCAGCTGGTCACTCTGCACCATCCCAGCGCTATTTCCAGATTTAATCTGTCTTTTCCTTTTTCCTTTCTGCCTCCTGGAGTCATTGTGCTTTTTCCCACCCCCACCAGTTTAAGCATCCCTAAGGATTTTCCATCCCTCTGCAGCTTTCACCAGCGTGGGGCACAGGAGGGGATCAGCAGTTGTGTAAGACACAGGAGCAGATGCATCTCACCAGCTGGGAGGTGAGGTTTGGGAAGGGATGTTGGGGAAAAGGGAGGAAAAAGGGAGGAAATAATCACATCATCCCTCATTAGAAAATCAAAACCCATTGGAAACGGGGCTCTGCCTGTGCTCCAGGCAGAAAAAACAGGCTTGTTGTCAGTGGGAGAATGACAGGAGAATGGAAGGAATGAGGGGTTTCTCTTCCCAAACAAACTGTGGGTCTGCTGGGAGATAAAACTAGCACTGAGAGATAAAGGAAACAATGAGAAGGATCCCACTGATTGATGAAAGGAATGAGAGATTTGTCTTTACAAACAAACTGTGGGTCTGCTGATAAATAAAACTGGATGCTGAGGGATGAAAGGAACAATGGGAAGAACCACAAATTCCACAGGAATCCATTGATTGACACAAGGAAAAGAAAAAGGGGGGTACACATTAGAAGGGGTCTGAATTCGGTGATTAGGGAAGTCTGGACCTCTCTAGTCCCTCAGCCAGTGGGAAAGGGAGAGGGAAATGTGGCTGGGAAATTAGGACAAAAAGGAGGCTGAATCCTCTAAAAATGTAAAGGAAAGCCCCATGGCCTCTCCCTTTATTGGAGTAAAGCTCCAGGACTCCTCTGTCTCCTTTTTGGACATAAACCTCTGGTGTTTGTGCATTAATTCTCCTGCCAAAAATTAAAATCTGGATGGATATGTGCTGCTCTCCTCCCCAGAGCACAGCACTGGCCTTACCTACGATGAGTCGCTCCGTGTCCGGGAGCTGCTTGAAGAGTTTCCTGAAATCCTCGTTCCGCTGTTTGTAGGTGGGACTCAACACCTGCAAATGGAAAACGAAAAAAGGGCTCTGGTGAAGAGGAGGGGCAGCCAGGGACACGGAGTGGGAAAAACGGGATCACCTGGGGGACAGGAGGAGAAGGAGGGTCAGATGCACTCAGAGCCTGGGGCCGGGAGCTCCCATCACAGCCCAGTGATGGGAGAGTTTGGGCTTCAGGGCAGGGAGGGAGAGGAAGAGGAGAACCTGGCTTGGAAGAGCAAATCCAGGCTGGAAAGGCTGCAGCCCTGCCTGCAGAAGCTGTGGCTGCAGAGGAATTCGCTCTGCCTGCAATCCTACACTGAGCAAGGTACAGTGTGTGCTCTGCTGGCAGCAGTCAGCACCTGCCAGGGCCCAGGAACGGCACGGCTATCCCAGAAAACAGGAGATCTACCCCAGAAAACAGAGGATGCACCCCAGAAAACAGGGGATTCACAACAGAAAATGGGGGATTCACCCCAGAAAACAGAGGATGCACCTCAGAAAATGGGGGGATTCAGCACGGAAAATGGGGGATTTGCCCCAGAAAACAGATTATTTACCCCAGAAAATGGAGGATTGAGCACAGAAAAGGGGGGATTTACCCCAGAAAATGGGTGATTTGGCCCTGCCAGAGGAGCTTGAGCAAACACTGTCACCAATAGCTCAGGATTCCCCGTGCCCACCCCTCTCCCCACCACACAAACACAGCCACGTGCTGGGACGGTGAGGACACTCCAGTGGGGCCCCAAAAAGGCTCTGCCAGGGACTGAAGCACGTCCTGCACTGGTTTTGTGTCCCAGCCTCAGGGAACACAGGGCTGGTGGCTGGAGGGACACCAGGCTCCTCTCTGGGGTTTGTGATGTGACTCCACACCTCCCACACCCTGCGCCAGCTGCTCCCGACAGCCACAGCACCTTCTGAAGGCTTCAGAACAGGGCAGGTGCAAATCCACACCTCCCAGAGAACCTGCAATGTTCCTTCTCCCACAAATGCAGAGAAGAAGCCACCTGGGGTAGAACCTTTTCCCTCTTTATCCAACAATCCCCCTCCAGAGGCACTGATCTCCTCGGGCAGAAATGTGGGAGTCTTCCAGTGATGGCCCCAAAATTCTGAGATTAGAGAAGGCAGTTTCTGCTTGAGAACGGTGGTGGATTCACAGGGGTGGGAGGAATACAGAGTTTATTTAGAATTATCCTCACAGCGGTGTCAAAAGCTGTCAGATCACAGCAGATTTGGTGCTGGTTGTCAAATCACAGACAACCCCTCGCCCCCAAAAGCGTTCCCTGCTCCTGACAGCGACTCAGTGGGCTGGAAACAGAATATTCCAAGGTCAGCTCAGCACTCCCGAGAATCGCTGCAGCCCCGTGGGCCCAGAGGAAGGGATCTCACTCTGAGTAAAACCTGTCAACCAGCTGATGACAGAAACATGAATTTTAACTTACCAAACTCCCAGCCTGAACATCTGGAAAAGATCTTGGCATGAGATGGGCTCCAGCAAGAGCCCAAGCCCAAGACTTCCAGGAACAAGCAGACAGGAGTGGGGAAAAAGGATTTTAATCCCTGCAGGGCTGAGCTTTGGGCTCAGTGCAGCCCAACTCAGCAGGAATTAAACCTGTCCTAGCAGAGGCTCTGCTCAGCCCAGCAGCTCTGCCAGGGTGCAAACGGCTCAGAGACACTCACAGCTGGGATTTCATCAGATCCAGGGCTGCCGTTTCCTCGAGAGAAGTCCACAAGTCCCTCCAGGTCCCACCGCAGCCATGGCAGCTCTTGATCCAGAAAAAGATCCCAGAGGGAGCCACACTCCAGCAGGGAATCCATCTCCTTCCCCCAGCACTGGCACAGCTCCCCGTGGCCACTCACACTCTGCTCTTCCTTCTCCCACTTGTTTATGTCCAAAGTCGAGAGAGGTGCAGCAGCTTGGCAGGACTCGAGGCGCCTTCCCCGGCTTTCCTGCCCACATCCAGCTCATCCAAGGATCTCAGCGAGGATTTGCCCTCCACAGGACTTTTCCCAAAGAGCCTCATCAGGGTGATTGTGCTGGCAGGCACCCTCTGAGCTCTCCTGGTGCAGCCTCAGCAGCTCCTGGCGGTGGGCATCCCCTGCAGGAGCCTTGGAGGTGTGTGCAGAGCACCTGCACTGCCCCAGGCACAGTCCAGGGGTGCCGGATCCGACCCCAAACAGCTCCGGCCCCGCCGCTGCTCACGCGGCTTCCAGAACCCAACAGGAAGGCAAACAGCTCCAGCTCAGCTTTTCCCCCTCTCTGGAAGCTGAAAAGCTCTTTGGAAGCAGAAAAGCAGCGATTCCGACTCCTCAGTGCCTGCCCCGGGCTCTCCCCTGCAGTCCTGCCCTGCTCTCAAAGGCAGCCTCAGTCTCGGCGTTTCTCATGGCAGGGGTGGGTGGGGAAGATCCCAAAATGACTCTCACACACGCTGGAGTCACTGGAGCTGGGGAATTCTGCCGGCCAATGCCCTGCAGTAACCCAGCCCTGCCTCCCAGCAGATGTTTCCTGTCATGGAAAGTTGCTGGACAGAGTGTGCCGGCGTGAGGGGAGCCAGCAGAGGCTGGGATGGGGCCCCTGTCCCACCCCCTGCAACCCTCAGTGTGCACACCCTGCTCTCCCAAACACAGGGGCAAGGACTGGGCTCCTACTGACCTGCCCAGCCTGACTGGGACAGCAAATACTCCTAATATTCTAATCTTTAGGAACGCCTGAAAGAGACAGTTGGTGTCTTTTTACAGCTCAGGTCAGTTAAAGGAAGAAGAAAAATATTCAGGTGTGTGATAGTATAGTGATAGATAAAAATAAATGGATACAGGTAAATAGATAAATAATAGGCAGATAAATAAATAGATAATAAATAAATAAATAGATAAATAAAGTTATATAAAGATAATTAGATAAAAATAAAGATAAATGGATATAGATAAATAGATCAATAATAGGCAGACAAATAAGTAAATAAAATTAGATAAAGATAATTAGATAAAAACAAAGATAAATACATAAATAAATAGCGAAATAACAGATAAATAATACGTAATAAACAGATAAATAAATAAATAGATAAAGATAAATAGATAAAAATGAAGGATATGGCTGGGAGGAACCAGCCATGGGAGACCCACCCAGGCAGAAATCTGAGGGGCTGCACCATTCCTGGGTGCATCTCTGAGCTCACTCTTCTCCCCCCCAAAATAGGACTTTGTAGGATTCATTCATTAGTCAGGTCACTCTGGAAATGAAGGCCTTCCTCCAGGGAATGAACTCCCTGCAGGTCCAGGAGATTTTTTGGGGTGCTGGCACTCCCTGTGTCCCTCTGTCCCGGGCCCCAGCCTCTCCATCTCCCTGCTCAGGTGTCCAGGAAAATGCCCCAGATCTGCTCAGCTGGGGGCAAACACTGAAACAAACCCCTCATCCTTCCAGAACTGGGCACAGAGATCCCAAAAAAGCACCAAGTAACCAAGCCAGCCCTGCAGAGTCACTGCTGCAGTCTGCTCACTGCCAGCTCTGTCTGCTCAGCTGCACCCCAAAACCATTGCTGCAGCACCGAGGTCTCCCCATTCAGCACTGCATCCATCTGCACCCCAAGATAAGGGAATGATTGAAAAAAAAAACATTCTGTAACTGTGGAGGACAAAGAATTGGCAGTACAGCCACCTGCACTGCTTTGCTGAATGGCTCTCTTGGCTGGAAACCCCAATTTGGGTTGAATAAAAAAATTTTAAAAAAACCCCCAGCCACCTGCCTTTGAATGCCAGCAGTGATGGGAAGAGCTGGCCTGGAGCTGCAGGCAGCAAACATTAACTCCTCTGCAAACACAGGGACGGGACAGGATGGCACTGCCAAGGTGAGGGGATTGGGGACACAAGGGACACTGCCCGTGGTGACATCTCCCCCTTACACACAAACAAACCCTCCACGGGAAACTTAAACACTGCTGGGGGATGGGGCAGGACACAGAGGCCTGAGAACACAAAACCTGAGGAATGCTGAGCCTTGGACAGCACAGAAAACAGGGAGCAGAGATGGCAGGAGGCACAGAGCAGAGGGGGAAGGGAAACCTAATCCAGTTTTCATGGCTGATGGACTTGTGTGACTTACATTGCTTCTGGAAAACTATTGGAATAAACATAACACGTTCCCTGCTCATGGGGGAGAGTTTAGACCCCACTGACAGCAGGGCTGGTGTGAAAAACCAGCAAAGAAACCACCTGTCCCACAGCATCTCCTCTAAACCCATTCTGGGTGCTCAGAATTTCCATCTTTTTTCCTTTTTCTCCTTTTAAAAATGAATGAAAAGCAGAGGAAGACATTCCAAACTAATCACTGGTCATCTGGGCTGGAAAACGGACCTGAGTTCATCATCATCATCACATGAGCTTGCACCAAAAGTTCACTGCTAATTTAGTGCCTCTACAACCCAGCAACTCAGCCAGGCTGGGCAATCCACACACTGAAAGTCATGGAAAATCTTCCAGGGTGAAAAGTACCTGAAAGACAGGGAGTTAACATTGCTGCAGGAATGAAATTTGATGAAATGGTTACCGGGAGCTAAAAGATGATTGTGGTCATTTACAGACAAAAGGGTTCTCCAACATCTTGCTCACTCATCAGGCCTGAATTTTTGATTTAAACTCTCTTCGCATGATTGCTGCTGCTGAGGGAGGCTCAGCCTGCCACCCCTGGGAAAGGTGTTCCTGATGTTCTCCCAAAAATGAGGAATAATTCCCCTCTGCCTTTATAGGGAATGTTTTACTCTTTCCAGCAGCTGATTTCCCCTCCGCTGTGGCATCCATGAGGTCTCCAAGGCACAGCACTGTGAGACCAGCCAGGGCTGGGTTCTGATCAGTCTTGTGATGTCTGGTTATTCTTCAGAAGCTCAAGAGCAGCTCAGATTTCCCCACAAAGGCCCTTTGCAGCATCACAACCCACGACAGATCCTCAGCCAGATCCTCCTGCGCAGCCTTTCCCTGCACTTTTCCCAAAGGAAAACTCTGGGGTCTCCCCTTTACCTGCCTCCCCGCTGGCATTTTGGGTTTATTTTTGAGACTCTGAGCCCCTGGCAGGCTGAGGGCTGTCCTGTGTGCACAAGTTTGTTTGCAGAGCTGCAGGAGCAGGGCTCCTGTCCCACTCCCTGCAATCCTCAGGGCAGACTTTGCTCTCCCAAATACAGATGGGAAGGACTGGGCTCCTATTGATCTGCCCAGACTGACTGGGACAGCAAATGCTTCTAATATTCTAATATTTAGGAACATCTGAAAGAGACAGTTGGTGTCTTTTCACGGCTCAGTAAAAGGAAGAAGAAAAATACCCAGGCATGTGATACATAAAAATAAAGGAATACAGAACAAGGCAGACCTTGGGATGTAAATGCTGAAGTGAAAATCTCGTGGATTTAAATCTCACTTCTTCCTTGGTGTCAGCTGTTTTCTGCAACTTTTCAAGATCACGTTATTCATTCTCTTTTCCAGAGCATCCTCTGGATTCCCCCAATGCCTGGTGCTGAATTTAAGAAGCAAGCCTTGCTCTAGAGCAGCAGAAACGCTGCAGGGCAGAGACAAATCCCTCATTTAGGAACAGGGAAGAAGAAGGGTTCACAGCTCAAGTGAGACAGAACGAGGCAGGAAAAGCATGGCAGATTTTCCAGGCTCAGGGCCTCAACTGTGACAAGGAAATGAGAGCTCAGAAATGGGGCCCTTTGCCCAAAACACAGAGAAAAAGAGGGAGGGAAAAGGAGAGAGATTTTATCCCTGGCAACAAAACATCTCCAGTTTGTCTCTCATTTTAATGACGTCTGCTGGGTGACAAATGCCTTCTCCCAAGTGTGGAGTTACTGACAGCCCCACAGGCAGAGCTGTTCCTCCTCGGTGTCCTCAGGGAAGTGAAACACAAATTTCCCACCTCTCTGAGCACCTCAGGGGTGCAGAGTAAGGCACATCTCTGTTCCAGCCAACAAAACTACACAGGAAGCTTCATTTCAAGATCAGAGGTCTATTTTTATGAATTATTTTAAAATGATTAATTAATTAACAATAATTCACCGTGCAGACGCACAACCCAAAGCAGACGCAACTGATGGTTAAACCACAAGCGACCAACAGATTTTTTTCCCCCTAAAACCCACAACATTTCCAAACCAAACTCTCCATGTGCACAATTCCTCACTAAAGGCACGAGAAGCACCTCAGGGACTTTCCTTTCCACCGACCTTGTGCTCCTCCACCACAAGGACAAGAACACAAAGCAAACCCCAAAAGTCTGGGTGCATTTATTCCCAAACTGGGGTTCTCTCCTCAGTCTCACAGTGCACCTGCACCACTTTGCATTGGTCCTCTGCAAAGCCAAGCAGAGAAAGCACAACTAGAGAGAGGGGCAGGTCTGCCAAACCAACCCACGACCTCACTTCACCCCTCTCCTCCCACTTCTCCAGGGGGCAGGGATGGCAATCCCAAAAAAAAAGCACTGGTGGGATCGAAAGGAGAACACACAAGGCAGGAGAAGTTGGTGGCACTAAGGAAAAAAAAAATTAGAGATAAAGGACTCCAGGAGAGGGAAAAGGGAGGGTTCCAACTGGCAAAGAGGAAGGCAGTGCTCCAGAGACAAAAAGACCAGGTAAAAGCAGCAAGAAAAAGAAGAAAACTGGTGATGCCCTGCGGATCTTTGAGGCCCACGTGCTCTTTGAGGCAGGAATTATTTTTTGGGCTGGGTTTGCACAGTGCCTGGCACCCAGGGCTGCTGAGCTGGCACACGGAACAACGTGGAGGCTGCTCTGGGCACGGTGGGGTTTGTGTAAAATGAAGAGTGGGGGAAAGTGGGCAAAAGAAAATTGTGAGGTTTAATGAACAGGCAAATTCCACAGATTCATTTCTAGAGCTGCTCTCAGAGGGGAGAGGAATGGAGGAATCAGAATGGTCCAAATGGCAGAAAAATCCTACCTGGAAGGAGCTGGCAAAGAAGGGAAACTCTATCAGGGAGATGCATTAGCAAATTTTTAATGGAACTGACATTGCCAAGTAGGACTGACTGACTTCCTGGAGTCTGTGGCTCATCCATATTTTCACACTGCTGCTTTTATCTGGCCAGAATGTCTCTGCTAACTAGAAAATGGGTTTGTTTCGTTTTGTTTACAAAGGAAAATAATGGGGTGGGGTGGGGAAAACCACAAAAAAATGCAGCCAGTGCTTACTCTCCGGATGTACTGTCTCTCATGCTGAAAATATATGGAGGAAAAACAAGAGAACAGAAAGATAAGATAGAGAGGACATGAAAACACAAGAGACCCACAGAAGCAGAGCACAGCAAAGCATCATGCAGCAGGGAAATGGAGCTCAGCAGCTACAGGCAGAAGCAGTTAAGAGCCAACGTCACCTCTGGCCTGGTGACAGAGTCAGGGTTTGGCAGCAGCCAGGTCAGGCTGGGGCATCTGCTCACAGTCCTTATTTGTGGGCCTGATATTTCTGGGTCTGAGAGATTTTAGCCTGCTAGCAGCTGCTAAAATCTCTCAGACCCAGAAATATCAGGCCCACACTCATCTGCCACTTCCCCACCAGTTTGGCCCACCTTGGTTTGTATTTTATTCCTAAAGCCACGGCCTCAGGCCCTCTCTGCCTCTGAGATCTCTTCCTGCCCGATGCTACTCACACCCAGCAGGTCTCTCACTCTGCCTCTCCCCTCTGTCAGACCTGCCCTCGCTGTTCCAGCCAAAATCACCCATCTGCTCTGATTTGGATGGCTGCAGGAGGGCAGGAATCGTGGCTGCTGCATTTGCCTATGGCTACTCCAGAGCCTCCAGGGTGGGGGCCCGACCGTGCGAAGGTGACACCGACTTTGTGCCCAGAGCAGGGCCACTCGTGCTGACAGAAGGACGGGAAAATCAAGGCAGAAGCAAAGGGTGGGTGGTGTTTCTCTGGGGTGGGGAGAAAACGATTCCTCTGTCTCCCCCGCAGCGCCCTGAGAAATGCAAAGGGTTTTCAGGGTGGCAGCTCTGCTTGTCCCCACGTGTCACCACCACGTGTCACCACATCCCGGCCTCCCCCAGCTGAGAAACCAGAGGTGCAGGATGTGGGGAGAGCCACGAGAGTGACCATAAGGGACAAAGCTCCTGCTCTGTGCCTCTGGCATCCCTTTGCTTGGGATGTCAGCCCTTCCTTTGCCAGTGCTGAGCCATTTCCACCTCTCCTCCTGCTGGAAATGGTCAGAGTGCCCCGGTGCCACTGCAAAGCCCCTTTGCACCTTCCCCCCGCCCAGCCCAGAGCCACCCAGGGACAAGAGAAACGGGAGTACTTACATTATACCAACTCTGGCTTTTCTGTAAGGACAAAATAAAAGAGAAGCATTAGTTAGCACAGAGATCTTTAGGATCAAAAGGAAAGAGGGGCAGAGAAAGCAGGTCCGATCTGGTTTGGATCATTAGTGGAGTGAAAGTGGGATTAAACAGAAGATTTCAATGGATTTCCCAGTGTGGTCTAACACAGTTATCCCCAGTTACAGGAGCAAGGGACAAATCCAGCAGCAGGAGTCTGAAACAGGAGACAGTTCAGGCCAAGGTGTGCATGTCCACATGCACACACACACAGACATGCTGTCACCTTGTCTGCAGACCAGCAGTGCCAGCCAGCAACAGAGGAGCTCATCATCATCATCATCACATCATCACTGCCAGCCACCTCTTCAGGGCTTCATCCTTCCACTGGCCAGGTGGCAAAACTCACTGAGCAGCCCCGGCAGCACTGCTAAGGGCAGGGACACAGACTTGCTCACAAAAGGCAAATGTTCCAAGGGTATTTTGAATTTTAAAAGGGAGACACACACACACATACACACACAGAGCCAGGAAAAGTGCTGTAGAAAATCGCTAGAAAAGCTAAGCAAGGAAAAAAAAAAGGCTGGGATTTTACTTTTTTTTTTTTCAGCATTTCAGTGCACAGTGTTTTACATCATCTGCACATGTGCTTTTTTTGGTGTTTTTTTTTTTTTCTTGTCCTTATCATGACATTTCAGGTGGTTGGAGAGGACAGGCCACACACACACTGGAGCACACAAAAGAGCTGGCTCAGCTTGGAAAGTCACGCTCAGCAATTTTCAGCTGGAGGTGAGATTTATCTGCACAGGGAGAGGAAGAAATGAGCTTCCCATTCCCACTCCAGCCAGGCTGGCTTTCCAACAGCAGGACACTGGGCAGAGCTGCCAGGATACACAGGAATCCCCATTTTTGGGAGATTTCCCTCATGGCAGTGAAGCCTGGGGGGCACCGAAGCCTTTCCCAGTGAGGGTGGCAGCTCCAGCTGAGCTGTTCCCCTCTCCCAAACACTTCCATTCGTGGGAGCTGAGGACGACACACCAGGACAGAAGCACAATCTCGCTGCCTTTCCTCCTTTGAAGCCACCTTGCTGCTGACCTTGGAGGATTTGCCAGCCTTTGCAGCCAGTTTGGAACAGGAAGGGAAACATTCTGTGCTGTGGCTGCGGCTGCAGGAGGTTCACTGGGAATTCCCTGGAATGTTCACAGGGACACAGACACTGCCTGCCCACCAAGGACACACGGGGTGCTCTTCCACAGAAAGGAGAAGTGCTCATGAGGTCAGACTGCACCAGAGATGTCTGTGAAGGTACAGGGGCTGCTCTGTTCCCAGCCCTGGATTTTCCTGCTCCAAGTTCCCTGTGTGCCACTCCAGCCACAAAACCTCACTGGATCCCACTCCTGGAGCCAACATTTCTGAAGGATCCATTGCAAAGCTCCCAGTGTCTAATGAAAAGCCTCACAGTAATACAGTACCCAGGCTAAAATACAAAAAAAAAATTACATTAAAAAGAGGAACACTCCTTTTTTTTTTCCCCAAATCCTGGGGAAAGGAGATGAGCTGAGGGACTGAACACAGACTATGGCTCATATCTCACACTGATTCCTCCAACCAGAGGAATTTCCTCCTACTTCCCACTCTTTTCCATACTTGGCCATACCTGATCCATTCATAAAGGACTGGGTTGAAGTCATCCCTCCCTGTAAGTAGGACATGGAAAAAAAAAAAAAAAGCCTTATGCAACCCAGTCTACACTAAAAAAAGAACCAGGGTAATTAATCTGAACCATGCACACAGCACCTTGTCCTCAGGAGCACAGGGCCTGAGATGAATCTGATTTTCCTGCAGATTTGTTTTGCCATCTGTCTGCCTTAATGAGCAAAAAGGCGTAATTCAGAAATTCCTGGGGAGAAAAACAAAACCCTCGCAGTCAAACTATAATTGGCACACACACACCAGAGGCACTGCTGTCACTGTGCCTTCGAAACCAGGGTGCCCGTGCTGTGGTGTCAGCACAGCCCAACAGGATTTCAGTCCCCTCTGCTGCATTCATTGCAGGAATTTTATTATTTTTTCCCTCCTCACATTTGAATTTCCCCAAATCAAGGGTCCTCTATAAGGGAGCTCTGCAAGTTCTTCTTTAAGCTCTTACACACACACAAAAAAAAAATTATACTGACATCCACAATTACACTGACATCTGTAATTTTACCAACGTTCTTAATTATACCAATGCTCAAACTTCATCTTTTGCCTCCACCAAGTTCAACAGATTTGTCCAAAATCCAAACAAACTCAGCCCTTAAGTATCTCTTCTATCTTTTTTTTTTTAAACTCACTGAGAGGGAAATGCAAACTGTGAAAATCAAGAGACAGTAAAATGGAGGAGGGGGTGAAAGAAAGAAAAAGGAAAAACATATTCTTACTTTGAGCAGGTTAAGTCTGTCATACTGGAAAAAGAAACCAAAAGCATTAGAACTGAAAAGAGAAAATAAATGAGGGACAGAAGGAGGGGGCTGCACACAGACAGGGAGAAGATGGGGCTGCTTTGCAGAGATGATGCTACAGGAGCACAGAGCAGAGCTCGTGGTTGCAAGGGGCTTTGGAGGAACGTGAAAAATGGAATATTTTCTCTAAACCTTTAATTGTTGCCTCTAAATAGTGATGATTTAGTGACCTCCCATGTGTGTGCACTGCTAGGGAAGCTTACAGGACCAGCACACAGCTCACACATTAAACCTCACCCTGAGAACTCCATCCAAACAGAGTTTCTGCCTCTCAGCATCACTGGCAGCAGCACCACAACTCACTCCTGGCTGCTGCCAGGGGAACAGAAACCTTTTGCCAAGTGAATGACATGCCACAGAGCTCCAGGAGCACCCCTAAATCCCTCCCACACCTGGGGAGGCAGAGGCACAGAACCAGAGCTCGGGACAGATTCCAGAGCTCAGGACAGATTCCAGAGCCCTCTCTCCTGGATCTGTGCACCTGCGAAAGCTGCTCTGCCCACCCGGCTTCTAAATGGCCATAACTCAAGGGAAATGATGGGATTTATTCCCCAAACCCTCATCCCAGCCCCAAATGATCAGAATTTCATCACCTACTACCTAAAGGGGGTTTGTCCCACCCAGTGGGAGGGGTGAATGAGAAGACACAGCCAAACTCTTCTCATCCTGGCACACTGGAAGGACAAGGTGCAACAGTCATAAGCTGCAGTAGGGGAAGTTCTATTTGGAGAGGAGGAGAAAGCCTGTTCACAAGAGTGGTTAAGCACTGGAGCAGGGGCCTGGCCAGGCTGTGGGATCTCCAGCCTTGGAGGGCTGTAAAATGTGGCTGCACAAGGGTTTAGACCAAGTTGATTTAACCCTGCTTTGAGCAGGGGCTTGGGGGAGAAACTTCCTGAGATCCCTCCCAACCTAAACTGTTCTACAACCACCAGCACCTGCACCAAAATTTGCATTTTCCCCCTAACTTAATATTAATCCTCAGCATTCACCAGTAGCTACAGGCATTGGGAAGGATCTGAAGGAAATCACTTTTATCCACGGGCAAGAGAAAAACAGTTAAAAAATACATATTTCATTGTTGGCTACTGGCAAAAAGATGGGGTTTTCCTGAGCTTGGAAAGCTTTGGTCTGTGGCACTGTGGTGGGGTCAGGGTGGCAAAGAGAGCTCTGGGCAAGATTCCCTTGGGATAAAAATTCCAGTGCTTAAAAACTCCTGGAGGAGCACTGCCCCTGACAATTCCAATGCTTAAAAACTGGTGGAGCACTCCCTCAGACAATTCCAGTGCTTAAAAATTCCTGATGGAGCACTGCCTCTGACAATTCCAGTGCTTAAAAACTCCTGGAGGAGCACTCCCTCTGACGGCAGCGCTGCAGCATGACAGAACACCACAGACAAAAGAGGGCAGGGAACTCAAGCAGATCTGTCAGCAATTGTACCAACACAGCAGCAAACTCATGGGCTCAAGTTGTTCCACCTCATTAGCCAGACAGGTTGGGAAACCAAACCATTCCTCCTGCAGGAGATGAGTGGGGAGAGAAGAGGCTGAGAAAGGAGAGTTTAAAATCTTTGCCCCTCGAGCTTTTTGTTCCTAACCTCTCCCTGTGTGAGCAGACAACAGAATCATCTGCGTGGGGAGAAGCAGAGGGTTTAATGCCTGAGAATTCTACATTTGTGCCAGAGGAAGCAGCTTGTGGAGCACAGAGCAGAGCTCCAGGCTGCACACTCGATGGTCCTTGTGGATCCAGGTCAGAATATTCTGTGTGAGCAGGGCTCTGACAGGCTGCTGGGGGTCCTGCCTGGGATCCCCTTCCCTCTGAACTCATCTGGGCTCTGCTTCCCTGCAGTTTCTCCAGTTGCCTCAGAGTGTTTGGGTTTTTCCCTCTCAGAGAAGCAGGGGCTGGCTGCAGACACGTCCCAGCACCACTGCACACACATTTTACACACACATCCCTCTGTTCCAGCCTTCTCCCCACCAATCCCTCTCCTAAAACCCTCTGCACCTGCAGCTTACCACAGCCTGTCCTGGCCCACACACCTCTACTCACCAGCAATCCTGTCAGGGCTCTGCTACTCCAGACCTTCCACAGCACTTCTTTCACACCTCACCTTGAGACTTTGAGTCCCACAGTGCTCCTCTGCAGTTATCCCAGCTACAGATACCAAGCACAAGACAATCTGTCTAAAAAAAAGACGTCAAGAAGCTTCCAGCAGACACCAGCACATCATGCAAGGTCGGGCTGGTCACAAGGACCATGACCAAGGGAAGACACTGAGCCAGCATTGCTCTCTGACAACTTGCCTAGAAGGAAACCTGAGGCTGGGGAAAGGCCAAGACAAGGATTTTTGTGGATTTTTGTGAAGCCATCCAAGCCATTCTGCTTTCAGGAAGTGGAAATGTCAACAGCCTGGCACTTCCCCCAACAACGTCCCACCTGCGTTTCTGATTTTCCCACTCTTCTGAGGGTAGCACGGAGGTGTGAGATCAAATCCCAAATGATCTTATCTCCAATTCAAGCACCCACAGAGGGATCTTCCACTTATCACCTCTCAGAGCGAGCCCATGAATTCTCACAATTCATTTGGGACAGGTCTGTTCTACCAGGTTCAAGCTGGGTTCATTTGAAATCACTGATCTTTCATATTTACATCACACAGAAGAGCGTGCCAGGGCGGTAAGCTGAGATCACTGGCCACAAAAATGCTATTCAGCATGAAAAGCAGGGAAGAAGTCATGGAGAACAACTCTTGTTCCTGAAATCATGGAGGAAGGAGACAGGAAAGAGGGATCATGGTTCTATTCAACCCCAGAGGATTTCTCCCTGGCAAAGACAGCAGCTCACTCCAAGGGAGAGGGGAAAGCAGAACTTAAAGGCTGATTTGGGAGCAGCTGGAGGGGTGTGATGAACAGGCCAGTTCTCAGTCTGTGTGAGCAAATCCCAGCGAGATCCCAGTGATGTAAGTGAACCCAGCTTCCAGCTACAGGCACGGGGCTGAGCTCTTGCTGGCATTCTCACAGGCACAGCAGGAGAATGCCTGACTGGGGTCAGCACTCAGCACCACGGGGAGGGTTCCTGAGTGGTGAGACAGCTCTACAGTGCGGGACAGGAGAGAAAAAAGAAGGCTTACTTTGGAGAGGCGCTTGTGTGACTTAATCGGAGAGAAAGCATGCAGGAATGAAAAGAGAGAAATTAGGGAAAGAAGAAAAAATTACCTCGCAGATCAAGAGAAGGAAAACCCACACACCCAACAGAGAGCACTGTACCCCCTTCTTCCTTGTGGAAAGCACCAGGAGTTAAAGTTAAGCTTTAGTAGTCACCTTGTTGGTAAAAATCTCACTCCCATGACCTTAACTCACAGCATTTTGAGGGCCAGGGCAATACAATTCCTTCCTCCCTGGGGTTCCCCCTTCCCAGGGAGCTCAGTTCCCTGTGAGCATCCCCAGTGTGGCTCCAAGCACATCCTGCCTGCCTCCCATCCCATGGCTTCCCTTTGGGAGCACAGTGCTGGCAACACCGTGCTGAGGGTGTCAGCAGCCCTGGGACGGGGTTTGTAGGTCACTGTGTGCACAGGAAGCCAGGCTGACCCCGAGGGCAACCTCAGAACGCCAATGATTCAGCTTGAAAAACCCTTTTCCCCCCTCTTTTGAGCTCACAGACTGCCCCCGTGGTGGTGAGAGATCAGAATGTGGGCCACTGAGTGCTGTTCCCTCTGCTGAGTGGCCACAAAGGGGAGGGGATGAAGATTTCTTGTCTGTGACACAATCCAGCAATAAACCAGGCAAAGATCTAACAATTCACTTTATACAAGCCATCAGAGATCTGCCTGTGAAATTATCCAGGCTGAAACACCTCACTTCCAAAATCTGGGCAAACACAAGTGCTCCTGGCAGCTGACAGTGTCATATTTATCCATATGCTATGAGTGATACCAGAGCTATAGCCAAAGGTTTGTTTGGTACTCCAGGCTCTCGTGTGTGTTTAACCAGGCCCCACTGCTCACACAAAAACCTAGAGCCAAACCTGGAACCCTCTTCCCCTGCACAGCAAAGACAAGGCTGGTTCTAACGGGGTCCAAAGACACAAAACCTACCTGGGGAAAATATCAGCTACCCAGGGCAAGGCAGTCATAACACTGCAGCCATGGAAGGAATGGGCAGAGGGCTGGAAAACTGATTCTGTGCCGTCTGAACTGACCTCAGAGGGCTTGGACAGGACTGGGGAAATGCACAGGCCCTTCACAGGGGAAACCTTATTTATTTCATGCCCCTTCATGATCCAGGTGATAACAAGTGATTGCAACAACTGAATTTTCAAGGCCTTTCTCAAAACCACGGAGCCTCCCAAAGAACAGGACCTTGACTCTGCTGCATTCATTGCAGGAACTATTTTTTTTTCCCTCCTCACATTGAATTCTCCCGAATCAAGGGTCCTCTATAAGGGAGCTCTCCAGGTTCTTCTTTAAGCTCTTCCACACACACACACAAAAAAAATTATCCTGATATCCATAATTCTACTACAGAAAGTTGTGCTGACCCAGGACTCCGAGTAAGGAGAACCTTCAGAAATACGATGGGGGAAGAGGGAGAGAAGTCAGAGATAAAAAGGGCAGAGGACAAAGGCAGTGCAGCACAAGCCCAGCACCACGGACACGTGGGACACGAGCCTTCTGCTCGCCCCTCACCTTGGAGTTCTTGGCCCCGCTGCGGCCGGACTGGGAGGAGCAGCTCCTCTGGACTCCCTGCTCCGGCGTGGACGGGGACTTGTCCGAGGAGTGGTCGGAGCCCTTCTCCACCATGGCGTCCCCCGGGGCGTCCTGCGGCGTGGGCGAGCGCGAGCGTTTGCGCAGGATCGGGGAGCAGGCGGGCGTGCTGCGGTTGGAGTTACTGGCAGTACTGCAGAGAAAGAGGAAAAGAGAGAAGGATTAAACCCTCTCCAAAGTGAAACAGCTGCTGCACCCCAAGCTGCGTCCCAAACTGCACCCCAAGCTGCATCCTGATCTGCATCCTGAGCTGCACTCTGAGCTGTGCAGGCGGGCGTGCTGTGGTTGGAGTTACTGGCAGTACTGCAGGGGGAGAGGAGAAGAGAGCAGGGTTAAACCATCCCCGGAGTGTAACAGCTGCTGCACTCCGAGCTGTGCAGCACCCGCAGGGCTCCTCCAGGCACAGCAGGCAGAGCTGCTTCCTGAGCAATCGCCCCAGTGCCCCCGGTGGAGTCAGGCAGTTCTCGTTTAGCAGAGGCAGAGGAACTGCTGGCAGTGCCTTTCTCCACCCACCCATAAACCCCTCAGACCACAGAGCAGTGCCCACGAGAACGAACTCGTTGACTGCTGTGGGCTCCTGGAGTTTCAAGTGATGATCTGAGCTTAGAAAAGTCAAATATGCACTCAAGAACAAGAGAGGTGTGTTCTCCTCTCAGTGTGTTCTCAATGCAGTCCCACTCTGCCCCAACTCTGTTAGTGCAGCTCCTCCCAACAGGATGCATGAAAACAGGGGCACATCTTTCAGAAAACACCCCATCAAAGAGCATAAGAAATGCTGGGGCTCAGGGAGGGGAGTCATGATGACATTCAATGCAGCATTTCCTGTACAGAACCATCCTTTCCCACACGAAACGGGCATGAAAATGGCTTGCTGCAACCTAAAAGCCTTTGTGATTAAAAAAATTAAGTAAAATCCAGTTCCTCTTTCACAATGGGAAAAGCAAGGCCTTTCAGAGTTTTACAGAAAGGATGAGAGGAATGGAACTTCTCATCCTCTTCCCTCAGCAAATGCCCCAGCACCTAGATCAGCAAGCCAGTGCATACATACTAACACAGAACAGGAAAACTCAGATTTCCTCACTGCTCCTTCTCTTTTGATGCCTCTCCTTCCTGCCAGACTCTTCAAAATACCACACACTACACCCTTGTTTTTTTCCCTCCGTCACTCATTTCCTTCAGGAGTCAAATCTATTTCTGACCAGTCCAGACATCCTCGAGGCTTTTCCAGCTGGTCCTGCTCAAACCAGCAGGTTACAGAGGAGCCTGGGCTGATGCAAGGATTGGATCTGTGTTAACTTCTCCAGGATCCTGTTATCTCATGAGCAACACCAAACAGGCCACATCTGACAGAGGCAGCAGGAAAGGGATGGAGGAATTACAACTGCAAGGGACTGAATTAAAGAAGTTGTTACAATCTTAAGGGCTATGATTCAAGTCAAATTAGATACAACAATTACAATGAAGGAACTCCAAATGGGTCATTTCCTCCCTGAAAATCTAGAAGAGCTGAACACGTGCCTGAGGTTCCATTAATTCCCAGATAAAAGCCATATCCATCTTTTCTTAGCTCTGAAGATGCCAAAACCATTGTACAAGCATTATTAGGTGTGAGCAGCCAGTGTAACACACTCCTGCAGCAGTCACCAAGTTTGGGTTGGTTTGGTTCTGGATGAACTGGTCTTGTAAATGATCCTTTATTTGTTCACTGCTTGTGTCAATGCACAAGTGATGAAACTTTCCCTGAACAGCCTGCAGGAAGCACAGAGCCAAGCTGCTTATGCAAACAGGGCCAGAATCAGATTTCCTAGGAGCTGGCACCGGGCAGGAACAGCGGCATGGAGCTTCACAGGAGCCCCTGAGAAGATGCTTCCACCACTACAAAGTGTGGAATTTCATACAGACAACGAGCAGGCTTGGGAAAACAGGTTTGCAAAATGCTCAGTAGGCAGGAAGGTGGATTAAGCTAAACTCTGTTCTGTTACCTATTTCTACTCAGTAGGATGAGAAATGCAGATATAGACCAACAAAAACCTGTTCAAATATCACCTAAACCACAAGGCAACAATGGCACATCCCCAAGTGAAATATTGTCACATCATCTCATCCTGTGCCCTCCCTTTGCCTGGACAAGGCACAGGAATATTGAATGCTAAACCAGTGCACCAATAACTATGGCAGTATGCAAGATTTAATCTCCCCCAAATAATAACTGAAGCAAAAGACAAATCAAAAAAAAATTATCTGGACCATTCTCCCAGCAGCACTGCCTGCAGCAGTTTAGGTATAACACGAAGTAAAATTATCAGGGATTTCTTAGTTTATTGAAGTATTAGAAATAGCATCAGGTTCCTTCACAGATTTTCAGCTGTCTGTGCTCCTGCTGCACCTTCTCCTGCTAAACTCAGTTTTAGCAGACCAGCAGAGCTATATTAGTGACTCCAAGTTCATCAGCAGTGGTCCCAGAGATGGACATGGTTCTGAATTTTCAGACTGTAGAAAAAGCAGACTTCTTGTTAAGACCTCTAAATTCTGAGGCTGTGTTGGTTCTGCTTGCCCCCAGCGTGCTTGAGGCAACATAAGCTGGTTTATGTGAGAGGTCCCCAAAAACACAAGGCAAGAACTTGAAGGCATTTCCCCTGGCTAGCACATCGCTAGGTTAATCTCTCTGAACAGATGAACTCATTTTTCCTCTACAGCTCTACAAAACCTGAGTTTACCACCCACAACCTTCATCTCATTTTCGGTTCATGTGAGTTCACAGTTTCACTTTGAGGATGAGTTTAGAGCTGCTCTGTAAAGTCCAAGTCAAATTCAGTCCAGGCTCTGTTTGCTTTCACTTTGCAGCTGTGAGATTTTGCTGCTGCTCAATTAAAGCTCAGAATGAGCAGCTCAAACCTGGGGGTACAGCTGCCATCACATGCAGGTGAAACTCAAGATGAAAAATGCTGCAAAGTTTGGGGCTGTTTTAGTCTTTTTATGGTCTTACAAAGCTCCTCAAGGTGGGTTTTTCAGTCACAGCCCAGCAAGCTGCACAGGAGCAGCATCAGCACTGACTTGCTCAGAGCTGGCAATTTTATTTTAGCCCAGCTCACACTGCCATAGCCACACATTTTGGTGCCAGCTCTGCCAAGTACGACCTTGGGCAAGGTTCTGTCTTCCAAGCTTATATTTTTAGCTTAAAA
Source organism: Cyanoderma ruficeps (assembly GCA_008694505.1). Classification (NCBI taxonomy): domain Eukaryota; kingdom Metazoa; phylum Chordata; class Aves; order Passeriformes; family Timaliidae; genus Cyanoderma; species Cyanoderma ruficeps. The sequence goes on along the minus strand of VZDJ01000063.1, from coordinate 3,142,152 downwards.
AAGTAAATCCATCCACATCTATCGTGTTAGGTGTACGTGGATTGTCACCTTTGCAGAAACAGGGGGGGGAAAAATAACGTCAAGGGCTCCTTCTTTGGCTCTCCCTGAAGTCAGTGGCACCAATATCAAATTCAGGAGGGCTGAATTCCCCTCCTGCTCTCTGATGACTGGGAAAAGCTGAATATTTCTCACATGAAGGATTCCACAGACAGAGAAAGTGACGAGTCTGTTAACTGAATCGTGGATGGGCACAGAAAGCACAGGGCTGCCCCTGCCCTGAGCCCCTCAAAACTCCCCCTGCTCCTGCTCATTCCCTGGAGCTTGAATCCAGCCCAAGGCACAGCCATGACGAACGCTTTCTGCAGTTGCCATGGCGACCAAGGCCTGCAATTGAACCAGGAATCAACGCCTGAAATGCCAAAACGGCTTGACCCACTTTGAAAAAAAAATAATTGTAATAAATAACGCTTTAGAGACCTAATTGCCCAGAGGGCATTCAGGGCCTCACATCCCCCTGCAGAGTGGCCTTCAGTAGATGAGACACATTAAGTGAGGGACAGAACACAAACAAGCCCACCTAAGCAGCAGCCCCTTTGCTCTGAGGTGAAAACCCCTGCACGGAGCATTTTGAGAGCACAGAAGGCTGAGTTTGTCTCCTTGGTTTATGTCCTTGCTGTTCCCTAAAGCAAAAACCTCCTCAAAACACCATCAGCAAGCATGGTGTGGGTGGGAAGGGGCCAAACTCTGCTCAGACATGGAGGAAAAACATCAATACCTGCAGCAGGTGCAGTAAAGAATCAGGAGCCTGCCAGTATCTTGTCTTTTTAGCAGAAATTGTAGTGATAGGACAAGGAGTAATAGATTCAGACTGAAAGAGGGGAAATTTAGGTGGGATAAATGGAAGAAATTCTTCCCTGTGAGAGTGGGCAGGCCCTGGCAGAGGGTGTCCAGAGAAGCTGTGGCTGCCCCATCCCTGGAATCCAAAGGATGGGGCTTGGAACAACCTGGGATAGTGGAGAGTGTCCCTGCCCATGGGACAGATGATGTTTAAGGGTCTTTCCAACCCAAACCATTCTGGGATCCCACAAGCTTTCCTGGAGCTGATGAAAAAGAACATTTGGCAATGCACGGACCAGCCCCGGCTCATACCCTGCCCTGAGACACCAGGCAAGACACAGAAAGGCCAAATTCCCTCCTCCAACAGAGTATTTCCTGCAAGGATCTGAACCAGCTGATGGACAGAGCTTCACCAAGCAGTCATTTTTGGGAAAGGTATTCCACAAGTTAAGCTTGGTGCTCTTAAAACCATAAAGAAACCCTTAACAATGGTTTCATGGAGAACTCAACAAGAATCCTGACTTTGCTGCAGTCTGTTGAATGAATTCTGCAGGAATGACACCCAAGCAGTCCTGAAGTGACACAGAAGTCTGTCCATCCCACCAGATCTGAAACCACAGGTTGACACAGGCACTCTGCAGCATTTCCTTCCCAAAACACAGGTGCCCCAAGAGCCAGCAGCCACCTCCAGATGGGCATTGTCACAGCAAACACAGATGAACACAGCAAATCCCTCTGGCTCTGCCACTTGCAGGGTATGAAGTAGAACTCAGCCAGAAGCAGGAAAAGGACCAAAGAATTTTGCAACTAGAGCAGCTCAGCTAAACAAGCAGCAGCCTCGGGTACACAGCACCTTTGCTGTGACCACCACCAGCTCCTCAGGGGGCAGAAAAGCACCAGGGACACCATTCCCTGATGAAAAAACACCAGGGACACCATCCCCTGGAGTGCATTTCTCAATCCCTTGGATCTCCTCATGGAAGTCCTGATCTGGAAAGCTTAAAGGCCTCCAAGTCTTCCCTCAGTTTTTAAAAGAAATCGCTTTCCCAGAGTCATCCTGCAATTACTCACTTCTCCCTGCAGCACCGACCTGGTAACGAGCTCTTCCAAGCCCAGGATTGGGGTTTGTTCTGCAATTTGAGCTGAATTTGGGACGTGCTGAGCAATATGTCCCCAAACCACCAAAGATGCACATATTGAAGCACATATTGAACCTTCTCTGTCTGAAATCTAAGGGCTGTGCTAAGTCAAGGCTGTGCCTACACTCTCCTGAACAAGACCAGAGGAGATCCTCGAGGACAACACCACAGAATTGTGCTGATAGCCTGGAAAAGAGCAGAAAGGTCAAGAAAGCATCTCAGGCTGGGCTGGAGCACTGAAAAGAGTTAATTCTCCTCAGAAACAGCTATTAGAGGGGTTAATTACACGCCTACAAAGATACTTTTCTGCCATCCAGTCTGACATCAGTGGAAAACGAGGAGATTCAGAAGCTCATTATGCAGTCTCCCGAACAGCAAGCAGATGGTAACAACTTTTGATCACCAACCTACACTCCCTTCAAATTGATAATCCAAGAATGAAAACCTGCACAGATCCTGGAGCAATTCCCTGGGCCCACCATTGCTCTACAAGCAATAACAAAATGGTATATTTCTATTACATCTCCCTCCCAGCAAGAGAGACAAAAGAGAAAGCAATAAGTCAAAAAAGCAATGACACCTGCAGGGCTGTGCAGAAACCAAGGAGTGTTTCATGACAAGTGCTTTGAAAAGAATCATAAAAATAGTCTGCCTTCTGCCTGTTTTTTTTAGCAGAAAAGTCCAGCCTTGTTTAAGATTTATTCTGTCTATTTTGACATTTTGCAGAATGCTGTCCTCCCGTGACATCCAATCACATGTTTACATATTCATGAAATAAAATTAATGCAATTATTATGCCTCAGAGGATTAGCAAATCACTGCAAGCATTAGGAAGGAATTTGCCTTCTGCCCACAGCCAGCAGGGCGAGGATGGGCAGATGCATTATTAACCATGTCATTGTCCCCGTGGATCACCCGATCCTGGTTACCACTGGAGACAGACCCATGGACAAACGGCCTCATCTCTCACAGAAACTCCCCCTCGGCCAGCTTGGAAGAAACCTCTCCCCTCCTGCTTGGAGTGGTTGCAAAAATCCTGAGGAAAAGTTGGAAAATGTTTCTGAAATACAAGAAGACAGATCTTAATAATGAAGTCCAATAAGGCATCAGTCACGACTTGGAAAGAGTCATTAATGTGCAGGGAACCACCATGGGTTATAAATCACACCCTAAACCCTTCCCTCGGTCACAAATTATTATAATTCCATTTGCTCCAAAGGGAGGCAAGCCACATAAAACAAAGCATGATGGATAATACAAAGAAATCTGGGAAGCAGTAAAAGGAAAACAGCACCAAGTAAGAGCTTCACATCCCTCTGAAGGCAACAGACATGGCCCCAGCACTGTCACCTGCAGGTCACCCACTCTACAGCTGTGCTTCCCAAGGAGAAACAGATCCAGGCTTTGTTTTCCTCCTCTCCCCACCACAAAGTCAACAGCTCTTGTAATTAACAGCAAGAGCTGCAATGTCTGAGGCTTCCATCAACATCTCCAAGCCTGGAACTTGGGGCAGAACAGAGCTCGCAAGCCTTGTTAAAAAAATAAACAAAACAACAACAGACACTGTTAAACCATCTTTGATGTGAGGAAAAGTTTTGAAAACCTGACAGCTCAAAGGATAAAAATAAAAATTAAAATAAATCTGAGCCTGTTTATTTTAATCCTTGTCGTTTCCAAGCTACATTCAGAATCCTTCAGTGGTTTGGGGATGCAATGCTGCTGTCATATGTGCTTTATTTCAAGGGAGAGTGAGTGAGATAAAGCAACAGAGCTGGTGATAAACACCCAGGCCCACTTTTGGGAGGGGATGTAGGTGTGACACCACTTCCAGATTCCCTCCAGAAGAGCTCAGGCGCTTTTCCCTGCTGCAACTCCAGCAAGGCTTTCTGGACTTTACCCTCGGCACAGCACTGTCCCCCTGAGCCCATCCCAGCTTTGTGGCAGGGGTTTCACAAAGCCCAGCCCACAGTGTGCCTGAGGAGGGCTCTGAGGAACTGAGGAAGGCTCTGAGGGGGACCCTCTGAGGAAGGCTCTGAAGAGGGCTGAGGAAGGCCCTGAGGAAGGCTCAGGAGGACTCTGAGGAGGGCTCTAAGGAACTGAGACAGGCACTGAGGAAGGGCATTGAGGAGGACTGAGGAAGGCTCTGAAGAAGGCCCTGAGGAAGGGCTCTGAGGGGGACCCTCTGAGGAAGGCCCTGAGGAAGGCCTGAGGAAGGCTCAGGAGGACTCTGAGGAAGGGCTCTGAGGAGGGCACTGAAGAGGACTGAGGAAGGGCTCTGAGGAAGGGCCCTGAGGAAGGCTCTGAGGAGGGCTCTAAGCACGCCTCGCAGCCAGTGTGGGGGCGGACAGGGATATTGTGCATCAGGAGCAGGAGACAAAGCTGGAGCTCTGCATCTTCCCACTCACTCCCACAGCTCTGTCAGCAGCAGCCGTCACAAGTTAATGGAAGATGTTGTGATCTTCAAAGCTGGGATCAAAGCGACTTCCCTTTGTTCAGCCCTTGAAGTTTCCTCCCTTTACCTTTCTGAAAATAACAACGCAACAATTTCTGGTTGATTTCCCCCTGCTTTGCTCCAGCCACACAGCAGCACTGGCCAGCTCCAAGTTAAAAACAGAGGGTCAGACCCCTCCAGTGCAAGAGTCACAAACTGCCCTTTGTCCCCCATTCAACAGATTCCCTCTTGCTTCATCCAGCTGTTTATCATCTGGGGGCTTCTCCGAGAGAATGTTGGGGGTTCCAAGTTATGGCACTGCTGTAAAATACATCCTGAAGATGTGACCTGAAGTTTCCATCCTACTGAGTCAAAATCACAAGCTCCATCCTAAATTTACCAGCTTCTTCTGCAGATGCATGTGATTTAATGGAGCAAGGGAACAGGAATATGTACTCTTCTAAACCAGCATTTCCATGATGCACAGGACAATGTCAGCCACCAGTAATCTAAGAAAAAGCAAATTTTGGGGGCATTCAGAAGATTCTCCCTGTTGGTGAACACACACAGTGCAATGAATCCTCACTTCCTACTGTTCTCCCTAGCCAAAAAATATATTTAAAAAAAAAAAAAGCCACCTGTATAGACTCTGGAGCACAGCCTGAAAAAGCTGCACAAACCAAATCCTGCCTCTCCCCATCAGTGCAAATACACAAACACCGGGAGAGGAAGGCAGAGCGGAACCACGATCCCTTGTAGAGGCAAGGGAGCACATGGGCAAACAAATCCAACCATATTCCTGCAGCAGCTCTGTGACGCAGCCAACTCCGACCCCCTCCTGCCTGTCTCTCTTTCCCTGGACCCAGATGTTATGGCAGGAATAACTGTCCCCGTGGGAATGGGGGATGGGGGACACAGCAGGGCGTGAAGGGGAAACCAGGAGGGGTGAGGGGAATGAAAGCTGAAGGGGAAAAAAAAAATGGGGGAAAAAAAAAGAACGCAAACAATCAGATTTGCCCATTGTTTTGAACAATCGAAAAGGCTGTTTTAGCAATTCCGCCCCGCAGGAGAGGCAGGGCACGTGCGTGGGGGAGAGAACAGGGAGAGAAAAAGTAAAATAAATATGAAAATGAAATTAAATTAAATTAAACGAAATGAAATAAAACGAAGGGATCAGCTCGCCGGAAAGGAAGAGGAACGAAGCATCTCCGCACCATGATGTCACACCGCCAGCTTTCCAGCCCCCCGAACGGAGAGCAGCAGCAGCAGCAACCAACATGGACTCCAGCTTTAATCTGCCCGGAGAGCGCCTGTGTGCGATGGAGCCGAGCCCTGCGTGTGACACATGTGTGTGACAGCCAGCGGGGACAGCGACAGCACTAACCTGGCAGCCATTCGGGAGCGTGGAGCGGCGCGCAGCACCAGCAGCACCAGCAGCAGCTAGGAATTCACTCGGGATCGCTCGGCATTCATTGGGGGTTCATTCATTCATGCACTCGGCAGCGGCCAGCCGGGAGGGTTACTCACCTCCTGCAGCATGGCACGGCCCTTCCCCGGGGCTCTCAGGGGCTCCGTGCGGCCGCTGCCGGACACGCTGCCCCGGCCCCGGCCATGCCCATGCCCGTCCCCCCGGTGATGCTGCCCGGTGCGGCCGCACACGCTCCGCGCACACGCCTGCGCAGCGCTTTACATAATGCGCCCACCCCTGCCCGCCCCGCTCGCCTCTCCCTTAATGCCAAAGAGACCCCCAAACGCTGTTAGAGGGCCTGAACGAACGCTACGAGTTAAAAATCCGACGGGTCGGAAATGTTTTTGTTTGTCCTCTCTCCATGCGGAGCGCATTAAATAATGCACTCGCCCCTGCCCGCCTCTCCCCCAAACAGACCTCCCGAACGCTTTTAGAGGATTTAAACAACCCTATGAGGTAAAAATCCAACAGGTTGGAAACGTTTGTCCTCTTTGGTGCACAGCGCTTTGGATAACTCACCCACCCCTGCCCGCCCCATTCGCACGCCAAAGAGACCCCCAAACGCTTTTACAGAATTTAAACAACCCGAGGAGTTTAAATCCGACAGGTTGGAAACGCTTTTATTGTCCTCCCTGAGTGCACGGCACTTTGCATAACGTGCCCACCCTGCTCGCGTCTCTCCCTAACGCCAAAGAGACCCCCAAACGCTTTTACAGAATTTAAACAACCCGAGGAGTTAAAATCCGACAGGCTGGAAATATTGTGTTTGTCCTCCCAGCGTTTTACATTATGCACCTACAGGCTCCCCCCCTGCGTGCCCCACTCGCATCTTCCCCGAAGAACCCGAAAAACCGACCCTAAACGCTTTTCAACCAACCCTAGGAGTTAAACCCCGACAGGTTGGAAACATTGTGTTTTGTCCTCCCTGCCTCACACGCGCTGCTGGGAGAAAGTTTGAAAGCGTGTAAGCAGGAACAGGCAGGAAAATTAAACCCTAATTAAGTGGCCGCGTGGATTATCTGAGCTGAATTAAACAACGCTCATTCAGAGTTTAAGGTGACCTCAACTCAATTTAGCCGGCTCCGTCTAGAAAGCTAATTTGGTTTCCTTTTTTTTTTTTCTTTTGCCGTGCTTATCCATGTGTAAACAGGCCTGAGATTTTTAAAGAAACATTATCAAGCAAAGTTTACAGCTTTTTCAGTATTAGCACGTGGTGTTTCTTTTAAGGACACTGTACCCCCTCCAAACCTGCTTGGGGACGTCTTTATCCCAGAATAAAGAGATGGATTTCAGTCCCTCCCAATACAATAAATAAGGGACAATAAGTCCCCCTTAGTACAACAAAAATTAAGATGAAGGATGATAAGAGAGCAAAACAATCACCCAGCTTGCACTTTACCTCCCAGTCTACGAAATCAGGCCTTGTGTGTGCACGGAAATTGTATAGAACTGAACTGGAACTGTACTAACACCCCTGATCTGAGCACAAGTGTCCATGTGCAGAATTACTCTGAATTATTGCACTCAGGATGCTGTGAGGGACCCCCTCAGAGCCACACTGCTCCCCACTGACAACATAGGGAGCTGTTCCCTGAATGCTGGAAATACTGATCACTCTGCCCTTGGCCTGCTTTGATTGCATGTTGCCCCTTCCATAACCAGGGCTGAGCATTTTCTCTTCTCTTTACAATCACTCCCAGCTTTGAGTGCTGATTCCCAGAGGAGCACCTTCCCAAAAGGCTGATTACCCATCATTTCTCTATTATTAAAATCCGTGGGAGCAGCAGGTGCTCCAGCAGGCTCAGAGCAGCGTGATTCAAAGGATTTCAAACTGAAAACACCACCACCATACACACATTTGTCTGGACACTGCCACAGTACCACCACCTACATCCTACTCAGAGATTACACCTAGGTGCACATGAATTCATAGTTTATGTGCCACTGTTCTAATAAGTTCATCGCATCCATCAGCCTGATGTCATTTTTTTTTGTTTGAAATGCTTCCCAAAGTTTGCCAGCTGGAGAACTAGAAATTTATTTCAAGACAATGGCATTTTACCTTCAATCTTTCCCACTCCCTGTGCCCAAGGATGGTGTGACTCCCACTGAAACACCATGCCCAGGGTTGTATCCAGGTTCAGTGGGTGAATAACCTGGATAAACTCAAACAAGAGCAACCAGCACTAAAGGCAGTGGCACTGAGTCCTTTCAACACGGCCTGGAGGCCAAGGAATGGCAAGATTTAAATGCTCACCTGGAATCCAGGTTTGATCCCACTGGGCATCAGCTGGAAGTGCTGAAAGCTGGAGCTGGATGAATCCTGACTAGACAAGAGAAATCTATTTTGGGAAGCAAACAAAACTAACCACTGTAACTAATTCAAGGCTCAATTACCCATCTGTGGCAAACATTATTATGCAAGGGTTTGTGTTCTCCCAAACACTGTTCTGTACCTCGAACCAGAATCAATTCAAGCCTCACACTCTGCATTCAACAGGACTTGGAATGAGATATCTGAATGGTCTTATTTTGTTTTACAGCCTATGGATCTTTCAGTGGTTTTTTTTCTCTTCCAGAAAGTGAGAAAATAGTTAAAAGCATAATTCTGAGCCTCCACAATTTTTGATTTATTTAGTCTGGATGACCATTAAGGTTTGAATAGATGATATTTTTCAATAGTCATGTGAGTTACACTGATCCAAATGCTGTGATAAATTCTATATAATGGCTATTTCACATCTGGAACACACAAAGGCTCAAAGCAGGTCATGGAGTGGCAGGATGGACGTGAGGTGAAGTCTAACCCACCCTTCAGGCTGTCAGGAGAGAAGATGAATCAAACAAAATCCTGCTTCCAAAAGCACTTTAAGAGCAGTAGTAAAAATGCAAGACTTACTTAGAGAAAAGCTTCTTAAGCTTATCTGGTGTGGTGTGCAAGGGGCAAAGTAATGGGGAATTTGGAAAACCACACAGCTCCTCAAAAGCTTTACAAACTTCGTCAGATCTGCAAAGTTTCACCCCAAACTGCTGGGTTTTGGACAAACAGTTTTTACATTTCTGCAGCACCATCCCTGGCACTGAACTCATTCCATGATGATAAAAGTTAGATAATATTGCAGTGAGAGAGGATCTTCAGGAGCCTTTAATGAAGCTCTTCTGGACATAAAGCTGCAAGTTCCTGCCTTGTTCAAGAGCTGCAAGAATGCATTTTATGTCAGCTGGCTTCGCTTGCACCAGTTGAGTGTTCAAGATTCAAGTTAAGGACTTTATTTCATGTGTGAAGGACAATGTGAGCATGACATGGTCACACACCACAGCTCTGCCAAGCCCTGCAGGAGGACCAGAGCCACATCTGGGGATCCCTCCCTTGAGGATGCTCCAATTTCGGGCACGCCTGTGCCAGACTCTTCAGCATCCAGGCAGGCAGCGCCTTCTCCTTCCCCAATCTGCCCCCTCAGTGCCTGCAGGGCTGTCCTGCTGCCTGTAACACAACCACTCTCATGCATATTGCATCTCCCAGCCCCGAGGAAATGAGGCACTGTCCGAGTAATTAAAGCCCGGGGCTGATGACAGATCCGTGGGACAGAGCAGGGCCTGGATGTCCAGGCCTGCAGAGCATCAGGTGGGGCTGGGATCAACTCTCCAGCCAGGCAGAGCAATCCTACCCTCCCTGTAAGCCACACCAGCCGTGCAGAACAAAAAGGAGCCTTTAAAAGTCTGTCTGCAAAGCGTCAGGCAACAATGAGCACCTGGATTGGAAAACACCAAGGGTTTCTCAGATCCCCCCCATAATTCTTTGCCCGCCTTTAATGTGACCTGGTTTGAAAACTTAGAGCCACTGGGACAGTTACTCCCCAACATCTCTGCTTGTCAGCTGAGTTCAGACAGAACCGGGAGGTCACTCTTTGATTGTGTTTCCAGCCTTGTCTTTGAAACAGACACATCAGAAATGTCAAAAAAAAAAACCCTGTCCTGAGGAAAAACTCAGTGCAACAACCTCAGGATGTGCAAGCAGGATTAGCACTAGTGGGTAACTGGGTGGTAATTAGCATTTTGCACATGTTGAATTTGTTTTTCCGCTTTTCTGCCATTCACCCTCTTTAGGAATGAATGGGTGGACTCCTGACTGCTCAGCATGGAACAGGGGGAGTTCTCTGACTGCGGTATTGGTCCTGTTTGATAATTCCTGCTCAGCCCATGGGTGCTACTCCTCAAACCCCACAGGATTCCCACCCTGTCAAGCAACAAGAAGCACTCTCCCTTTTCCCTTGTGGAAAACGGTTTCCTAGACAGGTGCCAGACCAAGCAAACCTCATTTCTGAGCTGGCAGTGGCATTTTCACAGAGTCCATGGATTCCTACAGCAGTGGGGGCTGGAGGAGGCAGGGAATCATGTGCTCACAGGCATGAGGAGGAAGAGGGGGAGGAGGAGAACAAGGGGAGAGAGAGAACAAAGTGCCAACATCTTAACTGGGACACACAAAGAGCCAGTTCTTAGTAAGAACTTAATCTAGGATTAACAAGAGGTCAGCTACCTCTGCAAGGAGACTGCACTAAAAGCAGCTAATTAGCTCTCCTTAATTGCACAAAGGGAAACACACAGAATTAAAGACATTCACCAGCAGCAGGTCTCACCTCACCCAGGAAACACAGCCCCACCTGCTGTCCCCAACACCACGCTCAGACAATCAGCACGTGGAGAGCCAGGAGCAGGAGAGAGGCGGGGATGGATGGCAGGAAAAAAGGCTCTGGGGAGGTTCAGCATCAACAAGTGCTGGAGTGAGAGCTGGAGCCTCCATCAGCCAGGGAAAGCATTTGTAGCATGGCCAGAATCTGTCTAGACACTTTCCTCATCAGCCACTGCCATGGACTGCCCCAAATCCCTGAGGGAAGCACGGCTATCCGTTCACAAACAGTGATGTCCACGAGGATGTTTAATGCAGTTCTGGCCTTCTTTAAACCAATGTGATCTCTGAAAACGAGGAGGAGGAATAGCACAAGGCAAACCAGTTTTTCCCTGCAGGTTGAGGCCAAGAGAATCCCATCCCAACACGGACAGGCACAGCAGGATCAATGCCAGGATAAATGGAGAGCACACAGCACCACGGACAGGTAGATCCCACCTGGAAGCCTCCAGTTTGGAATGATAGAGGGAAAGGCTGGCTGAGCTGCTCAGCCACAAACCCCCTCCCTGGAATTTCTAACCACGTACTACAAAGACACTCACACACCTTAAGTTCCCTGTCAGCCTCTGCTTGGTGCTAAATCCATCTGGTTTGTTTTTGTTTTTTTTTCCTGTGGAGCCACTGCATGTTCTGTTCTCCTGCACTGGTGCATATTTTACCCCAGAAGCCCTTGCTGTGCACTGGCAGATAATGGATCCAGCAGGCAGTGCGCTTGAAAATGAAGATTAACGGGCGCATCAATAACGCCAACAGATGTCTCTGAGATGGAGCACTGATAAAAGGAACTCCTGCGTTTATTTGGGTTACAGCACCGTGCTGAGGGCTGGGAAGATCAGGCAGACACAGGCCTGAGTGCATCTCAGCAGGATCAGCTCCCAGTTTCAGGGAGGATGAAGGGAAAAGCCAAGCAGGTCGACCAGGGAAGGCTGCCCTACACAGAGAGAAAAATACCAGAAACAGGAGCTCACACTAATTACAGGTCCCTGGGAAATCATCGCAGTAGTGCCTCCATTATTTATTCTTCTTTTCTTCCCTCGGGAAAGAGTTAAGTGTTATGTCACTGTATTTCCAGTGACACTGCAGGGACAGCCAGAAGGGACAAAGCAGCACCAAAACTTCACCTCAAACCCAACACAAACAAAGGAGCTCTTGGGATGCCACTGGGGATCCGAGACAGCCACCCCCTCTTCTGTTCCCAGGAACTGAGCAGCAACCCTCAGTTGTGCTGCTCCTGTGCAGGCTCAGCACAAAGGGAGAGCTCCCTGACAGCTGCTACAGCTTCAATAGCTGCCACTGGGGAGGGCAGAATGAGCACCCACGGAGCTGTGCCAGGGGCTGGGCTGCAGCAGCCTCCTGGTACAGACAGGCCCCAGCACCCCTCTGCTCCCTATTCCCTGCTCTACTGAGCTGGAATAGCTCACAGCCCGTTCATAAAGAGAAGGAAAATTGTCCTAATTGTCCTAAACCGGTCCACAGTCCAATCTCTTCCTCCAGCAGTGGCTGGTGCAGTGTGTGCCTTTGCATTGTGTTATTCTGTTATGGCTATTCCAGCTTCTCCATTCCTCCCAACTGTTCCTATCTGTTTATCCAGGCAGACACCAACCTCCTGCAACCTCCTACAAAGCATTGCCCCAGTCTCTGCCTTCAGGCCTGCCCTGTACCACCTGATTTCCAATCCCAATCCCAACTCGAGTGGATTCATCCCTGCTCCCACTGACTTTTTAACTTTGCTTGGCCCTTCCCTCCAGATTCCTGAAATCTGCTGGGCTCACTCTGAAACTCGCCACTCTGAAACTCACCAAAACCACTATCAGGGGCTCAGCACAGCCCCTGCTCCCACGACGACAGAATATTTCTCCACCTTAAGTCTTTTCCCCCCACCCCCCTTCCACCCCCACTGAGATTCCCCATCCAACCGCAGCCCCATCCCAACCCCGCATCCTTTCCCTGAGGAGCTGCCTGACCTCCCAGCACACACACACACACCAAGGAAGGATTTCCCCGCCTGCCTGGGAGACGAAAACCGAGGAATTAAACGATTCCACGGCCACCTGTCAGCGCATCGCCCTTCCCGGGAGGTTCTTCCCCGCTCCTCTGCCGGCTCCCCGCGGCCCGCGGCGGTTCTGCCGGGGGACACACCATGGAACCGCCCGGGAACCTCGCTGCTGCTGCTGCTGCCGCTCCGAGGCATCTCACGGCCGCCAAAGGAGTCTGACAAAAAGATTCCCCGCTCTGATAAGGGCTTGGCATGGCTGGAACAAAGCCGCCTTTGCAAGGCGCTGCCCGGCTCTGGCATCCGAGCTGGCCGCTGCCCACTGGGGAGAAAAGCTCCCACTGTGGCTTTAAGGATGTCCCGCATCACCCGGTTAACCCTGGCTGCTCCTCGCTGCCGCCACCGAGGAGAAATCCCAGGATTTCTGCTCCTCTCCTGCCCTCACCCATCTGTTCTCCTGCCCTGGTGCAGCTTCTCTGCGCTGCTGCACAGCCTTGGCATCCCGAGCAGGGCTTTATTAAATATTCGGGGCTGCCGCACAGCCCTGGCATCCCGAGCAGAGCTTTATTAAACATCCCCGTCCTCCCCGCCGTGCAAACCACCAGGGAGCACTTCTGTGACGACAAAGGAGCAGAGCAGTCAGCGTGGATAAACATCCCTCTAATTACCTCGAAATTCCACTTCCTCGCTCCCACAAAGCTCTGGCTTTTCACCCTGAGGGGCTGCACACCCTCCTAAACCTTATCAGCAACACAAACCATCGATTTCCCTGCTAGAACAGCAGGCAGCAACAGGAAATACTTAAAATAAATAAAAATATTTGCCTTCAGCACTCGGGCATTTTCAAATCAAAACTCTGGGAAAGGCCGCCTTCTGCACGGACGCGCTACAATGCAGAAGGTAACAATGTGACTCATCTTGAAAGTGTGTATAAACACACTTAAAAAACCTGTCTGGGGAAAAATAAACAAGAGGCTGTGCCTGATTCCCGGCAGGGAAAAGCAGGAACACAACCCTGCTGCTGTCCTTGGGTTTGTACCTACTCCAGGCAGGTGCAACAGAGGAAACAACACCACGAGCAGCAGTTTAAAGAATTTAGAAAGCAAGAAAGCAGCACAGATGGACGGGGAAGAGCAGAAAACAAATGAAAAATATTCTTGCAACATGATATAGGAGCAGGGAGGATTGATGTAACTCGGAGCTGATCAATCACATCTCATGGAATGATGAAATATTTGCTCTGTATGATCAGTTAATGCCAAGCAGGAACACGTTCAGAAGGGTGGCAAATAACCAGACAGATTTTCTTACAGAGCAATGAGTTCAAAGGAAAGCAACAAAAACATCCCGGCACTCAGGAGGCTCGTTTGTGAAAACAAACTTGAAGGGTAAACACAGTGGAGTGGTCAACAAATATTTGAAGAATGTAAATATTGAAGAGAAAGAGAAGCTGTATTAAAAGGTTTTGGGTTTTGTTTTTTGGTTTGTTTTTTTTTTTNTTTTTTTTTTTTTTTTTTGAACAATGAGCAATGGGATTATATAAAATTGTGGGAAAGAAACAAGGCTGAAGTCAAATCCTCACAGTCAGGGGCAGGAGAGAAGTGGAATAAACTCGTTCATTTGTCATGTTCATAAACAGCAGTAGGTAACTGTTAATAAAGACAAAACAGGATCACAGAACCACAGAATATCCTGAGCTGGAAGGAACCCACAAGGATTATTGATGTCCAGCTCCTGGCCCTGCAGAGGACACCCCATTGGCAGGAGCATGGATCAATACCTCAATAATATCACACTTTTTTCAGTCTCTAGTTCTGCTTTCCAATATTTCCTTTTTTTTTTTTTTTAAGAGGCATCAGCCCAATCTGCAGCAATGCAGAGCTCTAAAGGTTTGCAATATTTGGTGTCAGGGCTGGCTGAGTGTTACAATTTCAAGGATTGTTTTGACTTGCTGCATTTTTTGTCCCCAAAACGTCCAGGACACACACACAGACAACCATGTGGTTTGGAGTTCCACGTGGGAAATCTTGTAAAGTGACATCCAAGTCATCCCGAGTTCCTAATCTGGGCTGTGATCCTTGAAAGAACAGATGTCCTCAGGATAATTATGGGATCTCCAAACACGAGCAAGGCACAGGTTGTTTTGGGACAATCATAAGGATGCAGTTTGTGGCTCTGGGCAAGTGTTCTGTGTGAAGTGCAGGGGATAGGGATGGATGTTTGCCTTTCTCATCCTGGCTCTTACTTCAGTAGAGTTTGCTCTCTTCAGAGAATTGTTTAAACTCTGAACAATTTTTTTGCTCTCCTAAGCCAAGCTTCCAGCAGGGAATTAATGCACAGCTATTAATAAACACATTAAAAAGAAAAACACCTTTAATCTCCAAGTGCCTCATCTGCAAACCAGGACTAATTCCACTTCATTTCTTCTACCCTTTGTCCATCTTGACTATTTAGGATGGAATCTCTTCCTCTAAACTGGAGGTGGGGCATTGAAAATCTCCCAGCACAGCAAATCTCTGCTTTCAAGAGCCTCTTTTGCTGTAAAACAACACCATTTTAGAAACAGCTCCATTTCCCAGATCAGTTGCGCTATCAGCTGCCTTTAAAACAGAAAAGAACCCACAGCGAACTTATTCTTCCTGCTGGAAAAATAATACAGCAGGTATTTGAGGTAATGATGCAGCTTTAGTGCCCTGGAGCAGCCAGTGAATATTGCTCAGGTTCTGTGAGCCCTGGCCTCCAGACACATCCTTCTTTCATGGCCTGCAGCTAAGCACAGGTTCGCCTCCCGAACCTCATTCCCAAAATGTGCATCAGGTTGTGCATCACATTTCTCTAATGGCTGACAGCTCTGAAAAACACCAAATTCCAGCTCTGAGGGCTGCACAGAGCCCTCAATCTCCTCACGAGCAAAAGGCACTTCTTCCACATCTCCAGAGCTGCTTTATTCCTGGTCCTGCGGGGCCAGAAATACACCAAAATTACAGCTCTGCCTCTCCAGCAGCTCTCTAAAACTCCTCTGTCTGCAGCGCAAACCTTTTCATTCACAGCCCCTCGTGTGTCCTCACTGCACCAGGGCCGAGACCTTGCAAATGATCTCTGCAATCCTCCTGTCCTTTAAACACAGCCTGATTTGCCCAGTATTTCATTAGTGGAACGACTCTAATTAGAGGGAGCTGCTGTTGAACCAAACAAGTTGTGTGTTCCCCCTCCAGCTAATCTGTTCTAATTTTATGTGCATATCTGGACATTTCATTACCAAATCCTTGCTACTCCTCCTTTTCCCCCCCAAAGTCTTTTTCACTCCATCATTTTCTCCTCCATTTTTCTCCTTCCAATTCCAAGGCCTGAAATTAGCCGTGGTCCAAACCACATTCTACCAAACCTGCTATTCTGAGTGGTTTGAAAATTATTCAAAATATATACCCCAAATATATGAACCTCCAAAAAAAAAAGCCACAAGTTCCTCTTTCTCTGCTCCTCTGCCACATGCATGGAGTGACTGTGACATTGGCAAAGGAGAGTGGCAGCATTTTGCATCTTTTTTTAGCTTAAAAAAAAAAAAAAAGCAGAGCATCTGCCCCCAGATCACTTGGCTGTGACCACAGAGAGCATTCTGTCCTGGAAAAAAATGGTTACAGGGGAATAAACCACTGGAAAATGTAAAATATAATCAACAGCATAGGCCTAAATCTGGCCAAAAAGGAAAACTTCAGGAAAGGAGAAGCTCAGAGAACATTCCGGCATCTTGTATTCAGCACATGGCTCTGCAAGGGCACCCGGAAGGAAAATGAATTCTGTGCAGCATTTTGGGTTTGGTGTCTCCATTTCCTGAGTCTGGATATTTTATCCTTGGATATATTATTGCTGGTATATTGCAACTTATATAATTCACTTTAAACAAGCTCAAAATCCTGAAATTAGTAGTTACCAGTCATAATAACCATCAATTAAAACAATAATGGCATTAAGATGCACTTTCTAACCAGGCCTGAACTCTGAGGTGTTCGGGGGAAGGTTCAAGTAAAAACACAGCAGCTGCTCAATCGACCAAAGGAATACCATGAACTGGTTAAAACAGAGAGAAATCTGGAATTTCAGCTGGAAAAAGCAGAAGAAGCCTTGCCCAGGACACAGTGATTCTGTCAGGGAGAGCCACAAGGGGTTTGATGGCAATTTTTGCCTCTTTCAGGCCTTGCCCCTGCCCACTTGCTGAGCAGAAATGAGGCAGAAATTCCAGCTATGTGAGTGCTTCTCTTCAGCCCAACACAACTATCAACACACACAGGGTGAATCAGACACTTAAAAACGTGGGACACTGTCCAGCACCTCCTTCCAGCACTTGTCCCATGAAAATCTCTGGTCCAGGCACAGGGAGAAGGAAAGGGAGAATTATTCCTGTCCAGCACCTCCTTCCAGCACTTGTCCCATGAAAATCTCTGGTCCAGGCACAGGGAGAAGGAAGGGGAGACTGGTTTGCCTCATTCTGCAGGCAGGGGAAGCAGGGCAGAGGTCACAGCAGGATAAAAATGGTCAATGACAGATCCAGGCACAATCAGGGCCTCTGGTGGCTCCCACAGCCAGCACCTTCCTTCCCTTCGAGCAGTCAAACAGCAGCCAGCAGCCTCTGATCCACACTTCATCTCTTCTTGACTGAATTTCAGGCTTTTTAATGAAGAAAAGAATCTCTGGAACCGCCCCACTGCTGCCTCATTCGCCTCAACTCAAGGCCCCGAGTGAGCAAAGGCTGCAGAATTCCAGAGCCATTCCGAGCAGTTTGCCCTTCACTTGACATTTGTGAGGCTGCTGAAGGGCTGGAGGCAGGGAGCAAGGTGATCCTGCCATCTGACAACAGGGAAAGGCAATTTCCCAGCAAAACAAACAGTTAGGATTCAATTAGCCAAAATAATCTGCAGCCCAAGGAGAGATCTGGGGGAGAGATTCTGGGTGCTGGCAGCAAACTCTGCAAAGTGCAGCTTCTTTGTGCCCTAAATCGAAAAACTGCCCTGTCTGACTGCCCTTAGAGAGGTTTCAATACGTACATATATATTAAGAGAACAAAATTACAGATGTTTATCCAAATTTAAACCAAAACTTGATGCCAAAAGCCAACCACACAAGAAATAAAAATATTAAAGGGATGCTTTTCCCAGTCTATCATCACACAGCAAATCCAGCCTCAGATCAAGGCCTTGGTTTTATTTCAAATGGTCTCCTTCCAGTGTAATTTCATGCTTTTACTAAAATAAAAGTTCTATTTCACAGGCTGTTGCCACTGCAGGTATTAATCCAGCCTGGCACTGTGCAGCCCAGGACAAAAATTGGTGCTGGGGCTGATCCTGCTTCTATTTCTGCCTCTCTTGGTGCCCACGAGCACAGCCTGGCCAAGGGAATTGTGTGCAAAGCTTTTCCTTGACTTTAGTGCACTGGGATTAGGCTCCTCACTGCTTCCTAGGGCTTCCCACTGCAGAAAAGGGCAGAAAAAATAACACCAAGGCCAGAGAAATTAGCACAAAACCTGCTAATAACCCCTCAGTGACTGCGTGCCACAGAACCATCCACAAAATAAACCTGCCAACGCTGCTCCAAACTGTCCTTGCAAGCACCTGGCACCACATCTTCTTGATGGAAAAGGATAAAACCTGTTCTTTATGGACAGCCAGGATGTTCAGGATGTATGGCCAGGTCAGAACGTTCTGGATGCAGGGGAAGACGAGGTTTGCCCTTCCAGCAAACAGGAACGCTCTGATTCCTCAGATCCATTTGCAGAATTCATAAGGAGCTGAGGCCTCTCCTCTCCCAAACACCAGAGCTGTATTTATATGCATGTGGGTCAGCTCTGGTGGTTTTTAGCCGAGGATTATCAGCACCTATTTCTTCCTCCCGAACAAAAGGCACAAAGGAAGATGTAGAGGCGCAGAGGAATCAGTGAAGACAGGAAAGACTGAAAATGCAACATTTGAACCTGAAATGTGAAGGTCGAACAGCACAATGGGCACAGCAGCACAATTATGTAACTTTAACAGAACTATTTTGCGAAGCTTCTCCAAAAAATTGGGGAAGAATTGATTTGGAAATCCAGTTTCATTCGGGATCACTTGCAGTGCCACAGGACAAAGTTCACTGTCGCTGCACGCAGCAGTTCTTCAAGGCTCTGCACTTCAACACGAAATTGGAAGTGATTTAAGGAGCTTCATCACTTCCCTGGGGAATCAAGGAGCCACAAATCCCAAACACCCACGTTTGTCACCCCTGTGTGTCACAGCCATGCCTGGAAGCAAGGACAGAACCACCCCTCCTGTCCCTGTCTCACCAACCCGTTATTTCATCTCAAAGAAGTGGTGAGGCTGGAAGAGCAGAGCTGGGTGGGACGAGTGTGACAGCTCAGGAACCTCTCCCTCCCCTCTCCCACACCCCGGACACGAATTTCCAGAGCCAGGGGAAGGGCAGGGGTCGGATTTCCAGAGCCAGGGGAAGGGCAGGGGTCGGCCTGGTGGAGGCACCAAGGCCCCCGCAGCCACAGCCTGCAGAAGGCAGAACTGAAACTGCCTGAAGTCAATCTTCACTGCTCCCTGACATCAAACAACTTCTAATTTTAGCTCTGCTGTTACAGAACCTACCTAGTTCCCATCCCACCCCCACAACTACATAATAGATCCTTCCTTCAGATAAGTAGGGTGTTGGAACATTGAGAGGTTGGTTGGTTTTTTTTCTTTTTTCTCACCCACAGGCACTAGCAGAAAAAATGAATTACAGATTTATTTTTAGTGAAGCCTTTGGCCCTCGTTTTCTCTGTAGGTTCCAGATCACAGGTTCTGCAGCTCAGAACTATCCCAACCAACACAGCAGCAAAACCAATGCAGAAGGAATCACAAAAAGAAGGAAAATCAGACGAGCAGAGTTTTACTCACTATCCCATTTATGGGATATCAAGTTCAGCCACCAGCTTGTTTTCGTCCCTGCAATGCTCTTCTGGCATTAGATTCTCATTTTTCATCAAAGATCTAAATTAGTTTCCATCTCTGCTGGATCATGAACTCCCCAAAACTCCTAAGAAGGAAGAGCAGGGCAAGCAGCACAGCCTGAGATGGAAGGGGAGGGAAAGGCCGCTGTGGATTTTGGCTTTCTGAGGTTCAAAGCTGGAGGCCTGGCTGATTACAGTCCCTGAGGAGCCGTGAGATAACAGTGATGTCAGCCCGGAGGCAAAAGCTCTCTCTCACAATACCAGGTCACAACATAAAGCATTAGAACACAAAAATGACTGATTAAACCAAGACACCAGGCTCTAAATGAGACAAATCACTGTTATCATCAGTCCTCACAGCGTCCTTGGGGGGGCTGCAGTGTCATTCCTGCCACCAGGACCGTGTGACGGCACAGCAGCTCCTTGCATCATGCCACTGTCACACTGTGATGTCACCCAGCCCCTCTGGCTGTCCCCTGGTGCTGCAGAGCCCCGGGAGCTGCGGCCAGACTGGGATGAGATCATTTTGGGCAGGATGAGGTGGCGTGATGCAAGAAATGCAGGGCCAGGACAGGCCCAGAGGTTCCCTGATATCACACATGGTGGGATTTGGTGTGGTCACACAGCACAAGATGGATGTGGGGCCTGAAAAGTGGGAAAAGGCAAAAAAAAAAGTGGGAAAACCCTCCTGTTCCTAAGGGTCAGCTCCTGCTGACAGCTTTCTGTCCCTCCCTGGTACAGACAGAAATCATGTGTCTCTCTGAGCACAGCTCCCTGAGGAAATCTGGGTTAACCCCAGCAGCGCCTGCACCAAGGACCAGAGGATTTGTTTGCACCCCATGCACTGGATGGTTTTCCTTTATAGAAATCCTAACCCTATCAACCCATCTCGTATCAAGGCTGTCCAGCCCACATTAAATACCCCGAGCAAGTTCAGAGAACCCTGCCTTCATCCTGTCCTTAAATCTCTGCTCCTCCAGTCAATCCAGCAGGGCCAAACAGATTTGGGCAAAGCAGGACCTGGAATAAGATCCCTAACTCAGCCTCCTGTGCCTGCATATTGCAGCACAGCCAAATAAACAAAACTGCCTGTAAATATCCTAGGGGGAACAGAGTGACAGCTGCAGAGCTCCAGACTGCTGTGTAATTAAATAAGGGGAGCAATCAGAATATTTGATTTTGGGATTGGGATGAAGGGGGATGCTGAAGAGGCAGGGCTCGGGTAGCACTTGTCAAGTGATTCCAGGGGGGCTGATGGGGATCTTTATGGCATCCCAGCAGAACAAAGGGGCCCAGGGCTGCCCGGAGCCCCCGGGGCCCTGCCTGGAGCCCGAGGAAAGAGAGGGAAGAGCGTCACCTACTGAGGCCGGGCCAGCGCTTCCTCCAGCGCTGTAATCTGCTTATGTCCCTCCAGCACCTCCCAGCTCAGCTCCCAGCCTGCACCATCTCCAGGATGCTCCAACGTGAGCTGCCAGCGATAACCTGGGAACGCCAAAACTGCCCAGATCTCCCTGCTGGGTGTGAGGGGAGGCAGGGATGGGGATGCAGTGTCACTGCAGACTCGCTCCATCCCAGCGTTTCCTGCATTTCCAGCACATGCTTTGCTCTCCCGGTAGTACACGGAGCGATTATGCAACTCCTCAGCCCAACTGCACAGCACAGAAGGCAGCAGATCACTGCAAGAGAGGGGCTTTTTTCTTTTTCATTCAAAAAAAAAATTAAATAAATAAAATCGTGTCATATTTTCAAATGCTAATATCCATATCGTTTGCCCAGCCCGTGTGAGACAGAGCGATGTAAACACAGGGAAAATTCAAAGGCTCTCAGTGTAATTAAATAAAAGACAGAATTAGAGAAATTAGAAAAAAGAGATAACCTATTGAGTCATCCCTGGCTCGGGTCTGTCCCCTGGGGCCCAGTACAAGATGCTATACTGTAGTGCTTTTATTTTTTACACAGAAAAAAAAATTAAGATAGCAACAATAAGTAAAATAACAAATGGAAAATAACTTCGCTGTTTTCTCACACTTCACAGGTGAGGATCTCAAGGCACCACATTCATCCTGATGCAAACCAGTACATTTGAGAGAGGCTGTTATTTCTATGATTACTTCCTTTTTCATCCCAGAAAAAAAAAAAAGGATTAAGGAAAAGAAACAGGCCTTCCCTTTGCTTTTGTCATCCAATTCAACCCAAATTACAAAGTCACATTCCACTGTTAACTGCAGAACCATTCCCATCTGATAAAGTTCTGGTTAAATCAATTTCATCATCATAATTCAAAGCCTATTTATTCCAGCTAAGTGGTTTTGACATATTGGAAATTTAAAATAGTTTTGAAATTCTCAGGGTTCTACCTAGGCCTTTGGTGGTCAAGTTTATATTTATACAGATACATGTAATTATGTCCTCTATTACATGTATATATATTTACCTACCCCTGTAAAATACAAACTTGACCAACAAAACATCTACATGCGAATGTTTTAGACACACACAGAGCTTTGTCAATTGCCTTTCACCCACACAATGTTTTCTTTCACTGCCCACTTAGCCAAACCCGGCGAGTTTCCCCCCAAAACACCCAGGAACGATGAAAGAATTAAGGAGTGCTGGGGTACCTTGCAGGCAGCTCTGGAACTCTGCTGCGTTCCTACAGCACCACGGCGGTGAGGAGCATCCCCAAAAAGCCGCTATTTAAAGGACAAGCAGAGCAGGAGCCATTCCACACACGCAGCATCCAAAACATTTTTATCCCCTCATCTTTCTTGGGCAAAAGACGCCCGGGTTATTCTCCCGTGTGACGAGGCAGCCCCCGAGCCCGGGCGATGCGGTTCATGCCCAAGGCGGCAGCGGAGCCGGGCAGGGAGGTGCAGGCAGAGCTCAGGGAGGCTCGGGGCATCACGGCGGGGATGCGGAGCTGCCCGGGCAGCAGCGGCCCAGCGCCGCATCCACCGCCGGAGCCTCTCCCGGTGCCTCTCTCTCCGCATCCCGCACCCACATCCATCCCCCCGGCCGTGCCGCAGCGCCCGCGCCGCCAACTCGGCGGAACGCATCCCTTTTTTTTTTTTTTGTAATTCCATTTCGGGGAAGGGGCCACAGCATCCCCCCACCCCTCACCTCCCTTTCCCCCCCGTTCTCACCGCGCTCTTACCAGGCGAGCTTGAACCCTTTCATTAGTACAGCCACGATAATCCGCTGCCCGTGCCCTTGTCTGCCCGCTGAGAGCTCCAGAGGTGCCAGCACATATTGGAGCAGCCCCGGCCGGCCAGCGTCCCGCGGGGAGCGCCCAGCCCCATGCGCCGAGCCGGGGCACGGCCGCCCCCCGCGCCCCCGGAGCCGCGGCGAGGCGCGCAGGGCTCCCCGCAGCAGCAGCGGCAGCGCCGGGGGCTGGGGCTGAGCCGCCCCGCTCTCTGCTGAGCATGTGCAGCAGCGGCGGGACCGCGGCATGCCATGGCACCGCCGCTCGCACGGCCAGCGCCCGGCCCCAGCAGCCGGCGGCCCCCGGAGCCCGCAGCCCCTCCCTGGGGATCGGGAGATGTGCGGGTGGACAGGCAGGGTGGGCTCGTCCCGGCCCCCGCGCCATGGGCAGGGACAGCGCTGCCAGGCCGTTCTGTGCGAGCTTGGTGCTGCCAGGGATGGGGCACCAGCTTCTCTGTTCCGGGGTCTCACGCCCCTCACAGTAAAGAATATTTCTTATTATCCAATCTAACCCTACTCTCTGACAGTGTGATGCCATCCCCACTTGCCCTGTCACTCCGTGCCCCTCACAGTAAAGAATATTTCATATTATCCAATCTAACCCTACTCTCTGTCAGTGTGATGCCATCCCCACTTGCCCTGTCATTCCATGCCCCTCACAGTGAAAAGTATTTCCTATTATCCAACCTAACCCTCCTCTCTGTCAGTGAGAAGCCATCCCTCCTTGCCCTGTCACTCCGTGCCCCTCACAGTAAAGAATATTTCCTATTATCCAATCTAACCCTACTCTGCCAGTGTGAAGCCATCCCGCCTTGCCCTGTCACTCCGTGCTGTCATCAATGCCCCTCTCCATCTCTCTTGCAGACTCCCCTCAGTCCTGGCCATACTCCCCCACGTGTGAAATCAGTTTCTGGGGCCAGCAAGAGCACATGGGAGCTTTGAAGGCCCCTCACACACACAGGCTGTGTTCCCCTGGCTTTTTTTCTGCAGCAAGAGGTTTGTCTGCTCTTCTCTTCCAGCACAAGGTCCTGTCCATGGAGCTGGAGGAAGAGGCAGAGCGAGCCCCAGCCCTCTCCTCCCTCTGCCAGTGCTGCAATATTTGGTAGCTGACGCTTGTGGGGGGATTTCCCAAACCACCACTCCAATTCCCTGACTATCCCAGAGCAGGGATGAGCTGATTGTCCAGGCCAAAAAGGAGAACTCCATCCCTGGTGATGCTCCAGAAGCTGGGACATATAACCTGAATTTCCCCTCTTTCAATTTGTACCCATTTCTCCTTGTCCTATCACCAGTTCCCGACAAAGATCCCTTTGCAGCTTCCTGAAGGGAAGACAGTCAGCCCCACCAGGCTCACCTGAGGGCTGTGAAAACAAAAGGAAAACTGAATTTCCTAATGGAAACCCAAATTTCCTAGTGGAAAACCAAAACCCTCAGCCAGGCAGGGGCCAAGTGCCTGCCCTGGAGCTGAGGGATCTTATCTGGCAGCTCTGGCACCGGGGAGCAGCAGAACCGTTGTTGCACCATCTCTTATCTCTTATCAGGGCAGAAGCAGAGCTCTGCCCCCCACGCCAGCCCCCCACACCCACGGGGCAAGGCCTGGCCTGAAGGGAAAAGTGCCAATTCTTGCATTCCCACCCTCATTTCCTGCAATACACCGTGCTTTTCCCTGGAATTCTTCTATTCATCTCACAGGATCCCAGCCCAGCCCACTGCTCCTGCACAGATTGGTAGTGTGTTTGGGGACAGTGTATTTCAAATTATTTGTAATTTCATTATTTCTTCATAAAGTGAAGCCTGACAGTGTGCAGGTTTGGACATCCACATTCTTATTCCACACAGAGAGTTCTGAAGAGGTTTGGTCCTGGGATAGGAACAGTCTGGATTATAAATCCTGCAGGAATTAATCAGTTTTAGGGGTGGTAGAGGAAAGAGAGCAGACAGCTGTGTGTAAACAAAGATTCTGCTCTCCTGAAGGGCTTTAAATGATATTTTGTCAATTTTTTTTTTTTTTGCACTCCCATCCCCGTGGCTGCAGGTAATTATGAGTGGACTGACAGGAAAACCTTAATCTGTAAAATCACCCTCCTTGTTCTGCTCAGTGCTCAGGGGACAGGGGGTTCTTGGGGCAGCTCCACAGCCCTGTCCTGGTCTGCAAAGATTTCAGTGACATCTGCCCGAGGAAACACTGGGGTTCTGATATCCACGTCCCCTTTGGAAAGTAACAAATGTGGTTCTCTGCTTTCCTACTGTGCCTAATAACAACAAAGGTATTTTTTTCTCATTCTCCAAAACCCTGAAGAGATGAAGAGCAGCAAAGTCCCAGTTCTGAATTCAGCAGAAAGTCACCTTAGGAGGGCTTGGATCATTTCAGGGCAGGGGAAATGAAACAGCACCTTGGGCTGAAGTTTGAGAAATTGATGAAGCAACATTGAAATGGGGAATTCTGCAGGAGAGCCCCAGGGCAGGTGGGGAGATCCCAAATCCCTGCTTTGGGAATTCGCTTCAACAGCAACTTTGCAATGCATTTTTTTGTTCATTTCTAGACAAAAAGCATTCATTTAACCATAAAGTCAGGCACAGGCCTTTCCCCACGACGAACAGCATGGGAAAAACACCTTCAAATCTCACCCCACATAATCCCGGACTCAGCCCTTCTTAAGTCCCACCTACACCAGCTTGGGCCGGGCTTTGGGCTGGGCTTTTCTCCAGGAGAAGCTTTGCCGCTGTGGCCTGCAGGTTATCAAGGAGGGAGGCAAATCACAAATGCTGTAAAATGGGTCAGGAGACCTGCAAGCTTGGCAAATCTAGGACAGACTAATGCTGCAGAGTCACATGTTTGGAAATCAAAGCTCAGGCAAGAAAGGTATTAAGAGATAAGCAGTCATGCACTTTTTCTTTTTCTCTCCTTTTTTTTTTTATCCAAATAATGTGAGGGGTGGAGAAATTATCAAAGGAAAGAGATGGCTCAGAAGGTGTTTGTTTAAATGTCTGGCTGGCCACCTCTGGAATGTCCAAAATCCTCCCAGCAGGAGCCTTGGAGGGAGTGTGGGTCATCCCCACTCAGATATTCCCAATCCCAGATTCTGGCATGAGATTCTTCACTTTTCCCCTCATCCTCTGCACTTAACTGTTCCAGTGACAGGACCAAAAAAAAAAGGTATTAAAATGGAAATAAGGGAACCTAAAAGCAGCTGTGGGTATCAGGAGGGACGGGCTGTGCACAGCCACCTCCTCAGAGCTAAGAATACCTGTCAGTCACATGCAAGATGAATTCCAGATTAATTATCTACCTACTCCATCCCACTAAAAGGGAAAATGGAAAAAAAACAGCCAGGGCTGTGGCTGGAGGGGTCCAAATCCATTTCTTTTGGGAAGGGAAGCCCTATAAATCCCTGGCTTCTCACTGCTCTGTGCAACTGCAGGTGGTAGTTCAGAAAATGGTGGTAAAAAGCATCATTGATATATTGTCCTCATCTGTATAAATGTCATTTTAAGTGGCAAATATCTTTAGTGACCATGTTTTGCATTCAAAAGAACTTTCCCAAGCCACTGGTGTTTTGGTAAAATTTCTTTTTCCGTAAGAAAAATTAAAAATAGGCATTAAAGGGTAAACACTGGGTTTCCTTAGAGTTTGTTTTGATGTTTTGTGAAAATAAACGTAATGGCTGAGCTGAGCAGCAGCTCTGAAAGATGTGCAGGTGCTCTCACAGAGCCATAAATACATATTTTCACCATTCTCATCCTTCATACAGGATGTTAGACCAGAGGTTCATTTGGTTCATACAGCCATAAATGCTGTAAATCCAATGATTTTATTGGAACACCATTTGGATTGTTTGGGGGAGGGAATCTCATTTTTTAATTAGATGCATCATCAGCTCAGCACAAACAATAAATAATAATAAGACAAGTTCATGCGGTTGTGTTGTCCTGCCCCATCCCTACCCTTTCTCCCAGGAAAAAAAAATTCTCATAAACTTCAAAAAGAACGAAGATAATTTGGATCCTGGCCTCGTGCCAGTAATATTTTGAGTATTCCTGGTCCAGATCAAGAATTCCATTAATAAAACCTCCCTTGGGGCTCCTGGTTGCTTCCAGCACCAGCCAGGAGGAGGAAGTCAAGCAGCAGCAGCAGCACACACACACAAACACTAAAAACAGCAACAAACCCAAAACCAGGCAGAACTTTCTCAAACTGAAGAAAAAACTTGGGAGATCAGGAGCAGCAAAAAAAAAATTAAAAAATAATAAAACAAAAAGGGGTTGGAAAAGAAGACCGGATGTTTTGCTGACTTGTAAGTACAAACTGTCAAGGCCTCATGAATTTTAAAAGTTGGGTCTGGAATACACAAAACCAGAGGTTTGATTTTTTTTTGGGGGGGGGTTTTGTGTGTGGTTTTTTTGGTTTTTTTTCAAGTCCAACCCAGCCCCAACACCTGAAGTAAACCCTGGCACCGAGTGCCACATCCAGTCTTTCCTTAAACACATCCAGAGATGGTGACTCCATCACTTCCCCAGGCAGACTATTCCAGTACTTTATCATCCTTTCTGTAAAAAGTAGCCTCCAAAGCAGGGATTTATAACTCTTCATGCCCTTCCCCGCTCTTTGCAAGCCTTGGCTCTCTCCAGCCACGCTAAACTTCATCACTTGGTGAGACAAAGCCTCCAACACGCTTTGCAGACACATCTCCCGCACTCTAACCCTGCTCTGACCCCAGGGAGAGCCCTTTTGGTGGCCAGGAAAGCAAACCTTGGCTCCAAAGGCACCGTGCCGGGATGTTCAGCCACTCAGTGGTGCTTCCCAGGCCTCCCAGCCATTCCTACCTGGCAAACCCATCTGGATCCACCCAGTTCCACTCCCAGATTTCCAGGCTGCCAGCCCACAGGAAAGCAGAACCCACAGCCCCGTGGAAGCAGGCACAGGCAACAGAGAAGCCTCACAGGAAAAGGGTGGATGCATCCATAAGCTCGAATCACTTTCTCTCTTGACACTCCCCCGAGATCCTTNTCCAAAAAAAAAAAAAAAAAAATAGAAAAGAGGCCGCCTGAAGGAATTTCTCCTCACACAACCATCCCTGGGAGTGGAAAGCTGCCCCTCAAGCACCACCTAGTGTCACTCCTTCATCCAGCAGCCGAGCAGACCCTGCCAGCATCCCTGTCCCCACCTCAGATGCCACGGAGGGACCACAAGCCCCCCAGTTTCCCTCCCTGCCAGCCCCCACCTCCAGCACCAACACTCCAGCAATTCCTCAGGACTGTACCATCCTCCCAGGGTTTAAACCCATCCTGAGCCCAGCCCAGGCTGTGCCAGCAGCAGGGAGGGTGGGCAGGGGGCAGTGAAAAGGTCGGGGGGCAGAGTAAGAAGGTGCCAAGCGAAACCACTTACGCACAGTGAGGCCGGCAGCATTTCCATCCTACCTTTGCTGTCGCCATATCAGACGTCTCCATGCTTTCTGCTTGGCCTAGCAGGGGACAGAGCATCGGGGGAGAAGGGAGGGAGGGAGGGAGGGGAGAGAAAGGGACAGTCAAAAGAGGATGAAGAACAACAGGCAAACAATTTGACAGGAGGGTGAGAACAATGAGTCAGTCAGGGGTTAGTCCCGAGCTTCTGCCCAACCCGAGAAGGGCAAGAAAAGCATCTCAAGCAGGTGGCCCCAGGTTAGGAACTTGTGTGGGGCCTGGCACTAGACCTGAGTCACTGCCATGCCTCCAACTCCTCCCCTCTGCCACCACCCCAGGGGTTGAACAGGGTGCTTGAGGACCCTGAGGGACAGAGAGGACCCTCCTCCTCCTCCAGTGAGCTGGGAAATAACCCAGCTTCCAGAGGGCAGGGAAATGAAATAACCCAGCTTCTAGTGAGCAGGGAAATGAAATAACTCAGCTTCCAGTGAGCGGGGAAATAACCCAACTTCCAGCAGGGAACAACCCAGCTTCAGCAAGCAGGGAACAACCCAGCTTCCAGAGGGCAGGGGAACAACCCAGCTTCCACTGAGCAAGGAAATTAAATAACCCAGCTTCCAGGGAGCAGGGAACAACCCAGCTCCAGTGAGCAGGGAAATTAAATAACCCAGCTTCCAGAGAGCAGGGGAACAACCCAGCTTCCAGCAGGGGAACATCCCAGCTTCCAGTGAGTGGAGAAATAACCCAGCCTCCACTGAGCAGGGAAACATCCCAGCTTCCAGGCAGCTGCTCATCCTCCCTCTCACCCTGCAGGAAGGGAGAGTTACACACCCCACCCACCCCCCCGAGTGGGCATTTGAGGAGTCAGAAGGAAAGGAAGAAAGCAGGATGGCTGTGGGCAGTGCACAGGTACAGGAGGAGTGCTCAGACACGGGGGGGATTGACGTGGGGAGGAAAGAAAAGAGTGAGGGGGGTCAGGCAGGGCAGGTGAAGCAGCGATGGGGCACAACAGCCATACCAGACACCACACACGGGGACACTGAAAGGTGCGGAGCGGAGCGCGGGCTGCGGGCGGCTCAGCCGCATCCCCCTGTGCACACTCACCTCACAGAACACTCACAAACGATTGGGCCTGACCTAGTAACTCTTTGCTGCGCGCTGAGCTGGGGCTGGAGGCACCAAACCCGCAGCGAGAGGCGCCCTCGGTGCCAGCATCCAGAGGCATCCGTAGCCGCGTGGCCCTGCCCGGATTGGCGCAGCACGCTGACTTCATGCCGCCCCACTCATCATCCCCCAGCTTCTCCCTGCCGGCCCTCCTGGCCTACTTTGCTCCAGGAAATCAGCCTGGAGCCCGTGAGGCAGCCCCAGAGCTCCCCAGAGCGCCCTGGCACCGAGCTGGCTGCGAGGGAAGCAGGGAGAGCGCTGCGGAGCTCAGGCGGATGGAGAGGCTCGGAGGGCGAGGAGCATCACTGCTTCAAAGTGCTTATTCATCCCCCCGATGCTCAGGCGCGCAGCAGGAGCCTGCAGAGACCCGCAGACGAATTCACAGCAGGGTTTGAACACACCGAAGGGTTTGAACACACCAAAGGGCAGCTCAGCCTCTGCAAAACCACTGCCCTGCTGCTCCCCCGGGCACAGGCGTGGTCACACACTCACCTCCAGGGAGCAGAACCACGGGGCTTTAGTATATTCAATATTTTACATCCCTTGCAGACCCGCAGGGGTTTAGTATATTCAGTATTTTACACTCCTGGCACACCCACGAGGGTTTTGTATATTCAGTATTTTATAGACCCACATGGGTTTAGTATATTCAGTATTTTCCATCCCTAGCAGACCCATGAGGGTTTAGTATATTCAGTATTTTCCAGCCCTGGCAGACCCATTGCAGTTTAGTATATTCAGTATTTTATACCCCTGGCAGACCCACAGGGGTTTATTATATTCAGTATTTTACATCCCTTACAGACCTAGGGGGAGGTTTAGTATATTCAGTATTTTACACCCCTGGCACACCCATGAGGGTTTAGTACATGCAGTATTTTCCAGCCCTGGCAGACCCATGGCAGTTTAGTATATTCACTATTTTCCAGCCCTGGCACACCCACCAGGGTTTACTATATTCAGTATTTTCCAGCCCTAGCAGACCCACGGGGGTTTAGTACATTCAATATTTTCCAGCCCTGCCTTCAGCCTGTGCTGGGGGGAAATGGGACAGATATCCCCTTCCTGCAGAGGGTCCAGCAGGCTGGGAACAGGCAGCAATCTGTTTTTTCCCATACAAAACCAGCCCTGGAAAGGGCCATCAGCACAGAGAAGGCTCCTGGCTTGGCACACAGAAAATGTGAGTTTTGCCATGTGTTTGTGCTGTGACGCCTTCATGCATGCTTGCACAAACCCCGGCTGGCACACTGCTCCTCTGTGCTCAGAATACACAAATCCTCGGGAACAGAGGACGTTTAGTTGGGATTTTGGGAAGGAATTCTGCCCTGGGAGGGTGGGGAGGGCCTGGCACAGGGTGCCCAGAGCAGCTGTGGCTGCCCCTGGATCCCTGGAAGTGCCCAAAGCTGGGTTGGACGGGGTTTGGAGCAGCCTGGGATGGTGGAAGTTGTCCCTGCTATGGCAGGGGTGGCACTGGATGGGTTTAAGGTCCCTCCCATCCCAAACCATTCCATGATTCCATGAAATACAGCCTTACCAGGGACATACAGCCCCTCTTCTGAACACTTATTTCAACCTTCTAAGGCAGCCAGTGCAGACACAGAGATCCACAAACAGCAAATCCACACACGGGGACAATCTGCTTCCCAATCCCTCTTTCATGAGGCCACTGGTGTCCCTTGACGACATTTCCTCCAAGTTCACAGCAGTGTGAGAGGGGAAAAATAATACCCCAAAAAACCCCAACAGCTTCATGAAAGAAAAATCCTGAGCTAAAGGATCATCATTTCAGCAAATCCTGAGCTAAAGAATCATGATTTTGCAATTCGGAAAAAGTGGAATTTCCACATTTCAGCTTCATTACAGCAGAGGCTCCCTGTGGCTGCAGCAGCTCCTGAACTTGAAAGCAAACAGGAAACATCTCCTGAGGAAGTGCAGTGTTCGGAAGGGAACAGCCCACTGTGAAATGCCTGAGCTCTGGGTAGGAATTCCAGGCTCTATAAATAGCCACAACCACGGTCCTGTTAGCCCGGGGTTCCAGCTCATAATTGCCTCCAAAAGGATATCTTAAAAATTAGAAAATGTCACTTTTTGTAAGTACTACCCTCCGAATAGTCACACCTCACAGCCAGCAGGGCATCCTCTGTATGGCTTCGCATTCCCCAGAGCAGCCTCACCTCTCCAAGACTCCCAGAGACTCAAAAATTCCCTTCTTCAACTGCCCACGCAGTGCAAACAAAGGGCTGAGGAGGCTCAGACAGATTAATTTGCCAGGAAAGGTGACCTGCAGGCAGAGAATTCAACGTGCTGCCACTTCAGCCACACTGTGATTCTCCCATATGGTAAAAAAAAAAAAAAAAGAAGAAAAGGCTGCAGGAGTTAGGGAAGCACCAAAAAAAACCCCTCTGTGGGTCTGTGAAATGCATGCAAAACAAAACACGTTAGTGACAGAACCGGTGGGAGGGGAAATTAGAAACAAATCAGGAAATGTTAAGGGGGAGAGGAAGAACTGCTACAGAGAACGTCAGGATGGAAGGAGGAGAGAGTTTAATTGGTATGCACCTCGGTTACAGGTGTACAGATCCCCAGGAAAATGTGCCGGGTGGGTAAAATCCCGAGTCCTTCCCGAAGTCAGCAGCGATCTGCAGCCTTACAGATGCCATCACAGCATCTGCCAGCTAGGGCACACCTCCATCTCCCTGGGAAAAATCCTCAGCAGGGACTCCCTCTGTGCTGCAGCGGCTGGGAAGTCACATGAGGCTTCATTTCCAGAAAAAAAAAAAAAAAATAAAGGCATTTCTCTCTCTCTCTCTGCGCATGATGGGAGCTGTAGTTCCATGGCCAGAGCAGAGAGTGCCTGAGCCATTTCTGAGCTGTGGCTGCAGCCTCTGTCCTCAGCAGCTTTGGCTCCTGGGAGGCAGAGAAAAGTGGAGCAGCAGCACAGCACCTTCAGCTAGTTGGAATTAGAGAGTGGAGGAAAAAGACCCCTCCATCAAAAAAAGAAAAATAATTCCCCAGAGAGACTTGGGAATAGGAAGGATATTTGTGTCGGGAGAATGAGGGGCAGCACCAGGAAGGCAGAGAAACTGCCATGATTCAGACTGTAACTGCTGCTTTCTTGAGCAATATTGGAATAAAAAAATCCTGCTCTCACGCTGAGTTTTGGCTCTCTTCCTGCCCTCATTGTCTTGCCTGTTTGAACTCAACCTTCCCTTTGCCTGAGGTGGTGCAATCACCTCTCCAGCCCAGGAGAGGCTCAGGCACCCTGCAAAGCTGGGTAACAGAACTCTGTGACTCACGGCATACCTCAGAGAGAAATCCCCCTGCTCATTTTCTGGCCAATTCAAAGGAAAGTCGTTTCCTAATTTTTGCCTTCATTGCCAGGAACTTGCAGCCACAGTGAGAAGGCAGCAACACGTCACTGCCTGGGGCAGAAATATTGTGGCCCAACCGTTTTCACACTTAAAGAAAAGGAAATTCTGAATTATCTCACGGCCTGAAATAATTCCCATCACGCCACAGCCCAACACCTGAACAGGACAAAAATTTTCACTCAGCATAATGCTGAACACGCAGACTTCGCAAATCAGAGTGCTTTTAAATGCCTGAAGCCTTTAGGCCTGTTGGAACTGAAGACTTTCCAGTCCATCAAACTAAATCTTTATATGCAGTCCAACAGCCTGGAGTCCCTGGGCTGGCACTGCCTGAGGGATCATCCAGGGAGACACTGGAGAAACCAAACCTTCTGTTCCCAGCTGGATCTCTGGGGTATCTCCTGCAATATCCTATTGAAAAATAACCTCCAGTATCAGGTAGAGTGGTGAAAAACCCACACTACGATATTTTTTTTTTTGGCTTAAAGGGAAAAAAGCCACTAGAGGGATGACTGCAGAGCAGGAGAAAGATCCTGGATCCTTCATTTCTGTAACCTGAGACAGAAGGAAGCAGCTAAAGAACACAACTTGAGGCTGCAGAGAGGCATTTCAGGGCAGCACTGAAAGCTTCCCCCGGCCCCTCCTGCATGCTCAGGGGCTCTCCCAGGGACAGTGACATCAACAACAGGGCAGAACAAAGGCTGGCAACAGGAACTGAGTGCAGAGCATGCCCCTTCCCCACAGAGCCACACTCCCTTGGGGAACCCAGCCTCAATCCTGGTTTCCCAGCACACTGAGGTGTGGCAGGTGCTGCACAAAACCCAAACTCACGTAAAGAAGTCTAAGGCTGGAGCAAAGATCCTTTTCCAGAGCGCAGAAATAATGAAACCTTACAGTGCTAGAAGCTTTGCCAGACCCCCAAACAGGCCCATATTCCCATGGCCTGGCACTGAAATAGCAGGAGAGGGTTCAGCAGCCAAAGGTTTGGGGCAAGGCTCATCAAGGGAAAGCAAAGGAGGCAGCAGGGACAGTTTAAGGAAAGGTATTAGTATAAAGTTAGAGGGGAAAAAAGCAGAGGGGTTCAAGGACAGAGCTTGGCTGGGTCCATCCCAGTGCCTGACCTCGTTCCACACACGCCACCACATCACCAAAACACACAACAAATGCTCTGCACAGGCCAGGGGGGATGGATGGGCAGGGAAACAAGCAGAAAGAGGTCAGCGAGCACTCACACGGTTACAGTCATCGGCAGGAAGGGGGGAGTCTGTCCCAGGCCAGCTCCCAGCAACCTGAGGGAGCCTCCCTTCAGCAGCAGGGGAGGAAACACCGCTGCAGTCAAAGAGGATAAAATCCCAGCCGGGTTACACACGCACAGTGGGGCAGGGGGAAAAGCAGCACAGAGCCGGGACCTCGGAATCCAGCGTGGAAGGATGCAGTGCTGCCATGGAGGCAGCCCTGGGATGGCTTTTTTTGGGGGCTGCTGTGGCCACTGCAGGCTGGCCCCAGAGGAAGCAGCGGTGACGAGGCTGATGAGAGGGCAGAGCTGTGCAGGGAGCTCCACAGAGCCCGAGCTGAGCTGCGCAGGAGGCACCCTGCACACTGCTCTGCTCTCAGATTTCTCCCATCACAGGCAATTCGGTTTTAAAGGAGCAGCTGCCTTGGAGCCTTTAGCCAGATGCACTGCTGCTGTGGGGTAGGATGCACAAAGCTGAGAAAAGGAATACTCTGTTGGAACAAAGGGGGTTGGAGGGTAATCGTTACTGGAATGAAATTCCCAAGGGCTGTCCACTACCACTATCAGCTCTTCCCAAATCTCCCGAAACGGGAGAGAAAACACCTGGTGAAAAGTGTGGATGCTCAGCTCAGAAGGAAGCCAGAGGATGCCTTGCAGAGATAAAATCCATAAAAGGATGTTCCAAGCTCCTTTTGAATGGTTGCTACCTTTCCTTTTTGACTGCTGACTATGAAATGTGGAGATGCACATATTTCCCAAGGTAACCATTGCAAATCTTTTCATATTTCGAAGATTTACAGCACTGAAAGCACAGAACAGACCATGATGGAGTGTGTGTGTGTGCTGACTGCAAAGTCAGGAGACACCTTTGTTCAGGCACTCACACTGACAGCAATCCCTAAAACACAAGAGTGTGGGCCTGATATTTCTGGGTCTGAGAGATTTCAGCCTGCTGGCAGCTGCGAACTTTTTCCCATGGAAAAATTTCTCAAAAAAGCTTCTCCTCAAAACAATCTTGGCAAACAACTCTTCTTTCTCAAAACAATCTTTCTCCAGGTGGTGTTTTGCTGATTCTCCAGTTTAACCAGTGGGATTAGAGAGGTGTCGTTCCTATTCACCAACCATGTTAAGTCTGTATCAGAACACCTTATAAAAAGTCGTAAGAATTAGCAAATAAATCCTTCTTTTTCTATGCTCTTTACCTTCTGAAATATTTGGAGTCTTTCTTTCGTGTCCTACAGCGACACAAGAGCAGGAGGATTTTTCACCAAACAAGTGCAAAACACCTGAAATTCCCAGTTCAGATCAGTGGAATTTTTCCGTTCCTACAGAGAATTAAGAAGAAATGCCCTGCAGTGAGCAGCTGCATTTCAGAAACAGCTGATGGTTGTAACATGCAAAGGTCTCTGTAAGGACAGCAGCACAGGCATTCCAGCTGAAGGAAACGATTCCCAGATCCATTTCCAGCACTCATAACCTGCCCCAGTCCCAGGGGAAGCTGAGGCAGCACCAGAGTGGCTCAAGAACATTTTCTCCTGCAGCTGCTTAGGCAGAAGGATCAGCATCCCCCTATGCCTTCAGCTTCCCTCAGCCAGGGCTGGGACCAGCAAAACTCCAGTTTATTGTGGGCCCAGATTCTCCAAAAATTAGAGGGGGAGAACAAAAGGAAATATGCCGTAAAAAACCAAATTTTCTGTTTCTGTCCCCCAGTCCTGCCTGCCAATCCACAAGTGGGTTTTATCTCACTTATCCCTGCACTGTCTCTCCTCACCCGTTTATTTATCCTTTCTCTGCCCACTGTGCATCAAACAAGTCTCTGTAAATTCAGAGATTTTGCCCCATCTCATCCCCAAGATTAAGTGAAGCTTGAAATCTTGGAGATTTCATTCAAAGCAGAAGCAGATTAAGGCTGTAGCAACCCAAGGAGCTCCCACCTTGAGCCACCCTTTCCACCCCACTGCTTGGAGTTAAAAATCTCTGCCAGAAGTGTGGGAAAAGATGACATTTACTCCTCACAGACACCACCAGCAGCTCCATCTGCTAACTCGACTCTTCAGCACAAGAAGAGACACTCTGAGCTCCAGCTGGGATGTCTGACATCACGTTTGAGAGTTTTATTAAGTGGATACACATTTCCACCTCCCAGGAAGCCTTCTGAAATGGGAAACCCCCCCTTTAAACTGGATTTTGGCTGTGAAGAAGCTGAGAGACATGTTCTGTTACGTGTATTCTCACATATTATTTGACTTCTCTGTTGGTTAGGCCCACAGATGGAGTTCTGTGCGTCTAAGATCACTTCTTACTTCCCCTTGAAAAGCACACCAGGTCCCAGAACACCCCCTAGAAAGTTCTCCACGCAAATAGTATTTACAAAATATTTTCGTGACGACAGCAAACCGGATTTGCAATGATTCACAAGGAAAAGATGTCAGAAAAAAAAGGATTCCTGAAGAGCTGCACCCCATCCCACCCCATTTTACTTGAACACCACCTTTGTGTCACAGTTGCCCCACACAGGGTGGAAGCAAGGGACAATGCACTCCCAGAGCTTTTTATTTTTTGCAGGAGGAGCAGCAGGCACACTCATGGCGTGACTCACACCTTGCTTTGTGATGCCAGCCCGGCTGAGATGTTCCCAGCAAGAAGGAAGGTGGGTTCCTGTGACAGGCAGACAAAGAGGTGTTGCCCACACTCTGCTTTTCCTCAGGGAACCCTGCACTCATTGCCAGCATCCATTCCTTCTGTCAGCATGACTAGGACAGCTAAATTTCCCAAATCCTTTGGGTTTGGGCACATCCAGTAAGATGGGAAGGACAGTTATAAACCCTTAAATGCATCCCACACAGCCCAGTTTAGAAAAGCATCCCTGTGAGAGGAGATGGGCAACTCTGACCTCGAGATTTAAAGCCAAGTCTGCAGTGCCAACCCCAAAGCAGCCACTCCCTGGCCACACAAAGAGAATTAACCTCAGGCTGCCGAAAAAAATCCCTCCCTTCTCTGCATCTTTGACAGCCCCAGCTCTGCCTGGGAGAGGCTGGAACCAGTTAAGTTCTGTGAGACTCTCTGATGGTTGATTTTATAGCAGAACTGACGTTTCAGGGCTGCAACAGGAGCCCACAATGGCCTTGTCTCTCTTTCCTGGTCTTGCCCTTGATTAGGGCAACAATTGGACCGTTTTCAGACAATCTTAGAGAGCCTCAATCAGGCTGAGAGTCCCCACATCCCCTCTCAGAATGGGCTCCTTCTCTGCGCTCACACCGGACGGAAGGAGGAGTGAGCAGAACAAATCTGAATTAATCCCCTCAGCGAGCAGCCCTGCTCTCCACAGCCAGCTGGCACCTCACAGCAAGGGCTGCTTGGGAAGCAACCCTGAGCTGGCCATGGGAGCAGCTAAAATGTGAACTGACACTGTTTTACACCACAACAACACCGATTCCGAGATTCTGAAGGCTGAAAATGACTCTTTGGTTTTTGGGATGTGTCTCCTTTTTATACTATTTTACACAGACCAATCTGATTGGTGACCAAAAGACAAACCTCTTCACTCACATTGGTCAGATCAGAGGGACATCAAGAAGAAATCCCTCCTAGGGAAAGGAATGAATAACAAAGTTACAGTTACAAAAACATTTCTCCTGTTTACAGAAAATTCCCTGGGAAAAGAATTTCAGAAAACGAAAACACCTCAAATCCAAATCCAAACTCACTTTCAAGTTATTGCAAAGGCATCAGGGCTCTGATCAGGGACCCTGTGAGGGTTCAGCAGCCTCCAAGCCTTGTCCAGTTTTAAAAACAGTTTTAAAAACTTCCCTGCAGATGATCCATCTGTGAGGGATAAAATCTCCTCAGGGATCTGAGTGGATCAGGACCCTTCCTACCAAGGCTCTGTGCTGGATCTTCGCAGGAAAAGGGGCTCAAAATGTTCTGCCAAAGGGAAAAGGAAAGAGGGAGAAATATGCAGAATAAACAAGCCCTAAGAACATAAATAATATGGAATTCATCCATTTTCAAACTTTGACCTCTTTTCTGCTCCTCCCACAACTTCCTGGGAAAACTCAAGCAGCCAACAGAATTTCTTAAAGTTGTCTCTGTCATGAGCTTTTCCCTAATTCCCTAGCAAGCTGTCTGGTGAATTTTGATTCACTGCTTGAGAAATCTTTATTAGATTGCTCAGAGCAACAGCAAGCCCTGCCGCCCTGGGGCTGCAGAATTAGGAACTGCACAGATTAAGGAACTAAGATGAGATGCAAGATATATCAAAGGCAGAGATCTTAAAGTTAACTGTGCTTTCCCATTTCCTCCATTAGATATGATCTCTATGTAAATCATTTGGATTTACAGCAGTGTAAATGTAAATAACTCTGATTTATTTGGGGTTTTGTGTAAATAGGTTTTTTATTATCTCTTGTAAACTGCCACTCACTTCCCTCTCCTCCATTTCCAACCTTGTTTTCCACGCTCTCCTCTCTGCAACAGCTTGTCTCCTCAGTCTCCTGAGGCTGAGTCAAAGGACTGATTTTTCCTCCAGTTCAGTAGCTTAACTTTTAATTTAAAAACACTTTGCACCCTTAAACCTGATGGGTGCCTCAGTGCTGTGATGAAGAACAACTCCTTGGATCAAGCAGGGACAAGCTCATGAATTTGGGGTTAATTTGGTGAAAATTCAAGGTAATTCATGCATAACTTTTTCTCCTTTCAGTGATTATGGGGTCTCTCATGTGCACACATCTCATCCAAATCTGTGGCTCCATCCCAGCCTTACCCACCCCTGGAATTATTGTAAGCCAAGCACAATCATTTGGACCCTCTACCTCAGCTCTGCCTGAATTTGTACTTACACCGAAGTGGTGTCTCAGCATCTGAGCCACTCAGACTTAATTCACCACCTCTGTTTTCCTGTGAGGTAAAAAAGGAACTCTGATTTCACAAATAGCCACATGAAGTGACTCATCCAGGCAATCAGCAAGCAAAGAACCGAGCCCTAAATCCACACAAAACCTCCTTCCAGCACATCCCACTCGATTCTGCCTTCCAAAAAATACCCATAAAGGACACTGCTATCCCAAGATGAACTGTGGCTCCCCCTCAGCATCCCCCAGGCATGGCAGGGACACAGGATAACTCACATGGATTTGCAGAGGGAGAGTTTTTTCCTCAGGGAGGTGACGCAGGGGTGACAGACCTGCCCGGCCACCGTGCTGCAGGACGCTGTGCCAGGGCAGGGCTTCTGGACCATGGCAGCACTTCCCAACCCTTCAGCCAGCAGCAGCACTCACACCTCCAGGGAAAGGATTGCCAGAGAGCCCCAAATGCACCCAGAGCAGGGGGCAAAATGTTCAGGCTTCTCCTGAAACCTCCAGGAGCTGGAGCGTGGCCCTTGGAAATGCTGAGAAGGGAAGTCCACCAGCAGCGCCTTGGGTGAAGATCCCGCCTGGGAGGATTCCAGCCATCCTCAGCTGTGTGTTCTTCAGTTTTTTTCATCACAGAATCAACTCAGCAGCTCAGCAGCCCTTTGCTTTTGGCTGGGACAGCTTCTTTCAGCACTTTCCCAGCTGTCCTGAGGCGGGTGC
This sequence comes from Cyanoderma ruficeps, assembly GCA_008694505.1. Lineage (NCBI taxonomy): Eukaryota > Metazoa > Chordata > Aves > Passeriformes > Timaliidae > Cyanoderma > Cyanoderma ruficeps. The sequence continues at coordinate 3,102,693 of VZDJ01000063.1, read as the reverse complement.
AGCTCGTGCCCTGCTCTGAGCATCTCCTGCTCTTTCTGCTCCTGCCCTGCTCTGGAATGCCAGGGCAGTGTGCCGAGGCAAGGTGAACCTTCCAGGGCACAGCACGTGGCTCCCTGCCCTCCTTTCTCACATTCTACAGCTCTGATGAAATCCTGGGTGGTTGTGGGGTTTTTAGGGGTTTTTTAAAGAGCTGATGTACAATAGTCAATGGATAAGTGACCAGAACTTGCCTTGGAGTTCTTCAAAACAGAAGCTCAGACTGTCAGCCTTCTCACTAATTCCTCTCTAGCTTGCATTAAAGGTTTTGATGTTTGAGTTATTTTTTGAGTTATTTGTTTGAGTTATTTTTTGGTGCAGTTTCATGAGCACAAACCACCAATATCCAAAGGAAGATTGCACCAGTGGAGGCCGAGGGAATTACATCAGCAGATGAGATCAAAAAAACCCAGTAGAAAAGGTAATTTACTATCCCTCACATGGATAATTTTAGGATCCACGAAAAGAGAAGTTAATTGTAATTAAATTTAGGCAACAGGAATGTTGCTGGTCCTAAATATAAGAGGTCAGTAGGCTCAGCATTCTTCTGGCTTTGCATAAATAGTTTTGAGATCTGCCTGTGCTGCTGAAATCTGCCCCTTCCAGCCAGGAAAGTACTGTCAGCACCAACCTAAATGCTCCTGATAAAATCCATCTGAAACAGGCAGCACTCCCAAAGGATTCCCTGCTGCTGCACCCAGAAATCCATTAACAAATCCTAACCCTGTTGAACCAGTGGAATTCCAGCTGGAATGGAATAGCAGCACATCACACTGAGGTGATGCCCTCAGAATTCCCCTGCTTTGCTGTCCCACTCTTTTTACCTGGCTGCAAACCTGTCAGTCAGATAGGGGTGTTTTGTTAATTAGTCCGGGCTCCACAGCCAGGGGGAGATGGATAATTGGAGTGAAAAGGTGAGCTACAACTCCCAAGTGCTGATTCTGAGCCAAAAACCCTTGTGGGATATTAATTGGCTCCTTAGGGTCACTCTCAAGTGAGTCAATTCCTGCTGTTTCAGGGGCTGGATGCATTTTCCCACTTTCAAACTGATGGAAAAACGCAGATTTTAAACATTACTAAGACCAACGTAAATCACAAATCATAACATTTCTTTTTAGATGGCTCTGGGAAGTGCAAGGAAAATAAATCAGTGATAACTCAGGGCTCACAGTTCATGCCCAGTGCAAGAAAACTCAGCAGATTCAGACTCAGAAGTTGACCTACAAGATGCAGCAAAATTCCTCATCATGTGGCTCTGAGCAAAGCAACATTCATAAATCATGCACCAAAATGAACAGCAAAAATCGGTTTTCAACAGCTTTTGTGCCAATGCTGCAATTTGAAATGGTCATTAATCAACCCAAATTAGAAGTTTTTTTCTGGAACTTCACAGCAGTTCTGCCCCAGGTGCTGCACACAAGTTCTGGACTTCGGTACTGCCACAACACATCAAAAGTGAATAAAACAACCAAGCTCAGAGGTGTCTTTGCTGAGGACAGGATCCACTCAGGAAATGCCATTTGTGAGTTTTTAAGGATCAGAAGCGCTAATTGCCAACACACAGCACCTCTGCTGAAGCTGCTGCAGCAGCTGGAGTTTGGGGAATGAGCCTCCAAAGAAAATTCCGGCTATTTCAAGGGCTGGATGCACTGTCCTGCTTCCAAGGTGATGAAAAAAGCAGCTTTTTAGACATTGATAAGACCAATTTAAATAACTTTTTTTGTTGTTAAACAGCTCTGAGAAGTACAAGGGAAATAAACCAGAGCCTGGAGCAGCTCAGACTCACCTGTCCTCACGCATGAAGGGGCTCAGGAACCGCGCAGAGTCATCGTCGTGGCTGCTCTGCTGGCTGCTCTGCTGGCTGCTGCAACACAGACAGGCACAGTCAGGGCTGGGAACCTCCTCTGGAACACTCAGAATAAATCCAGATCACAGAAAACAGATCTGCTTCACCTCCTCTGGAACACTCAGCTGAAATCCAGATTGAGGAAAACACAGAGAGAGCTGTATGATCTCTTTTGGAACACTCAGCTTTAAATCCAGATTGAGGAAAACAGATCTTTGTGACCTTTGGAACACTCAGCTTTCAATCCAAATTACAGAAAACATCTTTGCGACCTCTGGAACACTCAGCTTTCAATCCAGATTGAGGAAAACACAGAGAGAGCTGTTTGACCTCCTTTGGAACACTCAGCTTTAAATCCAGATTGAGTAAAACATCTTTGTGACCTCTGGAACACTTAGCTTTAAATCCAAATTACAGAAAACATCTTTGTGACCTCTGGAACACTTAGCTTTAAATCCAGATCAAGGAAAACACAGATAGAGCTGGTAACCTCCTCTAAAACATTCAGTTTAAATCCAGACTGAGGAAAACAAATCTGTTTGACCTCCTCTGGAACACTCATCTTAAATCCAGACCAAGGAAAACACAGACAGAGCTGTCTGACCTCCTTTGGAACACTCGGCTTTAAATCCAGATTACAGAGAACATTTTTGTGACCTCTGGAACACTCAGCTTTAAATCCAGACGGAGGAAAACACAGACAGAGCTGGGTAACTCCTCTGGAACACTCATTTTTAAATCCAGATGGAGGGGAACACAAGGTTCACGCTCCACATTTGGGGTTGAAGAGAGGAAACAACAGGAGGCATTAAGTTTATGTCTGATTCACAACTAGCACGGGGGTTTGGAGTCTTTTAATTTCACTTTGTGACACGTTCCTGAGAACTTTCTGAAGAATAAAACTGACCTTGCACATCACCCGGGCTGCATCTCATAATTCTTTACAGCCAAACATTCCAACACGGAGCTGCTGGGTGTCTATACCCACCCCAGTCCCAGGCAGAGATAGGAAAGAGCAGTAAAACCCAACTTTTGAAGCTGCTAGCGCTGAATTTCTGGTGAGACTTGCGAGCTGAGCCCACAAGATGTCACTGTCCCCTCTGCGATGTGTGTTTTGTGGGCGATAATTGCATTTCCTGCACATTTTTCCTGTGGAGTTCACCTCAATCCCCCTCTGGCAGCTCCAGGGGCTGCTCAGGATTCCTGTTACAGCTTCATTTCCCGGCACCAGCTCCTGCCGAGCGCGGGGAGAGCTGATCCGGCCTCCAGGTGAGGCTGGACGGGCTCCTGGGAGAGATTTAATCCGCTCTGCTGCCTACCACTGCCTCTGAAATCACGGCAAAGCAGCACAAACTGGTCTGGGAACTCGAGTTGGAGCCCTGGGCACTGAGAATTTCAGACTTTCTGTGCTCACAGGCACTGACCCCCAAGCAAACACTGCATTGACCTGAGGCCTTGGAAAAGGATTCCAAAATTGAGTGACAGCACTGGGATTGTGGGTGTGGGGTTTGAATAGAAGTGTGTGATATCACAGGGTGGAAAACTTAAGGCTTTAGACTATAGTAATATATGTATAAAGCAAGGTGGAGGATTTAGGGCCTAGGCCACTCCTTCTTTTTCACCTTTTTCTCCACGGGTCTGGGTGGTGTTTTGTAATTGGATAGAAAAATCCACATTGCAGGCCACGGGTGGTTGGTTATTGGGTTAAAAGTAAAAATAATTTAGGTGTCCTTTCATAATTGGACAGTTTGTGCTTAAAAGGCCTTGTAGAGAGAGAGAGAGGGGGCTCCATTTTTAGTTTGTTAGCTAGCAGGGCTGTAGGACTCACAGCTCGTGAGACTGTAACATAGATAAGAATTAGCAAACATCTGAGTCCAAACAAGAAACACCATCTCGTGCACTTAATCCCAGCTCTGGCAAAAAGAAGATAAAATGCAACAAACTCAGACCAGGATAAACTTCTCTGTCGGGAAGGATCTAAATCATTAAATCAAAGTAGTTAAAGTGTGCACCACCTGCTTGCAGTCACAGCTCTGCTGCACTGGATACATCACATTGTGCAGAGGCACAGAAATACAAATATGGGATAAAAAAACCCTCCACCAAATTACATCTTTTCATTCTAAAGAGCAATTTTTATCCAGTAACATCTATTTTGGGGAAAACAGTACCAAAACTGCAAATAGCACATTTCCATGAAGTGTACTTGAGAATTAAAATAAAGGGATGGGTTTTCTCTTCTCCTTTCTGGTAAGAGCTTTTTGCCAAAGAATTTGCAGTTTTCTGCAAAGAATAAAAAACCAATGAATCTTAATTTCAGTCTATATTTTCCTCAACCACCTTTGTTTTGACCAGCTGCTTCTCTAAGGCCATCGAGGTCATAGTGACCATGACCTGTCTGAGAGCACAACACCTGGCTTGGGGACACCTTCAGCTTTTGGGTGACATCCCCTGGCATTGTCCCCTATTTCTGCCTCTCCAGAGCATGAGACAGAACATTGTTACTGTTATGAGACAGAGGAGAGCAGGCTGAAGCTTTCAGAGAAGGTAATTAGTGAACAACAGTTATAAAAATCCTTGAAAAACCAACACAGAGATCAGCCTCTGGGGCTGATAGGAACCCCCAGAACTGCAGTAAGGGAAGCAGAATTCTGTATTGGCTCCAGCTGGGTAAGAACAACACATTCCTGAAAGCAAATAAACCTTTTTCTTGCATTTCTGAGCTGAATTATGGCCCAGTGAACTGGGAAAGAACAAAGAATAAACCACGTCTACCCTCCTCTGCCAAAGGAATCCCCCCTTTTGATCCGAGCAAGCGCTGCAGGGATTATTTCTATAATTTCTTGTTTCTGCATAGGAAACCCTCCCACCAAACTTTCCCATTTCAGTTCAGATGGATGAGATGGAACCAAAACTTACCCAAGGAGAATTCCCAGTCTATCCCAGCCCAACAATGCTGGGAACACCACGTGAAAACTCCCTTTGGGACAGCCAAAATGAACCTTAGACCTCTTCCTGCTCATCCACCCAATAAAGTTCACATTCCAAATGGAGGTTTAAAATTTAACAGAACCCAGGCAAGGCAGCTCATTGAAATACAACACCTCAGCTCGAGACTGTGAGCAATTAAACACCCAGAGAAAAATCACTTTTAACCTACCTGTCCCTTCAGCATGAGCTGCTTACCAGAGGAGTGATTTGCATAAAATTTTGGGAGCTTTCCACACACCAAAGAAAATTATTTCAACCTCCTGGTTATTAGGCAGTGAAGCAGTTAAATTGACTAAAATGCTGGTTGAAATGCAGAGCCTGCTGGTTTTATGGTTGTTTTTCAGTCCATTTGAGGATAACCTGCTATTAAGTGTTCCTTCGGTATAATGACAATTTATATAATGACAATTTAAAATACGGCATAATGAAAGGAGAGGAAGAAAGGTGGGATTTGTGCTGAGGAATAACACGGGAAGAAGTGTTCAGACAGGATTTTGTATCCACAGAGAAGGTCAAAGGCTGGATAAAACTCTCAGGAAATCAGCAAAACAAGCTTGACTCATCCCAAAGCTCAGCAGGGAGAAACTTGGATTTGGACACGGTTTAAATCTTCAGGTGCACGAGCCCAGGGTGCCCCTTTTGCTCCTGTAATTTCTAAGACAATAAAAAATAATTTAAGGTTTGTGCCCTGTGGTTTTTCCTTAATTCACATGCAAACTCATTAGTTATTGCTTTAGAAAATTCCTCAACACAGATTAACCAGGCCTTTTAACAATTAAATCCTTGAAGATTCTGCTTCCAGCACTCCTCCACCAAGCAATTTACCCAGGTATCCCAAGTACAAAACCCCCATTTTTCTACTGACTAAACCCAGATGTTCTCATCCCACACACTGTATTCAAAGCAAATTTGAATTTTCTGTTGTTGCCTTAAATATTTCAATATTTCTTTTGCACTAGGGAAGTTATGAGCTATAAACTAGATTTTGTACTATTATTATTTATTGGAAAAAAAGGCAGAAAAGTTTCATTCTATTCAGGGAGTTCAATCTCTGAAGGATAAGGCAGAGCCAGGATCTCTGATTTTATGCATGAACAGGCTTTCAGAGCTGAGCAGGTCTCCCAGCAGGAGATTTTTATCACGATTTCACAAAGTTCAGGCACTCAGGCCAATTTTTGCACACCAAGAACCTTCTGGAACTCCTGTGCCCTCCAGGTGCGGGTGATAAACCCAGTGTGCTTTTAAATCTCCAGGTGTGTTTGGCAAAATTTTAATCCAAGGATATTTTTTTTCCCCAAAGATGAGGATGAATGAGATAAGGAAATAAATAGGGCAGAAAGAGCTGTGTCCTGAAAAATGGGATCAGTTCAGGAGTTTGGAGCATTATCCAAAAAAATCACAGCTATTAGTGACAATTCCAGGCCTGAACCCAGATGAGTATTTTATATTCACTTTGTTTAATTAACCCCTTTATTCGTAAGGCTTTGGGTACAGTATTACCCATCCCTCTACCCCAAACAAACTGTGGGATGTTCCCTGACAACTGTCAGCTAACTACTGGTGCAGGAGGAAAACCAGGATGGAGAGACACGGAGGGGAAATCTCAGTTCCAGGGACACCAGTCCAGGAGGATTGTCCCTGTCCCTTGGCAGCCCTAAAGCTTTCAGCCCGAAAATTCAAAGCCAAAGCACCTTCAGAGCCAGATTCCCACAGGTGCTGCAGGTTCCCAGACTTGGAAAGTCCCAGAATGGTTTGGGATGGGAGGGATCCTAAAGCTCATCCCATGGGCAAGGACACTGTCCACTATCTCAGGTTGCTCCTGTCCAGCCTGGCCTTGGGCACTTCCAGGGATCCCGGGACAGCCACAGCTTCTCTGGGCACCCTGTGCCAGGGCCTGCCCACCCTCACAGGGAAAAATCCCTTCCCAATATCCCATTTCTGAATCTGCCCTCCTTCAGTTTAAGGCCATTCCTGATGCCCCAAGTTTGAGTTTTCATGTATTTCAGACTCTGCGCTGCCCAGGGGTGCAGTTCTGAGCTCACAGTCAGTGTCACTCAGCTCTGCACACAGCAGGGACACAAAACAAATCCTTTTCCTGCTGCTCACCAAGGACAACTTTCAGGCCCAAAAGCACAAACAAGGGTGGGCTGAAGGGAGGAACAAGAAGGATGGGACCTCGCAACCGGGAGCTGTAATTGGACAATTAAACCCCAAGATGCAAATGGACCAAAACTTATAAAAGTGTGAGACCTTGTGACCATTTGTCCATTTTGCATTTTGTGACCATTTTGGGTCCACCTTGGGTGTAGCCCTGGCCAGGCTCTTGTCCTGCCCAAGGTGTATCCTAAAGGCCTTTCAATAAATATCTACTTTACTTTCCAGCTCTGCCCAGTCTCTGCTCCAGCTCAGCCTTCCCAAGGCATCAGTTCTGGCACGCCACAAAGGGACAGTGAGGTGTCATTTCCCCTTGTCCCATCAGCCCATGTCCCTGTGAAATCTCCCTCTCCAGCCTTGTTGTTGCCCTCCTTCAGGTCCTGGAAAGGCCCTGAGGTCTCCAAGAGATTCCTGAGAACCAAACGGGCACTTCCTGCTCCAAACCTTCCCATCTTAACTCAGTTTCATGGATGGGGAGGGTGTAAAGGCACGTTTGCAGTCCAAACCATTGGAAATGATCAAAAAAGGATAAGGCACAGTTATAAATATAAATGTTACCCAGACCCCCATGATGAGTGTCACACTCAGAGCTGGAGAGCCGCGGTGTGAACCTGCAATAAACCCTCACCTCTCCTTGCTGCAAAGGGTTAAAGGAGCAGCAAGGCCAAGTCCTCTCCTCTCACCTCATCCATTTCACAACAAAAAACATCAACACCAACCTCCCCCCTGAGCCCTTTCACCAACATCTTATTTACCAACCCACAGCAGAGCCCGGAGCTGGAAGCAGAACCTGTGGGAACCCACTGAGCTAAGGAAAATGGGAATTAATTGTTAAATTCCGTCAGGAATTAATTGCTCAATTCCATTGGCAGGCACAGCGCAGGGCACAGATCTCAGATGGCCCAATGGCAAATATTTGCTGACCAGATAAGATCGACAGCATTTGAGTCCCAGGCTGTTTGTAAATCACTCCGATTTTGATACTCTCGGGTGACTAGTTGCCCTAAACCACACAAATACTGGAAGGCAAATATTTGGAAAGAAAACCACAAACTCACTGCACAAAGGCAGTGAGATTCAGCCAAAAAAAATATAAATAAATAAAACTAAAAAATGCCAAGGCTGGTGGAATCCACAGTCACTTGGCACAGACTACCAGAAATAAATGGCAAAAAAAATAATCTGCAGTGGCAGCAAACAGCACATCAGCACTCCCAGGAGACAGGCGTGCAGCAGCTGAAAAAGAAAAAAAAATCACTTTTTTGGGAGCACTTTAGGCCTCATTTGAACCTGCAGGCTCAAAAAGGAAAAAGCTACATTAATAATGAGTTGCTACCAAGCCGTTATTTGTGTGTTTTCAAACTTCAGATTGTTAGAGACGCCTCAGAGGGAAGTTTGTGCTCAGGGGTTTTCCAAAGCCACCAAAAGCAGAGAAGAGCAGCTGCTTCCCAAACACTTGTCTTCCCAAAAATCCTCAATTAACCAGCTCCAGCTCCAAGCAAAAATAGGGGGGAAACAAAAGCATTTGCCTCTTCCATGGTGGAATCCCAGCGGAGCCATCACTTCTTTAAAATTGTAGAACTGTTCTTTACAGAAACAAGATTTTTAACAAGGGTTTTAGCAGAAATGAGCAAGCCCAGCACACACCCACTTCCCAATTCTCAGAGAGGAGCAGCCCCATTTCCTCCCCTCTGAGCCACAGCTGGAACGTGGAAGTTCAGCAAAAAAACCTGAAAAACTGCAAAATTTAGAGCAGCTCGTTCTGCAGCTTCTCAGAACAGAGAGACCAAAACCTCCCCAGGGCTGCCCAGAGCTCTCCAACCACCTCAGCACAGGGCTGGAGCAGCTCCCTCTCCACCACTAAACACCTCCACAATATTCCTAAAGCCTTGGATCGCTTTTCCATAATGGAAGATGCTCCATAACCTTAATCTTGCAGCTGTTTTGGTTTTGTGGTTTTTTTTTTTACCTTTCGCAATCAGCAGTTTCTTAGGGGGAAAATGGGAAAGTCACATCACTGCAGTTTCTTCCTCTAGAAAACACCACAATATTTTTCACACATGTCAAAGTCAGAGAAAGGGGAATGACCATTAATTTACTCCCAGAAATGCTCAGAGTGAATTTCAATTTAATTAAGGAAAGCAAAAGCATCACGGGCTACTTGAAATTAAATGCTTGTTTACCTTTATAAGCCAATTCAAAATATTTAAGCCACCAATTTGTAAATAATATTTTTAGCTCGATTTCCAACAAATCAGCAGCTCACTGTTAACTGATTTATCTCACTAGAGGGATCAAGAGCCAGTTTTTTAAGGAAACAAAGGAGAATTTTTACCTCAGAACGTGAAGAGAAGCAGCATCAGAGCCCAGTGCTGAGCAGTGCTGGAGTCTCCCCTCATTTGTTCCCCATTTTGAGATAAGTTATCAGGATTTCATCTGAAAAACCTCCACATTCGCGTGGCTGGCAGCTCAAGAAACCTCCAGCTCCTCAGCACAGGCATTTCTCTGAGCTGGGATGGAATTCTTCTCATAATACACTTCATTTTTAATGTGTTAGGACTTAGACAAGTCTTTCCTTTTGAATGAATCCACAGTGAGTGTCAGATTTTCCAGCCGAAAACCAACCTGAGTAAATTCATCTGCAGAAGTGTCAAGAGCTGCTGCACGAGCTGCTCCTCACTGATCCAACAAAATCCACAAGTTCTTGCATCTTCTGCACACCAACATTTCACCTTTAACCAGCCCTGATCTTAGGCCAAAGGGAGAGCTGTCCTTAAATTGAAGCCTGAATGATCTGCTCAGCAATTCTCACCCCAAAAATCCCACGCAGCTCCTGAAATTACAAGCAAGGGTGGCTTGGAGAGGTAAATAATAAATTAAAGCTGATCAAACTGCCTTATGCCCACATCAATAATGCAGGCAGGCTGCAGGCACAGCAAAATGCCACCAGGTTGCCCCTGAAGACAGAGACATCATGTTTTAATAAAAACAAAATTCGTGCACCTGCGGGCAGGGTTCATGGTTTATAAAGGTAAAAAACTTAATTACCTGGCTGGTAAATGATGGGTGAGGGGTAGAGGAGGAGCTGTCTGCATCCCTCATAAAAAATCATCCTATTTATCATCTGCACAGCAGCCTTGAGCTTTGGATCATCGTTCTTGGAGCAAGGACACGTTCCAGGGACAGTCGTGCCCCCAAGGAATTGCCTCGCTGCTCTCTCACCTTGAACAAAGCAGTGTCGGGGGCAGGAAAGGCTCTCTCAGCCCTCCCTGGGGTTTAATGGGAAGAAAAGAACAGTCTCCCCCCTGCTCTATCAGCTTTTAGAGATCCAGCAGGTCAACAAAGCCCACAATTATCCCGGCTGTTAAAAACCAACCAGCACCTTGGAGTTTCCGGGTGAGAGAAGCGGACCTGGAGCATTAGAGGCAGCTCCGGGAGGGCTGAAAGCCTTTTGTTTATTCACTTGGATGCTCGGTGTATGCTAATGCTCACAGAGCTCCGGCTCTTGCTCGGGGCCATGTGAGCAGAGCTCAGCTGGAGCACAGCCTGCTCTGTCCCAGCTTTCCTGGGAAAACCCTGCCCCCAAACAGCTACCTGGCCACGGAACGGGGATGAAAGTTACTAAGCTCCAAAAAATGAAATTCCAGCAGCTTGATGGGCCACTCAGCCAGAGAAACTGAGTGATTGGAGCAAACTGGGTTTATTTCTGCAGAGGGAGCCGCAGCCTGATAGCTGCTCCTTTTGCCAGGTGCAATTTGGGAATCTGCACAGCAGATGGAATGCCTGCACAGGATGGCACACCTTGGGGATCCCAGTGACACCACCACTGTCTGAACCCCGAGGGAATGAATGAAATTAAATGAAACTTTGGCGAATGAGCATCTGCACAAAACCCTCCAGCACAGCTGTCCCTGTCTCCCTCAGACTAACGGGTGGCACCGAGGTGACATTGGGAGCATCTGTCACCAGCAGCAGTGGCACAGCAGAACAGCAGCAGGACAGAGCAGGTGCTCTCTGACCCTGCAAAAGCAGCAGCAGCAGCAAACAGGCAATAGCTGTTCTATAGGAAAGCAGCTTCTTTTCCCTAAAAAAAGCCACATTTCACTCGGGGCACAGCAAAGTTTACCCCACGTCTCTTTCAAATTAATGCCACAAAACCCCTCATGGTTCATCACCTTTTCCATGGCCACCTCCCCACAGGTTCTGCTTCCTCTGTGCTGTTTTCTGCTAAGGTGTGAGAGCCCGGGGATGATCTCTGCACTCTGCCAGCCCACAGTGACCACCAAACTGGGCTTTTCCATCTGGGCTAGGGAGGGAAAAATTCAATCTGAGAACACCCTGTCTCCCCTGACAGAAGGGGCAGATCTGGAGCCTGCTGCACGTGAAGGAAGGAGGTGCCAGGCTGGCTTTGGTATGCTGATGCCACCTAAGCCATCCACCACCTCACCTTTTTTTCCAGGCACTGCTTAGGAAACATCACCAAAAACTCCCTTGGAGGTGAATAAGCAGGAAGTTGTCAGCATGGCCCTGTAAATAACATGTGTACAAGGAAACTCAGGTCTTCCTTCCGCCTTCACACCAAAAGAAACGTGTCTTGGCCTGCCTGAAACTCATTCACCATCAATAAATCCAAATTAAGTCCTTCAGCTGAAGGATTGGATCCTTCATCCTCTGAACTTCAGACCATAACTTCAATATTCTGACACTTCAGCACGTGCCTCATGCATTCTCTCTCCCATTTTGTGTGGTGTGCCTGAATCCCTACAGGCACCACCACTGCTACGTGAAAATCAGAAATATTTCCTAAGCCAAGAGATGTTTTTTTAATGTTAACTTGCTGAGAGGGATTATCAGATCCTCAGTGGCATGCATTCATTGATGAATGCTCTTTAAAAATTAATAAGCTGACAGGCTGACCTTGCTAAAGGGACCTGATGAAAGAGAAATTATCATATAATCAGAGTGGACATTCAAAGCTCTGCCCTGTAAACACTCAAGCACCACAGCAGGCAGTGAGTCAGCGTGGTTTGTGCAGAAATGCTGAAGGTTTCTCTTTTTCTGGAAGTGCAGCACATTCTTTAAGCACAACCCCATAGATCAGCTGCAAACAGGGGGAGAAAACTTGGCCCACACTAAGCCAGCCTAAGAAGTTATAAAATTAGTAATTTCTTGGTGAAATCTTTAACATGTCTTGTGTATTCGGGGCCTTCAGGAAAGGCAGATTGTCAAAGGAAGGGTTAATTCCACTGCGTGTGGGGTTCCCTGCAAAGGTTTACATAAGGTGCAGCTTTATCTTCTTGTGGCCACACAATACAATGGCTGGGCATTAATTCCCTGTGTTGACAGGCTCTTGGAGGCCCTTGGGAATGATTTGTGCCCTTTTGAGCCAAAGGACTGTGTGACTTTCAGGTCTGGAAAGCTGCCAAGGACTGAGCCTTGACACACAGACCCACTGGGCTGCTTGGTTTCTCTCTCGTCCTCTCTTTGTCCCAACACCGAGCTGAGAGTATCAAGGGAGGTCTCAGTGGCAGGAATGAGCATCACCACAAAAAACCAGCAGAGGTTTGGCATCATCATCAAGTACAGGTAATGCCAGCAGAGAGGTCACTGCTCTCTCTCAGGGTCTCCTCAGGACACCTTGGTGAAGTTAAATCTGGCTCTGTGTCACCTGGAGGGTCACCAGCAAGGACAGAGCCTTGCCCTGATGTTCCCAGAGAGCTCCCAGGCCTTTTGCTCTGGCACCAGCACATCCAACCAACACCATGACACATTCCAGCCAACAGGCGAGGACAAAGTCCGGGGAGAGGCACATCCAGGGGAGCACCAGACCCTTCCAGCCTTACTTTGGACAGCATCACCTCGGGAGCAGGGGAGGGGAGCGGCCAGAGGACCTACCTGCTCTCACTGCACTCCTTCTTCTCTCGGACGCGCAGCCACTTCCGAAGGAGGAAGCGCTTGCGGCGGGGGGAGGCACTGGGAGTGGAGCAGTTGGACCAGGGGGTGTCCTCGTCACTGGAGGGGGTGATCTCAATGGATGGGAGCTGCAGGTATTCCTTGCTGGAGGAAGGAGAATCCTGGAACCTGCCGGCCTCCAGGCTCTGCTCCTGCACGTTCTTCATCCGCCTCATCTTGAAGCGCTTCCTGCGCAGGGTCGGGGTGGACGAGCTGGACCAGCCGCCCTCCAGCACCTGCTGCTCGGGGACCCGCAGCGCCGGGAGCTGCAGGGTTTCTGTCATGTTGGCAGCTGGCATCAGACGGCCCTTTCTCCTTTCTGCTCCCACCCCCAGGGCACTTGTAGCTCTGATCTCGGTGTAAACCACACCGCAAAGCCAGGACTCGCCTTCCTCCTCCCTCTGCCCTCCCTCTCAAGCAGGAAACCTCATGTTCTTCACGTGCTCTCATTTAACAGCCCGCGGGGTGGGGAGGGGATGGCCATGACACGGACATGCCGCAAAGGGAAGCCAGGCTCAAGTTTCTTTTCTCCTTCTCTCCTCTACAAAAAAAAAAAGTCCCTCCCCTGCGTCTCTCAGAGCAGGTTTAGGGCTGACACAAGGGTTGGCAGCGAGGGCTTGGCCGGGTTTCAGCTCCCCTCCCCAGCCCCCCTTTGCCTTCTGCTGGCTCAGGAGAGGAAAAGGCTCCCGGGGCTGCTCTAGGAAAACTCGGCCGTGGTTCTTCTCGAGAGGCGAGGCAAGCATGGAGTGGAGCGGCGTGGAGCTGTGGGGAGGGCAGAGAGAGAAACAGAGGGAGGGGAGGAACAAGGCTCGATAAAAATCAGGAAAAAGTGTAGCGGGAGCAGCATGTTCAGTGTCCGCAGCGGGTGAGACACTCGCCGGGCAGCTGTCGCAAGTGTAACCGCGCTCCTAATCCCCAGAGGCAGGGTTTGTGTTACCGAAAATGCTGCTGCTACAAATGCACCGCCCGGAGAAGGGGGAAGGAGGGGGAAGAGCCTCGCGGAGGAGCCGCTTGGGCAGGGTTGTCCCTTTTCTCCCACCTTCCTGCTCAGTCAGCCCACCCCTGCAGGGAGGCAAGCGAGAGAACTTGGACTTTCAGCCTCCTTTCACAATAATTTCTTTTTTTTTTCTTTTTNTTTTTTTTTTTCTTATCCCCATTGACTGCTCGCAGAGAAGCCAAAGGAGGAGGGGGATTGAGGAACAACCCAAAAAAAGCAGCAGCAGCAGCAGCAGCAGCAGCAGCAGCAGGTGGCACCAGAACTGGTGGGGCTTTTAGCTCAGTTTCACACCGGTGAAAGCTGATTTAAAAGAGTTCTCGTGGGGGTGATGCTGCTTCCAAAATGCCCTGGGGGGGATGGAGGGTGTGAGGTGCAGGAACCCACAGAGACACCACAGGGGACAGCGACACGTGCAGAACAGGTTTCACACCGGGACAGAGGGGCTGCGGGGACAATTCTCAGGCATCCACACCCCGAGGGAGCTCCAGCGAGGCTCAGACACCAGGAGCAGGAGCCACAGGACACGGCTTGCAAAATTCCGGTGGCGAAATCAAATCAGGAGAAATGTTCTGACAGATTCTCCATCGGTATCCTCTGAATTTCACAATTTCTCTGACTGATTCTGCATGAGGCCCTATTTTCATGTGATAAAAAGGGATATAAAATTAAAGCCCTCCGAGGCAGTGACTAAAACTGAGCTGCGTGAATTTCGAGCATGCTCTCTCTCTCTCAAAAAAAAAACAAAACACAAAAACATCTCTAAATCAACTTGACACATCTTTAGTTTTCATTGTTCAACAGCCTGGACCTTTAAAAATATTAGCTTCGGGTTAGAAAATATTTGTCAACCCAAATCAAAATAGTTGTTTTTGCACGAACTGCCTCAGTTTTGTTTGAAAATAAACTTCACAGGAACTCTGAACATCAGAAGCTGCCATCTAGGACAGGGATAATGTGTCAGGAAAGGCAGATTTATAGCAGCAGGAGCAAGGGGGAAGGAAACATTTCAATCAAATGACAGAGCAGTTTAAATGCTCAAGTGCTATATTTAATTTCTGCACTGTCCTTTTTGCTCTGCTCATTCTGTAAGTTAATAGCCTGACAGCTCTTCAGACGGATTTCTGGAAAATCTGTCACCTTGGTATCCGTGCACCAGGTGCACACACACAAACAGAATGCCTTCCACAAACGCCCACTTAAAAAGAGAAACTCAAATAAATGTGGTTTGTTGTTTTCTTTTTAAGTCCAAGACACAAAAATCTACAGTTGAGGCAAAATGCCAACATTTCAAAAGTAGCTTTGCATCTTCCCTGCCTCAGGAGCAGATCCCTTTTCTCCCACGTCTTGCCATGATTTCCACCTCCTCACCACACAGTCAGAAGTGTTCCCGGCTACCTCATAAGCCCAAAAAATTCACATTTCACCTTCTTCCCAGGGCATGGAGGAATCAAACCCCCAGACCATCGCTCCTGAATTTTAACCAAGCGAATGTCAACCTTCACACAATTCACCTCCCTACTCCGTGGGGGAGGGAT
The DNA here is from genome assembly GCA_008694505.1 of Cyanoderma ruficeps. NCBI lineage: Eukaryota > Metazoa > Chordata > Aves > Passeriformes > Timaliidae > Cyanoderma > Cyanoderma ruficeps. The sequence goes on along the minus strand of VZDJ01000063.1, from coordinate 3,087,182 downwards.
GAGCAGCCCTTTGGAGATCATCCTCATGGTTTGTTGCATTAACGAGTTTGATCTCCCATGGAATCTTTCATCAGTTGCACAAGAGCCTCATTTAATTGCAGCAACAAGTACAAACGAGGGTCAGAGCTCGCACTCTGGTGTGATCCTTCAGCACAGTGGGCACTGCAAACCCCCAGAATGCCCACAGCAATTAGCTAATTGATCCACAAGAGACTCATCCTCGCTGCTCTGGGCCAGACTTTGGCAACCACTTTGTTCCCCAAGGAGAAGCTGGTGCTGTCACCAGGCTGATTTTTCACCCTGATCCCCACTGAACTCCAGTGCCGCTCACTCGGAGGAAAGACCTTTTCCCACCTCCTTTAAACATGGAGGAGGGAATAATTCTCTGGGAGTTCTCTGGAGAGAGGCAGCAGCACAGTGACTGCCTCTTTAACTCCAGGCACTCAGGGACTAGTGACCAACCCTCATTTGCACCCCAGCACATTTTTATCCCGGAGAGGGGATGCCGGCACCTGCCTGATGCTCTGGGAAAAAAACAAGCTCTGTCAGGAGATCCAGCTCCAACACCTGACCCGGAGTGAGAGATTCCAGCCTGAGCAAGGATTATTTCTGTCCCAGCCACAGCAGCACCCTCTCCCCAAGCCTCTTTCTGCAGTTTAATGATCCGGCTAATGACGGATTTATTCCAGCAACAAATGGGTTGTCGAGGCTTCAGGTTGATCAAGCCTTTCTCCTCCTCGAATATTCTTGGGTTCTCCAGAAAAGGGCTTGCAAATAAAGCAATTAGAAAAGAAAAAAATCCTGTAATAAAATTCAAATCCCTTCCCTGAAGGAAGAACGTGAACTAATGGCAGCCCAGACTCTTTGGCAGACTTTTCCCTTTCCCAGGGTTTTGAGGGATAGCAAAATGGGGGATGAATACAGGGTAGGAGCTGGCACTGAGAGTAAAGGGTAAAAACCCAATTTTATTAATTAAAAGGAGTTATTTTTAAGCACAGGAAATCCATCACAGCTTCTTCAGAAGGTGAACCAAGTCACTCATGCACTGAGAAGCTCTGCCAGGCCGGGCAGGGAGATTGGAGCACTCACAGCCCAGCAGAATTCCTCTTTTTCCCATAGTTCAGCATCATTTTCAGCTTCTTTCCTTTCCTGTGCACACAGCTGAGAGCAGCAGGTTCTGCTTGAGGAACCTGCAACTCGGGCATCACCCTGCTAAGTCAAAATCCTGATTTTCTGAAGTTCAAAAACACGGAGGGAGCTTTTTTTGGGTTTTCCTGTTTATTGGTTTGTTGGGTTTGGGGTTTGTGTTTTGGTTTTGGATTTTTGTTTTTGGGTTTTTTGGTGGGTTTGTTTGTTTGTTTTTGTGGGGGTTTTTTTTCCTGGTTTTTTGGTTGTTTGCTTGAGGGTTTTTTTGGTGGTGGTTGTGGTGGTGGTATTGGTTGGGGGATGTTTTCATGAAAATTCTGGAGTAATTTCATGATTTTTAAATTAAAAACCAATACATCAATACATTTATCCACATTTACTTTCACATTCACTTTCACATTCTTACATCCTTCTGCAAGAACACACATTCTCTTTGGAGCTGGATCTCAAACAGGGGTTTCACTCATGTTTTGCATTTTTCACATTAAATTAGATGAGTTCTATTACAATGTGACAGACGAGAGCCTGATGAGTAAATTCTTATTTCAGTGCCCTCCAGCTCTGCCCTCCCTGCCAGCAGCTGTCCCTGGAGCAGGCTGGGCTGGGTGACACCTGATCCCTGCACGTGTTGTTTTCTGGAACCCCAGCACTGCTCCCAGGCAGATGACACAAATTTCACAGGCAAGAAACAGCAGCGACAGTCTGGGACAAAGAGAGGGTCACACATTCCTCTGGCTCGTGCTCGCCTCAATTTTTCCCCTCCTCAGTGCAATATTTCAATTAAAACTCCAGTCAGTGGGGAAAACAGCTTTTGGATGAATTGTATCAATTCTTTCTGGTGTAGAACTTGAATTTATCTGGGTTTTGCCCTCTGAATTAAAAGCAGGGGTGAACATAGTAATGTTTAGTTATGCGTGCCCATAAACTACATTAACTTAATAAAACTTACAGGTAACAAAACTTTACATGAACAGAACGTAAATCTAATATCACTTAAACTTCACAAAAGTTAAACTTAATAGAACTTTATAGTAATATCACTAAAATTTAACCTAAACTTAATAAGGCCAAAACTTAACAGAATGTAATTTAAACTGAGCAACACTTAAACTTTACCTTGCTTAAACTAAACGACATTTAAATTTGACAGAAATTTGTCTTAATAGAACTTAGCATTAAAAGAATACCAAAGTAATAAAATATAACTTAACATTACTGGAAGTTGCTATATGGGCCTGTAGTCCCAGTGCCCACAAGTGCCAAGTGCATCTCAGGAGGTCACACAGCCCAAAGAATTGGGAGCAGCAGCTCTCAGCTCCTGCTGGGATCACAGCCTTGCCATCCTCAACCTTGTGGGTGACAATTTGTGCCCAATCTCTGCTGTTTGAGCCAGAACGTGATGAATATTTATTCTATCACATATTGGTCCCTGCCCATCTTTGAAAAGATGGGAAAAAAGGGCTGCCTCAGGGGTTGATTTATATAGATGTTCTGTACTTAGAGAAGGTATTAATTGGAGATTAATATCTATTTGTGCCTTCCCTTTCACAAGGAGCAATTCCCATGTCAGCAACAGCCATTAAAGGCTCCAGCCCATGAATTGTTGCTGGGAGAGCACCACCTTCACCAGGCACTTCAGCTCTGACCTCGTGCACAGCAGCACCCCCCAGATGTTCCACATCCCCCCCAGAATTCCAGGAGCTGTCAGATGTGATTCCAACAGCTCAGCACATGGAGCATTTTCTCAGCATTAGGGCAGAACTTTCACAGTTAATTTCTCTAGGCGCTGTTCTCTCTCCAAGTTCAAGGGGACAGCAGAGCCAAAGATAGCAAACAATACAAATTAAATCAATGTCATGGTTTGGCAGTGAGAATCCATCAGGAGACAGCAGCAGGGCACAGGTTTCTGAACCTGTTTGACAGTCTGAGCTCTCTTCACATTTTAGAAGTGAAGGGAATTGTTTGGCGCTGCCTGCTCACCCTGATCAAGTGATTCTGCTTGAGCATCAACAAGGGAAGCTCATTTCTTCTCCTAAATCTAATGAGGGGACTGAGGATTAATTAGAATCTGTCCATCACAGGACAGAGGGTGATCCATTAGAGTGAATTCCCGTTGGAGCCTGGGTTTGGTCCAAGATGTGTGAAGGAATCCCGTGGAATTCCTGTCCCTGCACAGCACTGACCTAATGGATCACAGCTCAGGAGGACAAGCCTGGGAGTACAAAAGGGCTCTGAACAATGCATTTCCCCTCTCCAGGTAAAATCCCTGCTCCACCAGCCAGGAACAGCCAGCTTTGCTTCCATTCAGCACCTGGACAGAACAAATATTTCCCAAGTTAAAGAAGAAGGAAGGTTTTGTTACACAACACCCTCCAGGCCAGCAATTGAGGCTCTCACAAGATCACTGATTTCTCATTCCAGGAAGATGCAGCAAATTATTTCTACAAAGAGCAGCCAGTCTGAAAAGGCTTGCCCTGATCAGCACAACTGAGGATGGAATTTCAGCTCCTGCATCCCATAACCAGGGGTGACGTGAGCCTTTGTTTCAGCTCAGAACAAAACCCACCAGGTGCTTTGGCAATGCTGGATTGCCCCGACTCCAATTTACATTCGTGTCTGGCACAGAGCTGGGACTTGTTCCTGGCAGTGCCTTCCCTGCTGCTGCCCTGGCTGATCCAGGAAATTCAGATCTAGGAAAGCCAGATCCAGGAAATTCACATCCAGGAAATTCAGATCCAGGAAAGCCAGGGCTCTACAGCTGAGCCTGTCACCTCTGGGTCATGGTTTGCTACCAACAGCATGGTTGGAAGTGCAGTGTTCTGGAGTATTTCTGATTTCTGTCTTATGTTTAAGACAAAAAACAATCCTGAAATGAGTGTCATTGTCTTTCTTGGTGGAATTTCAAGAGGAAGAACACATCTTTGTCCTACAGAAATACCGGGTAAGGGACTTAAGTTTTATTCCAGGAAATGATTTATTCTGCACAAGGCCAAATGGAAACCACCAAAACTATCTCTGAACTCCCAAGAGCCGCTAAAGAGACAGAGGAACAGAAGAGGTTCTTTCCTATGATTTGTAAACTCATTTCTTTACTAAATATATATAAATTTATAATAAATACAATTCCTGTCCATCACCTCAAACCTCACAACTGCAGCAAAGCTGCTGGAGCCTGTGCCTCCAATTAAGCAAATGCCTGAGGACAACTGTCAGCATTCCTCACCGTCCCTCCAAGATCCATTTGAAAAATTACTCTGTGGACAACTGAAAACCCTTCTCCTCCAGCTGCCTGTGCCATTCCCACCCCTGATCCTGCACTTGGGGTGTGGAAATGAAGCCACCCAAAGGCAGCTCCCCACCCCCCCAGCATCCATCCAGTGCTCACATATCAGAACACAGACAAATGTCTGTTTGTTGATGTGTGTTACGTGCCAAAAAACACGTTTGGTGCGTGAAATATGTACAGAGAAAACTCATCCCCGTGGTTCTGGTTTGTATAAAATATCCACATTTTTCTAACAGTGTATGTTATAAAGCATGGAACAGTGTATGTGAGGCATTCCCTCACCTGCAGCATCTATCTAGAGATAACTAACGATCTCCAGCCAGGCTGAGAATACCCTAAAGGAGTGTGGAAAAGCTCTGTCACAAAGGAAATCTCATTTATCCTGTACTGCCAGAATTCACTGAACTGAATTTCTGGGGCAGGAGCTTTAACCTGAGTGTGCCCCTGCAGGTGTGAAACACCAGAGAAGCACAGTGAATCCTGAATATCTTAAACACAACCACAGCTATTGCCCAAATGAACACTGCCCTCCTGGCTGCATCTTCCCAGCAATGATTTCCCTTTGTTTTCAACCAGAATTCACTGAACTGAATTCCTGGGGCAGGAATTTAAACCCCAGTGTGCACCTGCGGGTGTGAAACACCAGAAAAAAGCAGCGAATCATGAATATTTTAAAAATAACCCCAGCTATTGCCCAAACAAACACCACCTTCCTGGCTGCATCCTCCCAGCAATGATTTCCCTTTGTTTTCCTGTGTTTTCCTTTGCCAAGGATGCCCGGGGTGGGTTCCCCTGCTGGCACAGGTTGTAAATAATCTCAATAAACACACACAGCTTCAGTGCCAAAGCCTCCCTCTGACCCAGATCCCAGCAGCTGCTGAGGATATTGTTTAATAGAACGGTCATCATTTAATGGGATGCCTTGGAGCTGTCAGGCTGTGTTACCAGAAATCTGCTTTTTTTTTCCCCAAAATTATCATTTTTATGTTCCAGTGAGGCTCTTGGGGAAAACAAGGTCAAGCTCTGCAGAGAATCTCGATTGAGGTCAGAGCCAGGAGCTCTGGGGAGCTCACACTGAAGTGCCCAGCAGGACTCCATTCCGAGTATCCCCAGAGCTACACACTCCACTAATAACCATCAAATAAAAGAATTTTGTTTTCCCCTTTTCTTTCCTTTTAACAAATGAGCAGCAAGAGAAGCCAACAGGTGATGCTTCTCCAGCTGCTTGGGGTTTAAAATCGCATTAAACAATGGTAATTCCTGTTTTTATACATCGAGATTTGTACCCAGAAATGATGTTTTGTTTGAGCAGCACCAAGAGGTTTTACCTGTCAGAGGGAACACCACACACAACCTCACCTGCCCTGTAAATCTCAGCAACTCAGCTTTGCCACCAGTGTAACTTCTGAGGAGAACTACCCCAAAAAAGCTTTATTTTTCCTTAAAGCCAAGCAGAGGAGGTATGGTTATACTCTTGCTGAGAGTCTGAGTATCAGAGTTCCTACATTTTACTCCTTTGTCCTTCAGAGAAAGACATTTCACATTCTGTCTCCATTTCCTTCCAGATAACATTGAGATTAAGCACTGCCTGATGTATTGGAACTGTGCAAATTTAATTTAAGAAAGAACATAAGGCACGTGGTGAGCTCAAAAATCTCTCAGAACATACAGTCCAGGAGATTTCCAGGGTTCTGGGAGCTGAAAATTCCATGTCCTGTCACCAACAAGAGTGACTTCAGTGCAGAGCAAGCGCCCATTTTCAAGGTGGAAAACAGAAAATAAGAAATTCCTTCTTGCTTCTCCTGCCAGACCTAAGGCAGACACTGGGATCCAGCTGCTTGTGAGCTAGAAAATCTCTTTTGCTGAAAATGAATAATTCATGTGTCTGACAAACTCACTGCCCTTTTTTTTTCTTTATTAAATTCGGGCTGGGGGGTTGCCACCATTGTTTGCTGAGCTTTAATTCTCAGAATTCTCCAATTCTGACAAACACATGATGGCAATTTCTCTCCTACCCTGTCTGAACCATAACTCAATTTGCAGGCAACAGGGAAATATTCTCAACCTCAACATAAATCTGGCTACTTCAATATTGCACCTCTGCTGTTTCTGTCTCTGTTTTTTATTGTTTATAGCTCCTACCAAATTTCACAGCCACTGCTGTGTGTTTACCATGATTTCCAGGCATGGGCAAGTTCCTAAATGAAAGGACACAAATTTATGTTCAAATTCCATCTTAAACCAAGGCAGGAAAAAAGCCAATTCCAAACGATGCCACTCCATTTGGAACAGAGTTGGAAGGCAGGCAGGGACGAGACCTTTGAGCCACAAATTCAGGTTTTCCAAGTTCTAAGTTAGAAAATTATTCAGCCCAGACTCGGGATCTGAGTCAATAACCTCTGCAGGGATGAATGCTGAGCTCCTTGCAGGATCTTTTCATTAGTTATAAATACATCTGCCACTCATTTTCGCCTCCGTGCTCTTTCGCTCCCACTTCTTCCCAGCCAGCCACTATTAGATCTGAGCAAACAATGACATTTACAGGATTATTTTCTAAAAACTCATCTTCCTGCGCCTCTCGTCACTTCGCCTCGGGCTGAGCTGCACAATGACACCTTTGCAAGGCTGTAATAAAAAAAGCTGATATTAAACAGAAAGAAAAGGCCCAGTAAGTGGAAACTCAGTGAAGAATCAGATAAATGTCTTTTTTAATACACTGGAATCTGGCAATTACCTCGCACATCAGCGTGAATAACATGCAATAATTAAATCTAAGGCACACGGCTGATCTAAGTGGCTGATTTGGGTCTAAAATAACCAATGGGATTTATAATCAGGCATAGTTACAGTGGTACTGAAAGCTGGGTGACTTCCAACTGCTCAAGGCAGTTCTTACAGGTAAAACTTTTTTATTTAAACAATCATTTGTGTACCAAGAAAGCAGCAGATCCGTTCACTTTGGGGGATCTGTTGATTTTCTTTTTCTTCCGCCTCCAAGAGAATAATCCTGAATTTCATCCCTAAAAGACTGGACCTGTTGCATCTTTGATCTACAAATAAAGATGTGAAATTGTCTCTGCAGTCACCTCTGAGTGTGTTTCTGAGTTCTCCCCGGGTTTAACCATGTTGAAAGCAGCTCAGGAGCTTCAAGCATTTGCTTGGACCATACAAAGAATTATTATCACAATCCCAGGGAGAGTTTGCAGATGGTGAATTAAGCTTCCCTCTCCAGTACAGCATAGGTAATTAATAATTCAGGTAATTAAATGGGAAAAGCAATTAATAATTTTACCAGCTTTTACCTAAAAAAACTGGGGCATGGAGAGGAAAGGGATTTGTGTGTGCTCACAGGCTTGGTTCCTGCACAGTCATAGCTCAGATAATCCTTGAATTTTACAGAACTTTCACCAAATTTCAGAGAAATTTCCACTGCCACGGCAAGTTTTTGGGATGGTCCCAAATTGAATTTTAGGACAGAATTTTATCCCAGCTGGAACCAAAACAGGGATCAGACTAATTGCTAATTGCTCTTACAAGGTCCTTGTGCTCAGTGGAACCCAGTGCTGTGCAGGAGTTATTATAGGATTTTTCCAAGGTTAGGAATGGGCAGATAAATTGAATGTACAAAGAGCTGTGTGCCTAAGACGTAAAAATGCATCCCCAGGCAGCTCAAAGCCCAACAATCTGCCCATTTATTCCCAAATTCAGAGCACCTAATGAGGAGGCAGAAGCCCAGACAGATGGATGAGCAGGCTGAATCTCTCCCCCTCAAGAAATGAGGATTCAACAGCATCTGCTCCAGACATCCAGAAGGTTCCTGTCACACAAACAAAAATAATCATCATCTGTCAGCCTCGACTCTCTGCAGCAGGAATTCGTGGAGAGCTGAGGTTCTCAGCTCCAGGAAATCCAGCTGTTCTCTGGGGGAGTGAGCACACAGCCCAGTCCTGGGAGCACACACCCAGCACTGGCCAGTGAGGGGAGATCTGCAGCAATCACGGAATCTCCATCCCATTTTTCCCACATCAGACTCAAAGGCAACTGCAGGGATTGGATGTTTACTGCAGGAACTGGATATTTACTGCAGGGATTGGATATTCACTACAGGAGTTGGGTATTTACTGCAGGAATTGGATGTTTACTGCAGGAATTGGATGTTTACTGCAGGAATTGGATGTTTACTGAGGGCAGCCTGGTAGGAACACAATTTCTCAGCAGGTGCTTCCACAAGTCATTTTCTCTAATGAACCTACAGCAAAAAATTAAGACCAGAAGAATAGGAAATCACGAATTACTGGTCCGAAAGGACCTTTAAAAAAAATAATACCGAAACACTCTTAAATAAGGACATCCACAGAGGGGGGAGGCAAATGGAGAGGTGAAATTAGAGCACAACACTGCAGTGTTCCCTCTCAGTGTGACACAAAATCCCTGGAAAGGCGTTGGAGCTGTTTGTGGGATAACAGGGGCTCAGCCAGTGCATCCCAGCCCCTTCCCCACCTGTGGGCCTGATATTTCTGGGTCTGAGAGATTTTACCCTGCTAGCAGCTGCTAACATTTTCCCAAGGAAAAATTTCTCAAAAAAGCTTCTCCTCAAAACAATCTTGGCAAACAACTCTCCTTTCTCAGAGCAATCTTTCTCCAGGTGGTGTTTTGCTGTTTCTCCAGTTTAACCAGTGGGATCAGAGAGGTGTCGTTCCTATTCCCCAACCATGTTAAGTCTGTATGGGAACACCTTATAAAAGGTAGCAAGAATTAAACAATAAAGCCTTTTTTCTATGCTCTTTGCCTTCTGAACTATTTGGAGTCTCTCATCTTTCTCTCATGTCCTACAATGACACCCAGCAGCAGAGCTGACCCCAGAGCTGCCAGGACAGTGGAAGCAGCACAGGCTCCATTCCACAGGGAGCTGTTCCCAGCTGGGACAGCAGAGGATGTGACACTGACCTGCCCCATTCTCAGGGCACAGTTTGGATATCTCAGATTGAGGTTTGTAATTTAGGTGTGACCTGCTCACAGGGGCCAATGAGAAGCACCTACAGCACAGGGTTTACGCACAACTCTGAGGTCTCTAAGCAATGTAGAAAATCACATTTATCTCCCAGGTCAATAACTGCAGGAATTCAGAATAAAATTTGAGCTAGTTATAATAGAAAGGGACAAATCCATTATTTCACTCTAAGAGGTCACTAATGAGCTAAAAGATGTGAATATCAATTGCAGCAACGGGCTTAGATGAACTCACATTCAAGAGATCCCATCACATTTTTCTGAGCAATTCCATCTGTGACAAGAAGGACTCACTACTGAGCTTATTTCTGAGGATAAAAAAGCCTCTGACATGTTTATAATTCCAGTAATTCTACTGGAGACTGGTATTTACAACCTGCACAACCACATCCATCATTTCCTCTGCACAGCCCTGCCCAAGAAGCAATGTTCTACAAAACTGACCTACATAACACAGCAATTCTTTTTCTGTTTAGCACTGACACTCCGATTCCAGCAGCAAACTCCTCCACATTTATTGCAGTTTCCTTCACAAACATTTCAAGGAAACTGCTGTTTTTCTGTATAAAAAACTCCTTCAAGTTACAATCAACAATCACTGCTGCACATCCTCTAGTCACACTTTTGTTTCTGGTAGCTGGGGGGTTTTTGTTGTTGTTTTTGAACTAAAATTGTCATTTTTACACAATAAACGCCCAGCAGAGTGCACATCTCTAACAGCCAGTGTGAAACGCACGTGGTGGAGCAGCACTTAGGGGGTTAAACACTCAACAGAGGACTTGGGCAGTCGCCTTTGGCCATGTCCATTGGGAAAACCTCTGCCAAAAAGTCATTTATCCCAGCCCCTCTGAGACCTGTGGGGGTTCTAGAGGGAGGGGAGGCTCTCTGAGGTTGCACTGCAGGATGTAACCAGCAGTGTGTGTTCCATCACCAGCTGTTAAACCAGCTGGGGCCGTGTTCTTTATCCCTTCCAGGACCCATCCTCCCTCCAGGGGAGATCTGCTGTCCATGGGCCATCCAGGCTCACTGCAGGGCTGAGACAATTCCATCATCCCATGGGAGAGGCTCCACCCAGGGGGAGGAGCCCAGCATTCCCACCTGGATCAAAGCTGGGATTCAGAACAGCAGCACAGCCTGTCTGCACTGGATTCCCAGAGGGAGACCAGACCCATCCCAGCACCACTGGACCTTCAGAGGGAAACTCCACCCTTCTCCAGGATCATTGCTCCACCAGAACCACATCTGTCACTGCAGGAGGGCTGGGCTGGACTGACACCAACACCCTGAGCAACAACAGGGGGTCAGGCTGTGCTCTGACTCTGGCAGGGGTTTTATTTTGTACTGCTGCATTTTTATTTTAATTTTCCTCATAACGAACTGTTCTTCCTATTCCCATATCTTTGCCTGAGAGTCCCTTAATTTCAAAATTATAATAATTCAGAGGGAGGGGGTTTCCATTCTCCATTCCAAGGGAGGCTCCGGCTTCCCCTGGCAGACACCTGTCTTTCCAAACCAGGACAGAGGCACACCCAGGATGGACAGAAAAGAGGGAGGGGGAAATTGGAGGATCAGCAGATCATGGGAAATGCTGCTGGGTAAAGAAGGAGAATCAGGCAGGAGAATCCATGATTCCCTTCCCAGCAGCACCCCAGGAGCCGTGTCAGAGCCAGAGGCAGCAAACAAGGCTGTGACCAATGAAATTCACATTTATGACAACTCTGGCCCTGATCTACAGGAAATTCAAGGGCTTGCCCTGGTGTTTCAGCGAGCTCAGCTGCAGCACCAACTGCTCCTCCTGCAGCTGCCAGGAGCACCAGGAGCACCAGCAGCTGCCAGGTGGGTCTCAGGAATGTCCTGGTGACATCCTGATGTGTCCCCCACATGGTGCCTCCCCTAAGGAGCCACGTGTCTGCGGCAGCTGTTATTGGGACAGACAACAAAGAGACGTGAGAAGGGCTCATCTGACACAGAGAACATTAGAGACACGATTTTTCAGGAGCAAACAGTAATTCCACACCTCCTTTCCCCCTGCAGGAGGGATCAGCAGCCTGACTAGATGTGTAAAAACTTCATAAAAAGGGGTTTCTTCCCACCTCCCTGGGATTATCAGTGGTGCTGCAGCAGGAATTTGGCTTCTACATGAAAGGGATGACAAATGAAATTTGTTTGTTTGTTTCCAAACAAACTGTGGGTCTGCTGATAAATAAAACTGGATACTGAGGGATGAAAGGAACAATGGGAACGACCATAAATTCCATAGGAATTCAACTGAGTGACACAAGGAAAATAAAAAGGGGGTACACATTAGCAGGGGTCTGTATTTGGGAAGGGTGATTTGGGAAGTCTGGACCTCTCAAGTACCTCAGTCAAAGGGGAAAGAGAGAGGGAAATGGGGCTGGGAAATTGGGATAAAAAGGAGGCTGCATCCTCTAAAAATCTGAGAGACCCCAGGGGAAATGCCCCATGGGCTCTCCCTTTATTGGAATAAAGTTCCAGGACTCCTCTGTCTCCTCTTTGGACATAAATTTATGGTGTTTATGGATTAATTTCCCTGACATCCACAAGTTTCTTCACTTGCTGAAAATGAAAATGCACACAAGATGTGGATGGAGCTGTCAGCAATCCCAGCAGCAGAGACTCACATGGGTGCTGAGCTGATCCCTTCCAGAGTCACTCTCCACATTAGTCACCTCCAGCTCCAGAAAAAGCCACTGACAAGAACACAAAAGAGCTGCAGTTTTCCAGCAGGAGACTCGATGCTCACATTCTCCAAGGTTCACATCATTTCTTTAATGCAGCAGTTGATGATCCACCTCCAGACACTCCAGTGAATTCAGCACTTCAGCCAAACTCACAAATCTTGACAGAATTTCCCCTCTGTTGATGAGTCACTAGCAGAGCATTTCCATTTTCCTCTCTTAACTCCACTGCAATGCAACCCCAAATCACTGGAGTGACACAGGCAGGACTAATTTCCTTGGGAGGGTTTCTACCCTCTTTTTCCTTCTCTAGAATTCTTCAGAGGATCTTCAGGAGGTTAAAATCACAGGATGCGGTTCAGAAATCCAAAGCTGCCATCCCCTCGATCAGAAGGAATGAAACATCCCTGGAATTGTGGAGGGTGTGGGAACATGAACGTGGCTGCTCTTGACTCTTTGTCTTTGGTGACACAAGAAAGAGATCAGAAGTTTTTGTTAAATATACAAATTCTTCCCCAGTCAGTAGAAATTAAAGTTCAAGCAGCTGGGTGTTGTAAGAAAGAATGTGGCCAACCTCTCTCTCAGGGAGTTTAAGACCTGCCCTCACGTTTTCTCCAAAAATGTGTAATGTCCTTTTCTAATCAGCTCCAATACAGATTTTCCACCAGATTTCCAGATTTTCCAGATCAACCCCACTGCTCACAGAGGCTCAAATCAGACTCTGCCATTTTAGCTCCAATTTCCTGATCTCTGCTCTGCTTCCAACACAAACCAACTCCACCTCCTGCTTCTCCCAAAATTACATAATTCTGTTGGTCCTGGCCTTTGCAGAATTTACAGTGAATATTTTACTTCCTTCCTCCTCCCAAAAGTCTTGGGAGTTTTTCTTTTAAACTCTTTTTCTCTAGATATAAAATCATTTGGAGGTTTTATAGGAATTTATATAAACTTATACACAAGTAAATTAAATTTAATTAAACCATTCATGTTTAATATATTTCTTCCAAATCTCCTCAACTATAAAAACCCAAAGGTTTTTATCTCAAGGAATCACTATCCTCCTAGAATATTCACTGCCATTGGATGAAGTTCATGACACCATTCCTTTTTCATCTCAAACACCTTTATGGCTACACACGTGGCACAGCTAAACTCAAATCTTGAAATTCCATTTTTTTTCCCCTTGTTGACCTGTGACTTTCAGAGTCTGAGCTTTATTAAGCCAGGCAGTCACTCAGGTTTTTGGTTTGTTTTATTTTTTATTTTCACCATATTAGACAGGGTCCAGAATTCCAGAATGAGGAATAGGGCAGGGAACAGTGCCATCATGTGTGTCAGGAGCACACAGCCACACGCAGGGGGTTCCAGGGATCACTCCAGCCTTGCTGAAGACATCACAGCCTTTCCCTCCCGAGATGTTGCCATAGAAACCTCAAATTATGTCTATAGGGGAAGAGAAAAAAAAAAAAGGGTTTCCTAAAGGTATGGATGAAGCAGCTCCATGGAAACCAGCCCTGGCTGTCAGGGGAAATGAAGGGAGACAGTTTGTGTGGGAAGGCACGAGATGATCATCAGCTGAATCTGCAAAGTGCCAGCCCTGCCAGCCAGGAGAGCTGTCACTGCCTGGTCCCTGCTGGGACGGAGGGGTCATGGCACAGGAGCTCCTGGCACACTGGGCACCAGCCTTGGCCAATGACTGCAGTGACAAGTGGCTAAAATACCCAACAAACACCTGCCCACATGGCTAGAACATCCCACAAACAAACACCTGCCCTCATGGCTAAAACACCCCACAAATGCCTGTCCTTGTAGCTAAAACACCCCACAAATGCTTCCCCTCATGGCTAAAATATCCCACAAATGCCTGTCCATGTGGCTAAAACACCCCACAAATGCTTGCCCTCATGGCTAAAATATCCCACAAAAAATGCCTGCCCTCATGGCTAAAACACCCCACAAACAAAACCTGCCCCTCATGGCTAAAACACCCCACAAATACCTGCCCACACAGCTAAAACACTCCACAAACACCTTCCCTCATGGCTAAAACAGTCCACAAACACCTGCCCTCATGGCTAAAGGACCCCACAAACACCACCCCTAAACCTGAGAGCAGCCTGGCACAAATCAGAGGTGATCCAAGCTAAAAAGGGTTGGGATTGGGACAAGTCAGTTCACCCCACAGCCCTGACTGGTTCCAGCCTGCTCTGAAAGGAAGTTGAGATGTTCGTGGTAAATTTTCATCCCACTTGTCTACAAATATCACCAGATCAGCCTCTGTGGAAAAACACAGCATTTATTCTTTAAGGGGATGTTAGAAAGGCAGGCTCTGGAACAGGAACCTTCTGGAAATTGCCATTTGCTGCATAAACCAGAAGATTAAACCACAACCCTGCATGTTATTGTTGGATAGTGCCAAAGCCACCGAGGCCAGGAGTCAGCCACCCTCAACATCTCAGTCTGACGCTGTTACCCTGAGCTCCCTCAATGGCACTCTGAGGGAAAACATATCTGCTCTCTCATGGTGAAAAAAGCATTTAAATAGATCAGGAACCTCCAGCAAATGAGTCAAATCTAATCCTTAATCAGCACGTGCTAGTTCACTAACCGCAGACAAATTATTTAATGCTGTTTATTGAAACTATCAGAGCAGCTGGTTATCTGCAGCTCCCCTTCCCCAGCTGGTCCCAGCCACTGCCTGCTTCATTCATGAAGCTTTGATGAGGGTAAGGGAAGCACAGGAATCATCCAAACAGATGTGGGAGTGCCTGAAAAATCCTTCCAGAAATGAAATAAAAAAGAGCTTTTGCAGCATTTGGCTGCTTTAGCACTATGGAACATTTTGTGTGGTTATAAAAGGTTCTGAGTTACAGACACATGTTGTAATTCCAGTCTTTTCTCCTCATTCTTTTCCCATTCTATTTCCCTTTTCCACTCTTTCTCTCAGGTTATATTTCCCTGAAAAGAGTTCTGTATCCAAACATGGATTTGGGGATTCACAGGAGCCCTTCCAGCTGGAGGACACAACCCTGAGCTTGGGGAATATTATGAAACCACAGACCCTCAGCTCACAGCCAGCCAGGCTCCACAGGAGCTGTTCTTCTTTTTCATGGAGTTAATGTCAGGCGAAGCTTCTCCGTAACAGCACCAGAATTCCAGGGCGCACAAACTTCCTGCCCTGCCCCTTTCCAGCTTTCCAACCCCTGCTATTTCATGTTTTTGCAATCTTACACCACACAACTCTCAAACCTCTTCCTGCCCGGCTCGGTTTCACATTCCCCCCACTGCCTGCCAAAACCTAAATCACAGAACACTTTATAAATAAAATTCCCCTCTCTCCAAGGCTCAGGAATAGCCTCACTTGTCTCTTCAGCATATCCAGTTTTTTAGCCCATCTCTCCAGCCAGGTTTGCTCCTTACAGCTGGAAAATTCTGCATTCTCCACTGCAAAAAGTTTAAAAAAAAACTGTGGGGAAAAGGCGTCACAAACCCAAAAGGCAAATTAGCATTTTACTGGAAGAGAGCCATCAAAATTCCAGGATTTTTTTCATTGAGCAACTCGGAATTGGTTTTCACCATATGCTCGTGAAGGGAATCAAAGCTGAGCTTTAAATTAAGGATCAGCGTTGCTACAGCAAGAACTAGACTCGGGATTTTACACTTTCCAGCCATTAAATCGTGGAGCACTTGGTTTCCTTGAGGCAAACAGTTTTAATCAGGAGCCGGAGTCATCCCCAGGAATAAATTTGTCAGACGAATCAATTCTGAGCAAACCCCTCCCAGAGCCAGCCCTGCTGTGAGCAGCTGCAGGAGGTACCTGAGCTCCTCTCACATCTCCCAAACACAAACAAGCCTCGCTTATCTTGGCCTGCCAATCACAGAGCCACGGGATTTTTATTTTTTTGGATAAACACGCAGGAGGGATATCAGTGTCCTCCAGAGAAAGCTGGAAAACATTCCCAGCTCTTGGGCTGTTGTGCTCCTCTCCTTGACACACTTAGAGGAGTTAAAGAAACATTTTCCCTGGTGGGATGTTTCAGATTCTCCAGCTCGAGTGAACTTTGATCACCAAACCCTTTTCCCGTTTTTTTCCCGGAGCTTGTAAAACTCAAAGTCATGAAGTGGCTTTAAACGGAGAAGAATTTAAAACAATTAAAGCATTGTTTACTCTGCCCCAGTCCTCAGCAGGAGATTCCTTTCCCAAGTATTTGTGCCCATCTGCTCCTGAAAATTTAAGATAATTTGTCGACATAAATGTAAATCTTCACCAAGGTGAAATTCAGTGTTTAGGACAAACCCCAGAGCTGAGCACTGGAGGGGACCTCACACAAAGTTCTGCTGTCAGAAAACACCTTCCAATGTTTCTTTGGAAACAAACATAGATACAAAATCCTCTTTTTTCCTCCCAGTGTCAAAAGCACAGGATTTGTATTCCACGGCTTGATCTCCCTCCCAGCCAGTGCTTTGACCGCTGAGACACACCCAGTTCTCCTAAGGGGAAACCCCCCATTTTATTCCAGATGTATCAGTTTGTTGCCCGTGTTCCTTGGGCTAGCACTGCAATCCCAAGTGTTTGATCATTCAATTGCACAATTACCATTAAAATGCCGTTTTCACCACGGAGGTGGCAGCTCAGAAGCACAAGCGGGGGACACTGTCCCCAGGTTTGCAGTGACAATCAGAATTCCAGCCCAGGAAGAGCAGCCACCCCTCAGGGCTGCCTTTCCAACCCTGAATGGCCTCGACAGACCATGGGGGTGTTTATTTGTTCTGCTGTAAATCCATCTTCTCCAGACTGCCACACCGAGTTATCTCCCATTTCTCTCCTTCAATCACTTTATTATTTCCATTTCCCTCTGATGCTGATACATGAACTCACATCTTTTGTTGCTCATGTTGTAAAGCCTGAGCTCTCCCCTTTGAATGAGAACCTTTGGCTTTTTTTTTTCAATGGGCTCATTCCTTAATCCAAAACACTCAGGGAGGTGTAGGAGTTCCTGACTTAGTTTCCTGCTCAGATCAGAGTTCCAGTAAAACAGAACAATCAGCTGAACCAACCCCCCTAAGAGTAAAGAAAAAAAAAATCATCTCAGGAATTCTGCTTGGGGTCCAAGGGTGCTGAGGAAAGGAACAACACACAATAACGATTAGCAGGTTCTGCAGAGCTCTCCCAGCAAACACACAGATGGCACACAGACAGTCAAATGCTACACACACATTTCACGACATTTTGGAAGCAGCACATTTGGATTTGAGCACCCCAAGCTGTTACTCAGAGAAGCTTTTTTCTTTTTTTCTTAAATTTTTTTTTGCCACCAACAAAACTCTGCCTCGTTTATTTTCACATTTCAACGCACCCGCAGCACAGATCTTTGAGCATGCTCATAGTAAAACTATTAACATGGATTTGGATGTTGCTGTGATCACTTTGCTTCTCCCTCTTGAGTCTGGAGGGAGCCAGAAGCCAATGGAAAAAGGAAAGCAATGTGTAAACCCATGGGGAGGACACCTAAAGGATCAGAACCCTTCAAAAACTCCCCTTATTCCTGGAGGTGATCACTGAAGTGACTTTTAAGATGCCTCTGCCAAGTTGTTAAAGCTCTGCAAGAACAGACCCAGCAGTCCTGTGCTTTCTTTGCCCACCACAGAGATGTTTTTTGCCATCCTCGCTCTTCCCAGCCCATGCAGCAAATGAAGATGCTCAATTCTCCTTCTAAAATCAGATTCAAGCCCTCCCTGGGAGTTCTACAGCCAGCACAATCCCACTCCTGGCACTAATACATCAGATTTATGAGTACTGGAATACGCTCATTAAATAAAAGCCACTTCACAGGTTTTATAAACAGTGAGGTTTTTACTGAGGAAGCAGAGCTGGCAGCCCACCAGCTGCCACAGCAACAAGGGACAGGACACAGAGATGTGAATTTCTGGATTTCATCAAGCCATTTTATTCCAAAAAGAACCCAGCAGCATCTGCTCTGAGCCCAGAGTTGTGCAAAATCATCCCTTCAGTTACCAACACTCATCTTCAGAGGGGAATAACCCAGGAGATCCTGACTCCCAAAATGCTGCTGTAAACCCAGGAGATGCTGACTCCCAAAATGCTGCTGTAAACCCCAGCTGCACTGAGCTCACCTGAGCCCTCCTGCAAGGTTTGTGCCAGAAATCAGAGACTCATTTACTGCCATACCCCAAATAATCCCTTTAGCCACAAATCACAGAGTTTTATGTAAAGTTTTATCACATCTCAAAGAAAGCAAAAGAAAACACTCCCTGGTGGGCAGGGTTTATGCCAAAAACTAGAGGCTCAATTACTGCCATACCCCAAAGAGTCCCTTCAGCCACAAGTCATTTATATAAAAATGTCGTTCATTTTTATATAAAGTCATTCATTTATGTAAAGTTTTATCACATCTCATAAAAAGCAAAAGAAAACACTCCCTGGTGGGCAGGGCTCATAGGTTTTGGCATCCAGCAGGTCTCAGTTCTTGCCCACCCTTCAGGAAGAGAGGATGTCTCCAGAGAGAGCAGAGCATTAGTAAGAAGATCATCTCAGCTGTAATTACACTTGGCATTCAAATAATAATTTAATCCCAGAATAATTTTGTTTAGGGCCTCACTGACTAACAGGAGAAATAAAAGCCATCAATAAACACCACAGAGGAACGACAGGCTGACTCTTTCCATTCCTGCTCCCCATCAAAGCCTCATAAATGGAGCAAGGGGAGCTGCAAAAGGCCTGCTTGGAGAGCTCTGAAACACAACCAGCTTCAAGCAGCCACTGCAGGATCCCAGAAATAAATGTGAAAACCAAGATGCATTCAGAAATAAACAGCAGCTCTGTGTTAGGAATGGGTTTCAAGGGCCTGGAGTTTGAGCCATGGTACCTAAGGACATCAGCTTTAGCAAAAGCCTCTCCAACTGTGCATTTTAAACATCCAGAAGGTTTCTGTGCTGTCCTCACAGTGCCAGTCCAAACCTTCCCATGTTTAAACTGAGCACTCAGTGTTTAAACAGATCTTGAGCCATCTCCCCTTTCACACCCAAACTCAAGAGGCTTTGTTTGCTGTTAGCTGCCTCTCAACAAGTCTGAGATATAATCAAGTTAGGAACAGCACTCAGAACTATTTTTGAATCATTTCTGCCTTCAGCAGCAGCGCCTGTAGGAAGCAGAGCTGGGCACATGTCCCTTATCTGGCTCACACACACGTTTTGTTCTTCACAGCCCATAAAACACTGCCAGGAATCCACCTGGCTGCTGGGCTCACTCTCACTTTCGGGAATTCCAGCCAGAGCAGGCGATGAATGGAAGGATGAGGCCACACAAAGCCCAGCCTGGCAGGGACAGAACCCCGCGGGGGAATATTAAAAAGCAAATCCCTGCCAGCGCTGGTGCTTGGAAGAGCAGCTCCTGTGATCCCAGCAGAGCTGCCTCGGGTGGTGAGGAGGAGTGGGGTGTCGTTGTAGGACACACACACACATATATATACATATATATACATATANTATATATATACACACATATATATATAGGTGCAAGGCAACCTCCAGCTGCAATCCAAATCAACTGTGCTCTGCTACAAGAGCACTCCCCTGGAAGAACACAACAGCCCGGCACAGAACCACTAATGAGATTAAAAAGCTCCTTTTTATTTCGGATGTGCTGTTCCCTGGGGAATTCCTCTGTCCATCCCCCCCAGTGACAAATCCAGGGATGTCACCAGCACTGGGACAGTGCCAGGTTTGTGACAAGGAGCTCCTGTCCCGGGTAGGGCCTCACACTTTCAAATGTGAATGACTCCTGAGGGCCTGGCCCTTCCTCAGTGGCACCTTAGGAGATAAACGGTTTATCTGCACAAATAGTAAACATCCAGCTGGCCTGAGCTGCTTACCCAGCCAGGAAGGGCTCGGAGAGGGAGCACAAAGTGTCCCTGAACTCTCTGAGGCTGTGGAAAAGGAGCACAAAAACCCCTGAGCTCCCTGAAAGTTAGGAAAAGGAGCACAAAGTCACCCTTGAGACCTCTGAGGGTTTGGAGAGGGAGCACAGAGACTCCTGAGATCTCTGAGGGTTTGGAAAAGGAGCACAAGGTCACCCCTGGGGTCTCTGAGGTTTGGAGAGGAAGCACAAAGTTCCCCCTGAGCTCCCTGAAGGTTTGGAAAAGGAGCACAAAGACCCCTGAGCTCTCTGAGGTCTCCTCTCAGGGGCAGCGCTTGGTGCAGATGGGGACGGAGCATTTCCAGATCTGACGTGCCACAGGCAGCTCAAAATCAGCCAAAAGCCATGGGTGGAAAGTGATCTACCAGGGCAGAGGCTGGAACATTCCCAGCCCAGGGCAGCACTGCCTCACACAAGTTTGGAGCCAGAAGCTTTAGGGACACGGCCTTGTTTTCCTCTCGCCCACATTTGTTAAGTGGGAGATCAGCTTCAGCTCCCTCTGCACCCCAAGGTCTCATTAAAATAAAATTAGAAGCTTCTGTCAGGCTACCAAGGTAGG
Source organism: Cyanoderma ruficeps (assembly GCA_008694505.1). Lineage (NCBI taxonomy): Eukaryota > Metazoa > Chordata > Aves > Passeriformes > Timaliidae > Cyanoderma > Cyanoderma ruficeps. Next base: position 3,066,546 of record VZDJ01000063.1, on the reverse strand, counting down.
CCAGAGCCTCTGCACACACCATTTCTTTAACTTTCCCTTTCTTGTGGCACAGGGGAGGATTCTTTCAACGCTTAGGCTGCTCTAAGACTAAAGAATTAGATTTCCCCCTCCTCTCTCCAGCCTAGATCCCCAGAGCTTTCCCTGCAAAGGCAAGGAAGAGCAGATGTTCAGTTCAGATGAGATTAAAGGGAAATGTCCCATATTGGTTCCCCTATCCTGTAAAAGAGAAAGGTAGAGACTAAAATGAAAGTCAGGGGAAAAGATCTCAGATTTGATAATTGATTCTGCTGCTGAAAGTGACAAGAAAGAGGCCAAATTTACCACCAGGATCAAGGAATTTGGCTTCAAAAATTACCTTGGCCTGAGGAATTTGGTTCTACTCTATTGATTTTACCTTGCCAGCCCATAACTCCTAAGACTCAGAAACCAAAGTGTGAAATCCTAATTAATTACTGGGCACCCCAGAGGCAGGAAAAGTTAAATATTAGAGGGGAAAAGAATAATGGCTGAACAGGGAAAGAAAAAAAAATCAGGAAGAGCCAAGGAGAAATTGATAAATTAGGTCAGAATAAAAAGTTTATATGTGTACATCTGAGCTGGGTGACTCATGAGATAAAACATCACCCAGCCAATGGAGTTGTTTGAGGAGGTCTCCTGGGAGGGAAGCAGGGAAAAAAGGGAATAAAAAGGAACCGAGACAATTATGTGGATGTTTTTTTCAGTCACAACACAGCTCAAGTGGAGGGTGCAAAGGTAGGCGAGGTGTGTGGGTTGAGACACAAACAAGGATTAAAAGCATTTTGTTAAACCTGTATCCAGATAAAAGCGGCAATTCCCAGCCTGGCGATCTGCAACTGATTATTCTGTAACCACTTCCCAGCACAAAGGGTGGAACTGATTGTGGAAAGAAGCCATTATTCCCCGATCTTCCTTAGGGCTGGGCCGGCCCTACCACAACCCTGGAAAAAGGCAAACACTCACATGGCTGGGACGAACGAGCTGCTCATTTTCTCCATCCTGCTTTCCCAACTTTTCCAGGTGTCCTGTTTTTCCAGGGCTTTTTCCAGCTCAGGGTCCCCCAGTCCTCCTAAGGGTGATGATCAAAGACCTGCCATGGCCGTGAAACCACGTCCTGAAAGCTTCTCCCCTGCAGGGCTGGTGGCAAACCTGCCTGATTTGGCTTAGGGGTTGGGTTTGGGGCAGGCTGCTGTCACCAAGATTTTCGTTTTTATCTCTGCTAATCCCACTAATCTCTTGCTCTTTAGTTAAATTAGGCCCTCAGTAGTTACCAGTATTTATGCTCTGAAGATTCAGAATGGGGTTACAGCAAATCCAATTTCTGTTCCCTCTTGAGTGAAATCTCAGGACTCTCACTGAAGCAGGTAAGAATTACTAAATTAACTTTTTTTGTGAGCTCCTGAAGAGCCCGAGATCCCAAGAGAATCCACAAAAAGCAGGGCACACTCCCCAAAGAGAACAGACTCCGGTCACCTTAACATGAAATTACACAAATTAAATGCTCTCTCCACCCATTTCCTCACCTGTAAAACAGGGAAAGTATTAAAAACACATCAGGACCATAAGTTCTAGGACAAAGCAGCACCACTGAAAGGCAGTCCTGATCCAGGCCTAACAGGGCTGTCATTTCCCTCCCTGGAATTTCAGGTAAAAACTGGTGACACAAAATGGGTTTGCACTTGGCAGGGAAATGCAGACCAAACACATTCCAAGTGTGAGGAAAGGTGTGCTCGGCTTCCAAGGAAGGACAGGGAATGGACAGGACTCAAACTGAGTAGAGGAAGGGAACAGGCAGCAGTCAGGCAAGGGCCAGGGGAGTAAAAATAGCTTGGGTGAGTTTCTCATTTTGTTTGCCATAAACACGTCAATGAAAGCTCTCAGCACATGAGGAAGAAATCACCTTGGGTGAACATATTTCTTATTCTCTTAGAGCTGCATACAACAAAAAATCAGCCTCCAGCCTGACTGTTCCTGTGCCTGAAGATTTACTGGGCACAGAGTTCCTATTTTTGGCTTCACAGGTACCCTGAGCATCTCATCTCCAACCCCACAGTGCCAGGTCTGCCTGAATTCTACCAAAACCACACTTTCAGTTCTGCCAGTCACTGCTGCAAGGGCACAATCCCTGACACAAACCCTCACCAAGCCCAGGCTGTGTCACCAAATCCTCCTGGGCGCAACTTTGGCAGATTGCAGGCAAAGGGAATGCTCTCCGGACTTGGGGGGCAAGGCTGTGGCATTGACAGAAGCCGCCCAAGTCTATCCTGAGCGATATCATGGAAGTAAAAAGGGGAATTGTCCCCTTCAAAATGTACGTGGCAACATCAGATTAGAACAAGTTACTACTGGTCAGTAGTATGTTACTCTACTAATACATATAATTATATATATGTCTATATATTTTTTCTCTATATATGTTTGTATATAAAAATATATATTCTACATAAAATATAGAATATGAACTATATATATAATCCATAGATATATATAAAATATATTATATATATACACTTATGTATGTCTCTATATATTTTTCTATATGTATTTTTCTATATATATAATATATATTTGTATATAAAATATATATTCTATATAAAATATTGAATATATAATATATACGAAAAATTCCATAGGTGTGTATATATATACACACATATATTAATTCCACAGGTATTTATATCCACAGGAAGAGCACCCACTCCATGTACCTTAAAATTCATATCCTCTTTTAGAAGCAGCCACTTTTAGACCCATCACTTAATCGGACTTGAGCCCTCCCTTGCAATAATTAATTGTGCTGGGGGAGTTTCTGGAAAGAACTCCAGGTGCAATAAGCACTCCTCACTCATCTCCCTGCCTTCCTGGTGCTTACAAATGCTCTGCCAGCAAATCCTGGGAGCTGAGAGATCATTAATCACTTGGGTACAAAAAGAATATTAACCCAGCAGTGCTCCCTCCTGGGACTGCGCCCTCCAGCAAGGAGTAAGTCATTAGCTGGACTCTGCAGCTCCACAGCACAGCACCAGAGCAGCTCCTCGATTAATCTTTCATTTCAACACAGATTATCTGTTAATGTTTGAGGCTATTTGTCCGTTGGAGTTAATTAAAAGTGTAACAAAGAGCAGCGCAGGGTTCCAGGAGTGAGTTTTTCCTGTGGTGTCATCACATAAGCTAATGTATAAATTATGGTGAGTCCCTCCTTCCTGACCCGCCCTGCATTCTCACAAGAGTTACTTCAAATTACCACTTTATTCACTGAGAGAGAAGTTCAAATAAACACTTTATTCACTGAAGGAGAATTGGGATAGAGCAAACCTCTGGTGGTGTGCAGTCAGAGGCCTGCCAAACAAACGCTTGAGGCAGGGATCTGATCCTCGTTATTGTGATCCAAAGGTTTTCTCAAATGAATTTTTGCTTTAGTGGTGTTGGTTGGGGGGTTTTGTGTTTGTTTGGTTGGTTTTCCTTTTTTTTGACTAGAAGGAATGCTTCTCCTGAACACATCTGGTCTATTTGCAAAGCCATCATTTACAACTTATTCCCAGTTCCATTTCTCTCTCAACAATCTCTCCTGTTCTATAACATTTCTAGGTCAACGTTTTCCATCTCAAAGTTTGCATAGAAGTACACACTATGTGAGCCTTCTACCAAGCTTTAAAAATCCTCTTAAAATCCATTTCCCAATATAAAAATTAGTTTGTAGAAAAGTTTGAATATGCAACAAAGTAATGCAATTTTTTAAAAGTATTTTAAAAAGGCCTCTAAAATAGCAAAGCGTGCACTTGGTTGAACACCAAGTCACCCGGCCTAGTCGTATTTCACAATTGTCTAATTTCTTATTAAACCTATTTCTTAAAATTTACCAAAAAAAGTAAACCTCATTTTTCACATTGTAGAAAAGCCTAAAACACCAGAGAACCCAGAACCCAAAACCTGAACCCAGCACGGGCACCCATCTCTCCCCCCGGCCTCATCTGGGAGCAGATCTGAGACCTCCAGCTCCTCCAGCCCCGAGTTTCCCTTGTCAGCTGCAGCCGCGGGACATTTTCATTCCTTTACAATTGTCACTCTGTTTTCACCTGGTTTGGACAGCCGGGTGTCAGCAGCCTCTATAAAATCACAATTCCTTGGGGAGGAGGGGAGGAAGAGGATGCAGAGAGGTGTGGGCAGGTGTGAGGAGCGCTGGGAACAGCACAAAACCGAGAACAGAAATAAAACTCTGCCTCCACAGGAGCTGGAGAGGCTGAAAAACACAACAGCTCTGCTGGGTTTGCAGACAGGAGACACCACGTGGGACTCACCACCCCCGGTTTTGGGGCTGGAATTCCAGAGTTGGACCATGCAGCACCTCGGGAGAACCCTCAGGCACATCGGGGCAGCACCCCAGAGCAGCAGCAGGGAAACACCCACAAACCCAGGGCTGACAAGAAACTGGGACAGAATAATTCTCTGAAAAGGAACCACATCAGGCAGCTGCACAGGATACAGGATCACTGGGGGGTTTCCCATTGAGGTTTCAAAGCCAAATCCCAAAACCAGACACGGGGATGGCACAGCCAGAGGTCTCGAAATATCCAAAGGTAAGGAAAAGGGTTTAGGGTTTAGGTCTTACAGACTGTCCTTGGTTTAGCTGCAAGTAAGAGAAGAGAATGTGCCTGAAACAGGCAAATTTAGGGAGTCTGGAGGAGAGCAGGAGAAAGGAGAAGCTGTAGTGCCAGTCTGGTTTTCTCCACAACCACGGAATATTGTGTTTGTCATTCCAGAATCCTTCAGGACCCTGCTGGCAGCCACGGGCACAGTTCCCTTCATTCAGCACTGGGATAGCCCCAAAATCTGCACCAGCACAACCACCAAGTGCCTGACCCTAAACGAAGCCCTGAAATCTGCACCAGCACAACCATCAACTGTCTGACCCTAAATGAAGCCCCAAAATCAACACCAGCATCATCACCAAGTGTCTGACCCTAAATGACCCATTTGCTGTCACTGACTGTGATGGAGCAGGGACAGAACTCCAGCCTCATTTTTGTCTCTCTAATTGGCCATTTTATCTTTAAGTACAAGTTTAAAATACAGATCTCACCCTCCAGCAGCAGGGGGGACCAGCAGACAAACCCCAGGCTTTGGAGATCAGGGCCAGAGAGTTTCAAACAAACTGTTCAAATAATTATAAACACCTGGTGTTTATTCTGATCTGCAGGTGTGAAAGAGAGGAGAATTCCCCACACCAGCCCAGTGAGTGCACACCTCGAGTTCTGTTGTAAAATCATTTATTTCAGAAACTCCAGGACTAAACTCGAATGTTTTTAACTTCACTCTGCACCTGCATCCCCGATGAAGATTTATCAGAGCATGGAAGCATGGGAGAGTTCCTGATTTGCATCTCATTACCATGGAATGTTTGTTGCACTCTGCAGCTCCAGCTCTGATTCCAGGGCAGAATTGGAATCAACTTGTGCACCACAACCCTTTGGGACAGGCAAAGTGCACCTTTGGGGCAGGTGAGCTTCAAAATGCAGGATCAGGGGGATATAAAAACGTGGAAAACATGGTGTTACAATCAGCCATTCCACTTTTTGGCTCAAAAAATAAAATGTGCCATAAAACCACTGAAAATGTGACAATTCCTTGTGGGTTGGCTGTGCTTTCTCCCCCCTTTTTTCCTACTGTGATTTTTTACTTTTTGCTGCTTTGTATTTCTGCTCATCCCCAAACCACTTGAAGATTTTTTTTTTTCCTTAACCACAACTCCAGCAACCTCAGCCCTTAGGGCATAAATCAAATTTGCTCCAAGAGAAAAGCCTGAAAGTCTGCTTGGAAAAAAAAAAAAAAGAACCAACCAACCAACCAAAAAAATCCCACCAAAAAAAAGTCACTAATAAAACACTCCAAAAACCCCAGTGGAGTGTGAAGAGTTACAGTTTTGTTAAGTAAGATATATTTATAAGTTACTGATGTCATTAAAGTGCAATAGATGCTTTGAGTTGTCTGGGAAATGGATCAAACTCGAACTCACTGCTTAAATTCCCCTCTGACACGTGCCCATCACTGCCTAAACCCACATTATTCACGGGCAATTCAACTGCCAGTTATTTGTGTTTTATAAACAGAAGCTCTGCAGGAAGTTTAGCAAAAGCACACCAGGATTATTCCCTCTCAGGTGCTACACTGTGTTTCCTTCTCTTCCTGAGGGTCTCCTTTAATACTCAAAATTTTTTGGAGACACCAGGAAATCACTCCTGTGTTTGGTGCTTTCCAAAGCCTTTCCAAAATATCTCATTATTCTAAAAATGACTTGTTAGTTATCCTGGTCTTGCTCGGGCGTCCGAACTCCTGCCTCTCAACTGAAGAATCAGAATCCTCTTTATTTTGTAAAATTAAAAGGAATGAAGACTCTAAGCCAACAGCACGGGGTGGTGTTTGGAAGGTGAGTGATGCAAACTCCACATATTCCCAAGAAATTCAACTTTTTCCACCACCTCAAGGCTCCTGTCCTTGCTGCTGCCACATCCACACATTTTTACATCATTTTCCTCCTCCACTCTCTCTGCAAGAATTCCCCTGACTTCCCCCTGGCTCCTTGACACACCCAGAACCTCCAAGAGCTCCATTTGTGCTCCCTCCTGATGTTCTCTTGCCTGGGAGCCCTTGATCTCTGCCTTCCTAGTGAGGAGCTGATAAATGGGCAGATGAATTTTAATATCCCCACTCAAAAAAGAAAATTGGTGCTCGAGGAGTTGAGACCATGTTCTTTTCAGGGTAGGCTAAAAATTGAATTATTCAACTCTGCTGCTTCCATGTTTAGGGAGGAAAAAGGGCAACAGGAGCTTCAAGGCTCAAACTTTCGGTTTTCCAAGACCAAACTCCAGCCTTGTTGTTAATACTCACAAAATATAGGTTGTAAAAGGAAAAACAATAAATATTCAGAGCTCATCTAATCCAGATAAAGCAAGATGCAGATCAGGGTCATTCATAAATAAATGAAATTCTGCAAAAAGCTCTTATTTATTTAACATTTACCCAATAGTTTCAGGCTTCTTCCAGGGAAAAGGTCAAAAGCAGATGATGCTAACAGCTCCTGATATCTCCATATTGGTCTTAAATTTCTTTTTCCCTCTTTGCCTCAGCACGTTCTCATGAAAAATGCACAGAAGCACGATGGATTAGATATAAAATCAGACAGAATTTTGGGTTAAGATAAATAAAAGACGAGCTCTGGTCACCAATCAGTGTCCGTGCATTCCACTTACATGCTTGCAATTGCTCTGAGCAACAGGACACTGTAGGAAAGATTAAAAAGGAAAAAAAACCCCCAAACCCACAGAGAATATTTTCTAGACCTCAAGTCATGCTTTTTCCTTTCAGTTTGATGTTTGGATCCAGATCCCAGCCCTGAAGGAACTCTGCAATTCCTGCATCTTCTCCGTGGGTTTACAGCACAGAGCTCATATTTTACAAAGGTTTTCTGTCAGGCATCCAGAGAATCCCAGCCCTAAAACCCCAAGATTAACAATGTTATCTTTTATTCAAGGCCCGAGCTGCTCCTGAGGAGGATCGCTGTTAATGAGATTAGCTGGGTGTGCATTCGGAGCTGAGTGTGCTCACAGAATGATCAATGTGTGGCCAAAATCCCGGGCTGGCTCAGCCCACGCTCCAGCCAAGCAGGATTTTTGGCAAGTGTTTCCTGCTCTAAGTGATGCCTCCTCTCGATATTTGTGTGAATTATATCAGATATCTGAGTTCATTCTGAGAGCACACAAACAACAGGCTGTAAAAAGCATGGTCCCACGCTTTTAACTAAATTTATACTAATTTGTGGCAATTTATACTAATTTATATACCAAATTTATACTGATTTGTGGCAAAAGCTGTTTTGAGAACTCAGGTGAGAGCTCTGGACCAACCTAAGGCTGCCAGCTCCCATCTAGCTGCTATTTCTACGGCAATCAGTTCCATGAGGAAGCTGGGAATACTTGTTGACAGCCAGAAAAGCTGCTCAAGGAAAGAAAACCAGAGGAAAACTGCCCCAGAATTAAGATGCAAAAGCACAGCGAAAGGTTTTGGTTTAAAATTGAGAAGCTGCACAAGTGGTTTGGGATATCCAGGAGGTCCAAAACCCACTGTGTTATTAGAGTTGTCTGAACACTCCATCCTCCCTGTGCCAGCCCTGCCTTTGGAGGATTTGGATGCACTGACTCCTATCTGAGGCACCGAAACCCTGCGGGACGAACAAAAAAAAAACAAAACAAAAAAAACCCAAAAAAGTCCCGGAATTCCTCATCCCCATCGCAGCCTGTTCCTCAGTCCATGTTAATAGCTTTACCAGCAAACTCCACACCGGGCTCACACCGCACCCTCCGCAGGGGACGGTCCCCACAGGTTTGTACTTTAGATTTTCCCTCATTTCTCCGGCTCCCGGTGTTCCGGCAGTGCCTCCCGGCTGGATGAGCAGCAGGAGCACGGCTCTTACCTGCCTCTGCTGCCGGGGATGCTCATTCATTGACTCAGCGCCGAGCGGGGCATCCCATCGCGGCCGGGAGGAGGAGGAAGAGGAGGAGAAGGATGCGGGGATGCTCCGGGGGGATGCTCCAAGCGGCACGGCTTGCCGTGCCGGAGCTCATCTCAGCGCCAAGGACACGCAGAGAGAGCAGAGCCCCGCACGGCGGCTCGGAGCCTGCGAAAAGCTCTTGTTAACCCTCCCCCGGCCGCGGCGCTGCGAGCGGGGGCTCCCCGAATCTCCGGGGATGTTTCCTCAGTGCCGCCAAATCAATCCAGCCGCTGGCAGCCGCGCCTCTGGCACAGCAGGTGGGATTTGGCAGGCTGGAGGTTTAAAAGCTGTCAAAGCGCTCTAAAAACACCCAAATGCCAAAAAAACTCGTATCAACAGAAGGAGGGGCTACTGTGGAAAGGAGATCACTGGAGCAGCGGAATGCAAAAAGCTTCGTGCCCAAGTCCATGTGCCTGGCACCGGGATTCTGCCACCTAGAATTCCACACGGATCAGGATTTCTCCCAGATGCAAGCTGCCACAATTTGGCACCTTGGCTGCCCTCGTAGTGCCAAATGCCTCCTACAAACTGACATCAGGAACCTGGGGGGCTGAGTTTAGTTTCCCATGGAAACAGCCCATCGTTAGTGCCCAACTCCCTGTGCCCGGCACTGGGCTTCTGCCACTTGGAATCCCAAACGGATCAGGATTTTTCCCAGATGCAAGCTGCCACAACTTGGCTGCCACAACTTGGCACCTTGGCCGACCTTGGAGTGCCAAACGCCCCCTCCAAACTGACATCAGGAACCTGGGGGACTGAGTCTAGTTTCCCTTTGTAAAGGGCCTTTGCAAAGGAGTGCCTGGCCTCTTATTTCCTGGTGCTGCTTGGGTAGTTGCTCAGGTCTTCACTTGATGGTTTTTTGATGGCCTTTGACTTTCTGGATGGAAGAAAAAGGTTCCTTTCCCCTTCCTGCCTTCTGTAATTCTGGGGTCAGGCATTACCCTTTTCTGGCAGGCTAATCAGCCTCAGGAATGGGCAGAGGAAGTGCTGTCTGAAGTGTGGTTCCACAGGAGACGGGAACAAGCTTTCTGCAGGGGCTCAAACAGCTTGGGACTTACTGAAGCACGGAGGCCTGAACAGGACCCCTGAGCCAAAGCTGACCTCTGGGTGAACCTTCAAACCAGATGTTGTCTTTGTGTCCCCGCAGCAGTGAAATAGCCAGCATCATGAGTTTTCTGGACTAGGCCTGTGCTCATTAGTGAAACGTGGCTTGACTTTTCCATGTTCAGAGGCTGGACAGGGCCCTGAGATCAGTCCTGTGGCCCTGTTGGGAGGTGCAGGGCCAAAGGCAGCTCCTGGATTGGTCCTGAAGCCCTGGGCAAGCTTTGGGCACAATCCAGGAGGAGGCAGAGCCCAGTTGTTCCCACAGTGGGAGTTGTGTGAGCCTGTTTATCGTACGCAATTGTCCGATCTGGGCCCTGTCCCAGCCCAGCCGGAGCCTCTTTGCCTGCCGGTGGACGCACCCACGGGAATTCCCAGTTCTAGGGGGGGCTCTCCAGGGCTGGGCTGTGACAGGGGATTCCCAGCTGCTGTGCGGCTCTGGAGGGTGGGGAAGCCTCAGGGTGCCTGGTGCTGGATCTCAGCCCCTGTAGGTGATCCTGGGTGGCAGTGCTGAGGGGCATTGCTGAGCTTCTCCTTGGGAGGTTCTTTGCTGCTCTGAGCTGTTATCAATGACACGGAATTCCTGAGGTTGGTGTCTGTGTCTTTGGTGCTGACCCTGCCCACTGGCAAAGCTACTGGGAGGGCTCGAAGGGTTTAGGGCTGAGTTCCCTTTGGTCAGTTTGCTGCCAGCCTGGTGTGCTCCTGGTGGTGCCAGTGACCTACCAGGACTGAGGAGCTGCTGGCTGGGTGCTCGTTCTGTTCTGCAATGGGAACTGGTAGCCCCTGGGAGGGTCTAGAGAGAAACCTGGAGATGGGCTGGGGGAGCCTGAACTGGGATTTCTCCCTCACTGACCTTTGGTGCCAGGGCAGTAGGGAGATGCACATTTCCGTCTAGCTTAGGATTGCTTGGGCGAATGAACAGAGCTCTGGAAGGTTCTTCAATGTAGTCCTGGCTCAGAAGCACCTTCTGTCCTAAAGGAAACAAGCAGCACTTACTGCCGCTGGGAGACCTTAGTTCATTTCATTCAGAATGTTTGGAGTGCCCTGTAGCTGATGTGCTGCTATCAACATGTGCAAAGTTCTTGTCTTTGCAGTCTATTTCATCATATTCCACATGGAATCAAATGCCCCTGCAGTGATTTGTGACCTGCTGAACCAATTTTTATTTACCCCTTCCCCAAAAATTCAATACATATCACAAGGAATGTGCAAAGGACCTGGGCACAGCACGCAGTCATGAGTCAATTGAATAAATCCTGGTTTACATTTCAAAGGTTCTAGTTCTGGCACTGCATGTTTGCAGATCTGGGCTGGCATGTCCAACTACCCTCATGGCCACATTCAAGAACAGTTTGTCGGATTTTGCAGATAATTCCCAATAAAATTCACGTATAATCAATAAGCAGAAAATCCTTTGGGGTTTAGTTCCCTCTCTCACCTGTTCGAAGTGGAGGGAAGATGGGCTTTTGTCACACATTCTAGCAGCAGTGATGGAATAGGGTGCTTTTTTTATTATTAAAAATAATAAAAATAAATTATTTTATTATTTTATTATTAAAAATAAAATAAAAATAAACCAGGTCTGCTACCAATGTCTTTCAAAACCATTAAAGCTTTTTAAACCCAAGAAGACCATCATGATTCGTCAGCTCAGTCTTCTATTCATACTGGTTTTCTTATCATGAAATCAACCTGGGACTGCCACGTGCGTCAGGGACGGGCACGGGGGAGCGCTGCAGTGCCACTCTCTGTTCACAAGGCGACAGCACTAACCCGGGGGGCGCTGCAGTACCGCTCTCTAGCCACAAGGCGGCAGCATTAACCCAGAGGGGCGCTGCAGTGCCGGTCTCTGTCCACAAGGCGGCAGCACTAACTCGGAGGGGCGCTGCAGTACCGCTTTCTGTCCACAAGGCGGCAGCACTAACCCGGAGGGACGCTGCAGTACCGCTCTCTAGCCACAAGGCGGCAGCACTAACCCGGAGGGGCGCTGCAGTACCGCTCTCTGTCCACAAGGCGGCAGCACTAACCCGGAGGGGCGCTGCAGTACCGCTCTCTGTCCACAAGGCGGCAGCACTACCCCAGAGGTGCGCTGCAATACCGCTCTCTGTCCACAAGGCGGCAGCACTAACCCGGAGGGGCGCTGCAGTACCGCTCTCTGTCCACAAGGCGGCAGCACTAACCCGGAAGGGCGCTGCAGTACCGCTTTCTGTCCACAAGGCGGCAGCACTACCGGGGGGGGGGCCGCTGCAGTACCGCTCTCTGGCCACAAGGCGGCAGCACTAACCCGGAGGGGCGCTGCAGTACCGCTCTCTGTCCACAAGGCGGCAGCACTAACCCGGAGGGGCGCTGCAGTACCGCTCTCTGTCCACAAGGCGGCAGCACTACCCCAGAGGTGCGCTGCAATACCGCTCTCTGTCCACAAGGCGGCAGCACTAACCCGGAGGGGCGCTGCAGTACCGCTCTCTGTCCACAAGGCGGCAGCACTAACCCGGAAGGGCGCTGCAGTACCGCTTTCTGTCCACAAGGCGGCAGCACTACCGGGGGGGGGGCCGCTGCAGTACCGCTCTCTAGCCACAAGGCGGCAGCACTAACCCGGAGGGGCGCTGCAGTACCGCTCCCTGTCCACAAGGCGGCAGCACTGCCCCAGGGCTCAGCCCGGGACAGGCGCCGGGGGGCGGGGCGCTGCAGTACCGCTCTCTGTCCACGAGGCGGCAGCACTGCACCCGAGCTCGGCCCGGGGCTGCCACGGGCCAGGGGGACAGGCAGAGCAGAGGCAAAAAACGAACGTGTCCAAAAAGTGCTCTAAAATAAATGCCCCAAAGACTCCCACAATTAAAATGCCCCCAAGACTCTCACAATTAAAAGAACCCTGCCACTAACCAAATTAAAACCAAAAAAGCTTTTATTTTAGGGTATATTTCAATATTTTATTTATTTTTTAATAATCACATTATCTTTTATATTCATAACTATGTATATTATTTTACAATACATTGTAATACAATTTTATTTATTTATGTTATTGTTTTCTCTTTGTGCATGTGGTGGGGTTTTTTTGTTGGGTTCTGGGGGTTTTTTTCGGGTTTTTTTGGGGGGGTGTTTGCTCGTTTTGGATTGTAAATGGGTAGACCTGCGAGGGGTCCATCCCACCAGGGCCCTCTCCTCTAAGCTAATTTTAAATTGCCCCCTGGGACTAAAAAGCTTTTCCCCTTCTCCTGACCACCGGCCCCAACACTTAGCTTTTGTAATTCGAGCAGACAAAACCCATCCTGGACAGAGATCAACACGTTGGCACCGTGGACTCAGAGACGTTCTCTGCATCCACTTCAGTGCTGCCATATCCAGACTTTGCCTCCTCACAGTACCTAGGAGCACAAAACAGAAAATGTGACTATCCCCCACCAGCAGAGTTATCCCTGGGGCCCCCTCCAATCTTCATTCCACTCCAGAGGCTGCCCGGAGGGCACCCAGAAAAGGAGAAGGTAAACACCCAGCACACTGCTGCACACCCCTCACCTGTGGGCCACCCTGTCTCAATGCTGACTCACCCGCTCCCTCTATTCCTTGGCAGACCCAGGGCAGCAGCAGCACCTGCAAAGAAACAGAAAAAAAGCAAAAAAGCACGCTGAGTTACTGTGAAACACCAACCTCCCTGGTCTGACTGAAGCATGCCACAAGAATACCTTAATGCTGCACCCATCGGGCCTCTGGCATCCTGGGCCGGCACAACTGGCAAGGGTTCCACCTAAAATAAAATAAAACAACCAGTGAATGCTTAGAGCTGCACCAGCAAGGGAGACTTCAACAATAACAACTGCTTCTGTCCACCAACCCCTTCTCACCTTGTCCATGTCACCTTGACTGCTGATATCACGCTTTACCACCTAAAAATAAAGACAAAGAGCAGTGCTGTAACAGGGCCACCATTTATGCTTCCCCTGCAAACACAGTGACTCACCTGCAGGGGTGCTCTGCCATGGATTTTATCCCTCGGCATCTGAAACAAAGTCAGAAGAAAGGTCAAAGGGCTGCAGGATAACTTGACAGCTCCAGACACCTGGTGTCTCCCTCAGCCCCTGTGTGTCACTGTCAAGTGTCCCCCCCTCTGATCCCTACTTCTTTAGAGCCCTACACCTTGCAGCCGGGGACGCTCATCATCCATAGGGTCCCATGAGATGTCCCGCAAGCAGGACAGGCGTATCCACAGTTGTTCCCTCCCTAGCCTAAGAGCGTGGCCCTGAGACAGGGCAGAGGCTGACGGAGGCGAACTCCTTGCGGTGGCAAAAGGCATGGCAGCCTTACCAACCGCCGCCTCGAGGACGGGTAGGAGCACTTCCACCGGCTGCGGAGAGACAGGGAATCCCAGGGTGGGTGGGGCGGGAAACCCCCATTATGCCCAGCCCTGCTGGATCCTGCTCCCCACTATCGCTTCCTGCCTGGCCCTGGCCCTGCAGTAGGTGCCTGCACACCTCATTGCCTCCAGCATTATGTCCTGCATTAGGGCTGCTGCCTGCACCTGCTCTCAGGGAAACAGTGTTGGTAGCAGTGCGGTGAGGGCCGGTTCACCTGGACTCTGACTTGTGTCCCAGCCTGTACCCCTGATTTTCACTGTGTGCTCTCCAGCCCTTGACTCCTTCACCTCTCAAGCCCTCCCTCAACCTCTGTGTGTCTCTGTAAACTCCCTCTCTGCTGAACCCTACTTCTTCAGACCCCTACACCTTGCAACCTGCACTGCTCCTTATCAGGATGCTCCTGGGACAGGGATCCCAGTGTGTGCTGGGCCAGGAATCCCCCAGTGTACCCTCACCCTGTGGGCTCTAAAAGAAGGCCAGTGATGTGAAGCTCCCCAGAATGCAGAGACGTGTCAGAACTGCCGTGCCCAGTGAAGGCTCAGGTGATGCTGAGGGGAAACCCTCTCCCTTTACCTAGAACGAGAACTGTTAGGAGGTTAAAAGGAAAATAATGGCACCATGGTGTTTTCAGCTTTCTCAGTTCAGGCTTTTTAATTCAGCAGAAAATACAGAGGTTTTGCTAACTGCACTCTCAGTTACATCCAGACATTCAATTATATTCAGACATTTTTCAACTTTTTTGCCAACAGCCAAACTTCCACATACTCGAAGTAACAGTAAGGGGGAAAAAAAAACAACAAAGAAATGGAACATGGAAAGGAAAAGGAACATGGAAAAAATAAAAATAAAATAAAATTTTAAAGCAATAAAAATAAAGTAAAAAAATCAAATTTTTAGTTTAAATAAATAAAAATAGCATAAAAATACAAAAAGTAAAAAATAATAAAATAACCAATAAATAAAATAAAATACGAAATTATATAAATGCAGCTCTCCCCACATGCCATTGCCTACCAGAGCTCCAGGAGTATCCTCGATCATGCAGCAGTAGGGAAAACAAACCCAGTGCCTCCCAGAAAATAAGGTTTTTTAGACAATTCCCAGTTTTGCTTGGAAACAAATTCTATTTTAGAGGGAAACTCACTTCAGATGAACATCCAAATGTGCCAAGGCAGGAAGAATCACCCCAATGTGTCCAAGGGACAGCAATTAGGCCAGGATTTAAGTTCTAAAGGGATTTATGTAATTAAAAATGCAGTAAAGAGATTAATTATGGCAATTAAACACTTAGCAAGTTTTCCTGGGAATTTACAGAATTTTGTGGATATGGTGCTGAACAATGCCCAATTTACCAACATTAATTTGGCAAATTCCCTTGGAAATTTCACCCTAAGATAAACAAAAATTCCAATTAGGATGGAAAATTGGCATTTGCAATAAACATTCCCTTACTAAAAATCAGAGAGAGGAAGACCTTTAAATAAAAGGAAGGAATAACAACTAAATCTCAGCTTGCCTCCCTTCTTTGGGAGGACCCCACCTAACCCCTCTCATACCCTATTTACCTTCTCCACTGCAAGAATTTCTCCTATGTGCCAACCCAGAGTGAGGGAACCTCGGTTTACCCCCTTACATTTAAATGTTTTGGGGTGTTACAGACCCTTGTATGGGTATACACAGTTTGCCATCATTTGAGAGGGAGAATTTAGGGGAGACAGGGACAGGTTGAGAGAAACAGCACTACACCAGGTATGAAGTCAGACTCAGGTTTTCGTTTTCATGTGGTTTAATAAGTTAACAGATTCAGTCATTATATAGCAATAGAATTCTTCTTCGAGATTTACAAAGGTGCAAGAACTTAATTTAGTCATACATGGTTTTATTTTCATTATTACTAGATACACAGTTCCAATTCTTTCCCACCTGAACAATGTGAGGTCAAAATAATCCACCCAGACAGAAAGCATCAAAGTACGAAAGAGCACACACAAGGAGGGCGCTAATTCAAATTCTGTGTGGGTATTTGGTCCAGTACCTTACAAAGCAAGGAAAGGTGACGTGGGGCAGTCGTGCCTGTGGAAGGAGCTGCGATATCACGAGCACACCTTTGCCAGAAGTTTGACCACCACTGGGACTGTTACTCTACCCCGAGACTCACCGTGACCTTGCAGCAGGGGAGGTGGGATGGAGAGAACAATGCAAAAAGAGCACAAACGACAACCCTCCAAACACTCAAGCTTCTCCACATCTACCCAGAAATTACTTCTCTGTGGGTTTAGCAAACAATGGCCCAAGAGAAGCTATTGCATCACTAAGGCCGAAAAACGTAACAAAAACATTTGCCATACGCCCAGTTCTAGTCTAAAAACAGCATGTGCCCGTGGTTTGAAGAAGTTTCCATCACATTCCCCTGCAGTGAACTTGCTCTCCACCCAAGCAGTCTCCCCCTCGCTCTTCCCCCCATTTCAGTCAAGCTGCCTGAGACCCCACCCTCAATTGCACAAGCAGCACGAGGGTGTTTACAGGGGCAGGAATCGGACTGCTGCCCCTGCAGAAGGCTGTGCAAGAAATGGATATGAATGCCCCAGAAGCTGGTACGGCCACTCTCCTGCCCCATTCATCAGCACTGTCGTCCTCAGTCACGTTGCACCGTTACCAATACAGGCATTTATTTGCAGACTATGCTGTAATTATAAGCATGTGCAAATACACATCCATGCACCCAATTCCTCTGGCCTCAGACATCCCTCGTGCTAAATCCTATCAGAACACAGAGGTTTTGAGGTTCCCTTCATTTTTTCTTGTGCCTATTTTCCACTTACTCAAGAGGATGTCTCTCATGGGCCAATGCTGAGGGTTTTGTGGATGAGACTCCTAAACAGCCTTGCCTAAGCATAGGGAGAAGATGCACCCAGACAGAAATATACTTACAAGCACACTTACAGCTAATGTAAATCTATTTTCTTCAGAGAAGTAAAAATACACAGCATAGGTAAATTCTAGTAAATCTGTTCAACCAAAATAGGAAACAAACAAAACAAACAAAACCCACAAAAAAGAAACCTCCAACAAACCAAAAAACCTCCAAGCAAACCCAAACAAACAAAAATCCAAAACATCTCAACACAATGCCCACTTTGGCTTCATTTACAAGTCACTGTTCTGCTCCTGCAGCCAGTAGCAAAACACAGCATCTGGAATGCAGGCCCTCATATGCAGGTTGAAGCCTCCATGCATTCAAGCCCACTGCTCTGCTGTTCCTCTTCCACCCTATATTTGGTCAAGGTGCAAATAAGTGAGCCTACCCTGAGACAACAATCTGCCAACTGCAGATCATTCGAGCTTAAAAAGTTTGATGGTGGCCTGTGCCACTCATGGGCTTACTCTGTGGTCCCAGGCATTATGAAATGCCAGAGTCCACAGCAGCACCAAGGTGAGGGCACAGGTATCTAGAAGAAGTTAAACAGGGAGAGGAGATTTCAAATAGCATTTCTTCTGTCCTAAAGCCAGAAACACAATTAGGGATTAAATAGAAAAGAGGTTTCTTAAAGCAGCCATTCCATGCGGGAAAATTCCCAGGGAGTTCGTCTTTGCAGCTTCTGGAGAACAAAACCAATGTGACCTTCTCTTTCCATCTGAGACGTTGAGAAGCAACAAAATATCAGAAAATACATCTCCTCTAGGAAACACAAGAAGATGTAGGACCTAATGTTTAGGGATGTGCTCTGTCAGCACTTGACAACACCCCTTTCCTTTGCAAGCTAACCAGATACAGATTTGCAGCACAATTTACTGCCTGTGGTAGAAAACACTGCTAAAAATTCAAGGGAAGATATGCCCCTACTGGCATGCTTCTCATGTGCCATTCATTTTGCTAAACAGAATGCAGGTGTCTGCCACCACATCAAGTTCAAAATCAAAAACCGTACCTCCACTGCAAATCACAGCCTGGAACCAACAGACCAGGAAAAAAACAGGAAAGCCAGAGACATATGACAGGAACTGCCCATTTAACATGGCTAGAAAGGGTCCCCAAGGTTGGTGAGTAACTCAGTCTACAGTGACAAGGACAACTCTGGCTAGCCCTCACAGTCCTTCTCGTGTACAGGAGCCTCAGATCCCTGGCTCTGAAGAACACTGGTGACCCTTGATGTTCACGTCCAGCCACTCCAGTACCAAGACAGCTCAAGCTGCTATTACAGTTTGAAGAAAACACGGGACCACCAAAGGAGACTCACAGCAGGTCCTCGATTAACCCACAACTGAAGAGCCCCAGGGTCTTCCACTCAAACCAGCTAGTGCAAGGCTTCAGTCTCCCACCAGAGAAATGGTCCTATCTGGGTTCAAATCCTCAAGTCTTAGTACCTTGAAATGGTGTTAAAATAAATAAATAAAATCCAAAAATGGAAAACAAAGTACTGTCATAGCTACAAGGGGATGGTGCAAGAGAGAATACCAAATAGAAACCAAACTTTGGGAGAGACTTTGGGAACAAGGGTGTGCCTCAGAAGGACAGCACTGCAGGTGACAGCACCGCACCAACCTGGCAAAAGAAGGCTATGTAAAACTGGTGGCTGGGTTGCTACAGGCAAGCTAGAGATGGCCAAGTTCCAAATGGCACTGTAGTGCAAACCAATCACTCGCATCAAGGAAAATGATCCTCAGCGAGGAACAGTGAGTTCTCTGACACCTGAAGAGCAAACAAAGCCACAGTGCCATGTGGACAAGTAAAGAAACAAAGGATAAAAGATATGACAGAGCTTGGGGACAACCAAGACTCCCAGACAAAAACAGATGTAGAGGTTCCTGGTCTGCCGACTGAACCAATACGATTTTTCAGATTCATACATGCCCAATCATGTGAGGAATCAGCAGGAAAATAGCCAAGAATGCCTCCTGCTAGCACACACTGGCACTTTCAACTACAGCCCTTGGTAATGCTGGCCTTCCCCACCGGTACAAATATGCAAGAAACAGCCGCCTGTAAATCCTTTTGCTGCAGCACACCGAACACATTCTGGTCCTTGGAAATGGCACACGCCAGCAGGATCAGCAAGTCGGGGTTTGTCCTTCCAAGAAACACATTTTACCCGCGCCATCAAGAGAACTGCTTTTTCAGTCAGCAGCATCCTGCGTAAGGAAGGGCAACAGACACCATCACAGGAGATACTCTAAAGGAAGAGCAGAGCTAGAGAATCTAGTCAGGCCTGGGAAATAGCCCTTCTGTGAGGTTTTTCCTCCCATCTGTCCCACCTCCTTAACTCAACAACCCACAGGAGACCAGGAGGTTTCTCTCAGACCAGGCACGTTGACAAAGTATGAGCGTTTCTCCAAAGAGCACTGTTATGTGCTATCTGAAGGGAACTTCTGGGGATATTATAGATAGAATGTGTACGGGTCATGAGACCAGACAGCTGTTTCTCGAGAAGGAAAGCTGTCACCCCAAGTTTGCCTGCTTTTCAGTGTTTCCATTTTATTCTCACGCAGCTTCAAGTAAACTATGTATATTTTTAGAACTTATCTACTTTGTTTACATATTTCTCCTCTGGGAAGAGAAATATGATTGATGGTGATGTTCACCATCCAGGTCAAAGAGGTGGCAACCTGTGTGGCCAATCTCTTGCCTTTTGTACAAATGTATATAAGATGGAGTCATAAAAATTAAAATGGGACTTTCCTGCCTGACTTCTGCTGCCTGCCTTGTTCTTTGCGTGTCGTGAACAGCGACAGTCAGTCTCCTCCTGCACATGGATTCTATTTTTCCCTGCACGCCTCTCCCTCTCTGCAAATACCTGCTGCAGAAGTGTCCTCCACTTCATGTTTGCAAGAAGAAAGGAAATACCAAATGCAATCTAGAAAGATTCCCTCTACTAAAGGAAGCCCATCAGTGACAACATGCAAACTTCTGCCTCTTTCTGCCATGTGCCTTCAGGCTCCCCATTAAATTGCCTTTCACTATATGCTTTGCCTTATTCCTTGCCACACACCCCCCCCACATGGTGCCAGTCCTTGGCACAAGAACTGTGACAGCATGAGACTGGACGCTTGGCAGGTCTGGAAAACAACCTGGCAGCCCTTTGGTAACACCCCCAACCACCCCCAAGAGTAAGAGATCTGCTCATAAAATAGCTGGTGTGTGCATTCAGTACAGGCCCTTCCCTGTTCAAGAACACAGATGTGGAAGGAGTATGTCACAGGGTGGCTGCACAGGGTGGCAGAACCGACAGCACTGACCAGGCATTCTTGAGAGGGCCCAGGCTTCTACGAAAACTTTGTGCAGTGGATAAAACTTCCTTCTTCTTAGAGACTTCTTCCTTCAACACAGCACAGAAAACAGGGGTTCCTCAGTGCTGTCCAAACCAGAGACTGTTCCAATGGCAGAGCCAGATGGAGGACAGCAACTCTGACAGCTGACAGCTGTTTTCTGACAGCTCACAGCCCAGGAACTCATCACCCTGCAGCACACCTCAGATTATGGCCTCTGCACCAAGCACAAGCAATAACAGTGTTTAGACCATCAGTGATTGCATCATTCTCTGTCACAAGAAGAGCTGAGTGAGGCTACATCCCACACTTCTCAGCACTGTAACTAACCCAACAGTCTCTTCATTTTAACTCTAAATGTTGCCACTTGAGAGACCTGCCCCCTGTTTCTGCAACGCACCTGATGATGCCAGACGGCTACACACATGGAGTCACTTCTGCAGTTCCTGGGACCCCCAGGAGGATTAGCATGCCACCTGGATTTTCTGGGAGAGCACAGTGGGGTGCAACAAGCAGAGAAGGCTAAGCCAAGGCAGCCAAACAGCCTAAGTCCCAGGTTTGCCGCCTCCACTCCCCAAATGGCGTAAAGCACTGGGGCGTCTTCCCTCAGCCAAGGTTGGAAAGAACTGGACAGCAAGTCACAGATACCATGGAGTGGGAAGACAAGAGACTAGAAAACGATCTCTGAGAAATCTTTCCAATGGGCTTCTCCCTCCTTCAGTTCTCACCAGCTGATGTGTGGTCACCACCTTTGGGTTTGGATTTAGACTTGAAGGAGAAGCGTTTGATGAGGTGGTGAGAGAAGCTACCAGTTTTCTTTCTGGTGGTGGAGTTGGCAGTGACATTGGATAAGTCATCATGTGACTGGCTCAGGCCCGCTTCCTTCTGCTTGTTCCTTCTCCGGAAGATGAGCTTGGTACCGCTCCGAAGAAAGCTAACTGTGGAGACAGAAACCATGACAGCGTCCTGCACTGCCAAGCTGCAGGGACAGTAACACACCCAGCCATTCTCAGATATGCAGCAGTCCTCTTCTGCACTGAGACGCAGAAGTACACAGCTGGTCAGTTAATCCCAGCTTCCAAACACAAGGCAAAGTCTCAGTTCATGACAGACTGCAACACCAACAAGCTGCCTCACTAAACATTTCATCCCATGTCCCCTCTGCATAAACTTCCTTTTACACAATGTCCTCCCCTCAGTGGAAGCGTCCAGCATTTTAAATGAAAGCCAAGACTTATACAAATAGAAAACAAGTGAGATCACCTGAACCTGAAGACCCTGAGAGGAACATACAAGAGGGAAAAGGCCTCTCAGACTGGCCTGTCTCAAGGACACAGGGATGAACTTTGTCATCTAGTGCCCGGAAAAACTGCCTGAGCTTTCATGATGTGCCCAGTCTGGCAAATAATGCAAATGGCTCCTTATGACTCCCACAAGCAAGAGAAGATGGAGATGCCAATTGCTTTCAACCTCAAATGGATCAGAAAGACACATCCAAAACCTGCACACCATATAACACAATGGTATCTCCTACAGAGGGGGTTTGCTTTCCATTTTCCCTCTCTTCCCCACCCACCAGCTCTCTCAAGAATCTGGGTCGTGCATCCTTCTAGCCACTGACTTTCAAAAAGGGGCCTCCACAGCTCAAACCATACCTGGTTGTAACATCGTTCAACTCCCCAGAATTGTGCCACTCTAATATTCTGAGTAATCAAGATTTTGGTTTGCATTTCCTTACATAAGTCAGTAGCAGAAAAATCCACCTAACTGACAAATGTGTGGAAAGGCCGGGAGAGCAGCTAGGTTGGAGCAGCACATTCCATCATTCAAAAGACACGAGTTTGTATGGAGATCTTACTGCACGACAGGTCAGAGGCACTAGTTGCTTCGATACTAAGAGAGAAAGAAGGAGGGCAATCAAGGCCCATACAACCCACATTGCTGGGCGGCCTCCATGCCCACACCAAAGGTGGCCAAATTCAGAGCATGAATCATTTTTTACGGACACACACCTGATCTGTGGACCTGGAGACCATGGAGAGAAAAGGGGTTCTCTGTAACACACAGGGTTCACAGAGAGCATAGAAACTTAAAAAGCTACAGGAATCAGACACCTACAAATGAAGGCATTTCGAATCACTCCAGTGGAAAAACCACAAGAGAAAGGCAGGCTCTTCCAGGCTCCATCAGAAGCTGCTCTTAGCTATGCTGAAAGGTGGCTGCAGACCCCAGGCTTGGGGAACCTGAATGTCACTTTGTCCTCATGTAGAGCTGATGTTACAGGCTCATGTTAGCTACCCCACCTAACAGTTCATCCTTACCTTTGTGATCTTTCAAGCTCCTCGTCTCAAGGGCTCCCGTGGAGCCAGTTTCAGACTCAACATCTTCCACGGATGGTCTTTCAGAGATGTCTGATCGCGTTGTCTCATCCAGCTCCTGACTGTCCTTTTGTCCCAATGGCGACGCTTCCAGTTGCTGGGACGATTCGGTAGAATCACGCATCCCTCTGCTCTCTGCTGTGGCCTCTGCCTCAGAGTCCCCATACGCTGTGGCCTCCAGGGATGCAGCATAACCCAGAGAAAGCGCCATTTCATCTTGGGCAATAGGTACCTGAAGGGTGGTTAGAGGACCAGACAGATACAAAGACAGGATCAAAAGAATTGAATTCATCCCCCTACACCTACATACGGGTGGCGCAGTTCAGATCATCAGTGCTAGATGGCACAGATGGACAATTGTCACTCTTTGGCTGAAATATACTGGAACATGGCTGATTACAAAGCGTTCTGCTGCACGTCCCTCACTCCCACAGCCAAGTTCAAGGAGAACTCCTTATATTCTCCACAAGGTTCAAAACCAGTTTATGGCAGCCACATCCCTTTCTGCAGGTGCCCCTTGTGAACTCTCACTGGCAGCCACCCTGCAGACTGGCAAGGTACCTTTTAATGCTCGCTGGGAAGCAGCGAAAGGCTTCTGATGAGCCAGTCATCTGTGCTCGAACCTTCCCACACTGGTCCCTACAGGACAGGTTAGTTTCACGCACAGATCCCTAAAAACAATCTCCCAGACTGGAAATGCAGGTCCTAACTGTCAGAGACCTTGGACACTCCTGAGATGATCAGCGTACTACGTTTTGTTGGCGTCTTCTTGGTGGTCTTGTTATTCGTCTCAGTTAGCTGCCTGATTGCTGTCTCAGCCACCGGATCCAAGTCATTGGGCATATGGCTATCCCCTGAGCACAAGAAAAATAACAATGCTTGAAGAAGCAACCTTCAGCAGAGACAAAAGGTCTCTTGCTGACCGCAATGCTTGCAATAGGCAACTTACATGCACACAAATTCAGTTTCCCACCCAGAGTTTATGACAGACTTGTCCAAATAAACAAAATGAAGGAAGGTCTGTATTGCTAGCTCTTGGCTTTTTCAGGTACCTGGAAAGTTTCATTTCCCACCAGGCATACCATTAAAATACACTCCCCCTCCCCTCCTCCCAAAAAAAAGACTTCCAAAGACTCCTGATAGTTTGCTTTGGCAGCAAACTGTCAACATGGCTACAGTGTTCTGTTCCATACACAGAGCTGCAGGTGCAGGCTGAGCAAAGCCCTTTGGGTCCAGATAGCATGGAAAGTTCTTGTCAAGCAACAAAACACTCATAGTCACTGACTGAACAGTCGAAGGGGAATGTCTTTTACCTGCCCACACCACCACCACCAGCCTTCTTCCCCCACCTTCACTCAGGCACTCGAACATTCTCTGAAGCAGAAAATGCAAGCGAGTTCAGGGAGCCACACTCAGACTGCCGCTTCTAAAACAGGCTAAGGAACACAGTTACTTCAGTAAAAGCCTCAAATTTTCAAGCACTTACGGCTACTGCTGGGCAAGGGGCCGTGAGGACAGCTGGTCTCCAAGAGCACTGTTGTCTTCTTTTCAGTCACTTCCACTTTGGAAGGCGACCTCGACGGTGACTCTTCACAGGAAAAGAGACACCGGGATACCAATAAGTGGAGATGAAGCTTACACAACTATGCTATCATATTGTGCCCCCTACACACAAACCCAAAATGCCTCAAGCAAGCAATCGGAGAGCCTGCACAGCAGCTCTCTAAGGCTCTGTGGCAACAAAGCAGTAAGAAGCCTACTGGGAAAAAATCAGTCATGGAATGGTTTGGGTTGGAAGGGACATTAAAGACCACTTAGTTCCAGACTGCCATTAGACCAGGTTGCTCCAGACCCTGTTCAGCCTGGTCTTGAACACTTCCAGGGATGGGGCAGCTACAGCTTTCCCTGGGCAACGCACGCCAGTGCCTCAGCACTCTCAGAGGAAAAATTTCTTCCTAATGGCTAATATAAATCTACCCTCCTTCAGCTTAAAGCCATCCCCCCTTGCCTTTATCACTGCATGCCTTTGTAAAAAATCCCTCTTCAGCCTTCATGTAAGCCCTGTTTTAGGTATTGGAAGGCTGCTTGCTGTAATGTCTCCCCAGAGCCTTCTCTTCTCTGGCCTAAACAGCTCCAACTCTCTCAGTCTTTCTTCACACAGAGATGTTCCAGGTATGTGACCAACTTAGTGGTCTTCCTCTGGACTCACTCCAGCAGGTCCATGTCTTTCATGTGTTGGGGGGTCGCAAGGCTGGACACAGTACTCAAGGCACAGTTTCACAAGAGCACAGCAGAGGGGGAGAATCACCACTCTCGACCTGCTGGCCATGCTTCTTTTGATGCAGCCCAGGATATGGTTGCCTTTCTGGGCTGCAGTCCTGTGAAGCAGACGCACAGCAACACCTCCCTCGTGTAATTTCCCAGCCCCAACTCTCGGAATATCCAGCACCATATACACCAGGATGCCAGATCACAAGCAGCAACAACCCCTAGTAAGCCAGGTCAACATGCTTTTGGCTCCACATTCAGTATGTTCAGCGTAACTTCTTTAGCAGTGAAGAAACTAGAGAAAGCATGGCTAAACACTAAGCCTGACATCACGCAGAGGTTACGTGGCATCATATCCATTAGACCTCCCACCACCAAAATGGCATGTGAGAGGCTCATCCCTCCCTCACCTCCTCCCAGACACAGAGCTGCAATAATTCTCTCCCCTAGGGCTACACAAGAATTTCCAGCCGGCCATGAAGACACTAGGGGAACAGCAAGGATGCCCGTGTTTTGACCCACACACCAAAAGCAATACATAAAGCGTGAGCCTGCAATAACCAGATGCGATGGCTAAACAGTTTTGCTACTGTCTTCATGAGCAGCCATAGGAATATCACAGCACAGTCTGTGCTGTCATAGGAGCCATCTGTACAATACACTTGCTGCTGCACAGCCTCACCCAGTTTGCAGTCTGCCTTGGGCCGAGACTGTATTGTGGTGACAGTAGTCACGATGGTGCCATCGGGCATGATGGTCCGGTCCATCTCCACCTTCTTAGTGGGCGTGATGCTGGTCCGCAGAGACGTGGCTTGTGGAGCATTCAAAGATGCAGGACCCTCCTGGAACAGCAGCTATAAAGAATAAGGCACTGCTCAGAGAGGCGCTTTTCTTCCCAGATGGAAAGGCAAGCATGTTTGGGCAACAAAAGCTAGGGTTCTGGGCACCAAGGAGCCATCCCCAGGACAGTATCAGTTCAACAGCAGGAGGCCTCAGGGACCGAGGGTCAGGTGACATCCACCCCTCCACGGCACAGGAGTCTGCTAGTCCTCTGTGCCAAACTCAGGTCCAAACACGCATGTCTCCAGCTAGAGGCTCAGATTATGAATGCTTCCGGAGCATGCGTGCATGCAGAGCTTGTGGGGTCATGAGCTCACCTCCAATGTAATGGTAGCTTCAGCTGCCAGCGACTGTCCAGCTCCTGGGGCTAGTGAGCAGACCTGTCTCCCAGATGGTTGCTTGCCCAAAGAATCTATCAAAAGTGTGGCATATGCCAGCAGCACATCTGCAAGAAGGAAGAGCAAAAATTAAATGCTTCACATGACCTTAGCACCTCAGACATCTCCAAGGTAATCTCTGCCTTTGGGAAGCAGCCCTGTGGGCCAACACAGCAGATCTCCACAATTCCACTAACTTCCTAGGTTCAAGAGGGAGAAGGTGCAGGCAGTGCCCCTCCACTCCTCTTTAACAATTCAGGAATCAACTCCCTTAAAAAGGTGACCACTGTGCATCAAAAATAGATGCTGCAGTTAGTCCCTGACTGAGTACAAAAGAACAGTTAAGAGCCTTATGCAAAACTCTCCTAATACAGGAGGGAAAATCCTGCATGCCTCTCCCTGCTTCAGAATGCAGGCGGGCAGGCCACAGGAACCTCCTGATTCAAGGTCAGATCCAGACCGTTTTGGTGAGAAGAACAGAGCCCAGAGTCACTTCACACAGTCACAGAAGCTCACATAAAGCTAAATATGAAAAACCCTTTGCAGAAGTCATCACACGTACTGACAGAGAACTACCATGAGCTTAAAGCACAGTGAGTCCCTTAGGTATTTTTACCTCCCCATCTTACAGCCCATCTTATAGCTGTTAGTACTCACTTCCCCCTCCGCCGCTGTTCCCCAGCACCTGTAGTTTCAGTTCTTTGCTTTTAGGTCCCAACTCCCTGTTGAAACCAAACATGAGCTGGTGTTACGCACTCTTTTTTCTGTGGCCATGGAGCAAACAACCTCATTCAGTATCTTCCCTCCCTCAAATCTCACACACCTCATTACCCTCTCCAAAGTTTCAGTAGCATGCACTACTGTGGAGGACACAACTAGAGCACCAAACTACACAAACGAGAACTCTGGTTTGTGCACCCTGCAGAGCTGTGTAGGCTGCCAGTGGAAGTTGAGAGGCTCTGGAAGGCTGTTTATGCTACAGCTCTATTGCACCTGCTGCACCTACAATCAGCATTTCTGCCCACCCAATTAAAACACAGAGTATCCAGAGACATGAGAAATATGTATCCAAGCTGGGGCCAAATGCCAGAATAAGCAGTCCAGCACAGGGGCAGCACAAACAGACATTGCCCTGTGGTGCAGACTTCACTTCTGCACCATGCACAAGAATTATTGCAGCATGACAATGATACCCGGAGACTGTGCTGGTCCACCTACACTGTGCCAGCCAGGAGAGCACACACTTACAGAAAGAACTCATCATTCCACTCCATCTCTCCTGCAGCACTGACACCTGTCATCGGCCTGGTCCACTTCTGCTGCGGGGGGCTGTCTAGCTCTGCCACGCAGCGTATCTCCCCAACCCCTGCAACAGAGAGACAGAGGGCACACGTGCACCCATTAACAAGAGGCAGTGGTTCGTCAGGCACACGCCCCTTTTTTTCCATTCAAACCCACTCAAAACATCCACTCGCTCCAATCTCGCCACCTGCACGCTTGCCCCTGTGGATCAGCAATGTTTTCACGCTTACCTCCCTTCCCCTGGCAGCCCAAGTTCAGCACTCGAAGATTCCGGAGCAACAGCTTAGAACCCAGAGGGGCTGCTGCTACTCCGGACGGGGACTCTCGAGTCAACTTATTGCTGGGTACCTGAGGAATGACGAGAGCGAGACCGATACCTTTATCCTTCACTCGCCAGCAGACAGCAGCAAGACGCATTGTCCTTGTATCTGTTAAGTAGCTTCTCACACCAACACAGGGGAATACCCGCAAAAGCCATCAAGAGATGCTGCAGGTTTCCAAAGCTACTGACCTCCAGTGGGCCCTCGTGTTATTTCAGATGGGAAGTTTAAGGCAGACAGAAAAGGACAGAGGCAAGCACAAGCACAAGCTAGCTACCAGGCAGTCAACCGATGATGACAAACCATAGGCCTTTCCATGGCTGCAAAGGCTGTCCTGGACAGAGCCTTGGTGTTCAGAGCAAGGGCAACTGCCGAGAGATGTACCTCAGGCAGTCTAGCTCCACAAGTACATGATCAACAATCAGCATTCAAGAAAAAAGGTGGAAGGAGTTGCCCTTGGGAGCAATTTCTAATTATCCCTATGCACCATGTTGCAGTACCCAAACTCCGATGACAGTGAGGGCCAGGATTCGCCGTCGCCCAGAAATGAAACTCAACCCTTGGATTCCTGCCTGAGCCTCAGCCCTCAGAAGCATTTTGGGGCCTGTGTTTGAGGCACAAGAACGACACAAGAAGAGTGACTTACCGCAGTGGCTCCAGTGATGCAGGCCATCAAATTCACCATCATGGCTGGCTTCGTGCTGACAATGGTATCCTCGATCAGATCCTTTATAGTGGACAGATCCACTCTCCCTTCATCCTTCTCTCCGTAAATCAAGAGGAAATGAAGGAAAGTCATAAAAGAAAGTACACATTTACAGCTCCAGCTGTGTCTCAAGCCTCTATTATGCTACACAGTCATTCTCCCAGTAATAACCTCCCAGATACTCTTCCCATATTCCATACTCGCTGTCCTCAGTGCTTAAAGCCTCTGTGTAGCAGCTGCAGACAAACACAAGCTTTCTAAATGAGACAAACTAAGCCTCTACTTCTGTAGTTTATCTGGTGTAAATTTTTTACAATATAGCTTTTATAATTTGTCACGTGCTCACTACCTCAGGAGATGGTGCCACTACACTTTTGGGAAAACAACCAAATTCCTGTATCTACTCAGGATAAATTAACAAAGGTTTCAACAAAACAACAAATCAACCAACCTATTTGGATCATGGAAGTGCAAGCATGTCCATGTTCTGTTCATTAAAGCTCTAACCCAGGGATTCTCTACATTAATCTCTTAAATCTTAATTAATCCCTTCAAAAAAACCCAACCAAACTTAACCAACGAAACCAAGCCAACACAACAACAACAAACACACACCACCTCACACAAAGAAAGAGTGGCAACCCAGCTTGTTTTGCAGCTCTACTTCTGACAACAGCAGGAGGAACCTACATAGATAGAAAGCCTTCAATAGATACTGGCACTACTCCAGCCCTCTTGAAGATGCTGTTGACAGAGCTGAGCTAGTATTGATTCCAGGATGAAAGAATCCCTTCCACTGCCCTCAAAGGCCATGGCAGTGAGTTGCCAACCCTTGTCCACAGCAGCCTGCCTTCTAGCTGTTTCTTCCCCTTCCTCCCCTCACGGTCAGCCTCCCGCTGTTAGCCACTCACCTCAGGAAGCTCAAGTCGTGGAAGAACCAAAAGGTCCAAGTCTGGTCTGCCTTTGAAGGTCCATGACACCAAGAGACCCTCATTCTGTATCTCCTCCAAGTGGATCTCCACCTGGCCCAGAACAAATATTCACAGTTGGAAACAGTTTCTGTTTACATTAGGCGATTTTTGCCCCATTCCAAATTCAGCAACTGAAAAGCCCTCACACCAGTGTGACAGTAAAAAACAGAACATATGAACACAAGTGCTCCCAGGCCTACAGGATGAAGCAGCTGCAGAAGCCTCAATGCTCAAGAGAGAGATCTGGCTTCCTCACTGCTGTTGGATGCCCAGACACCACCAGCGGCAAAAATGATCCATTATTTCTTTTTCTGAAGAAAAAGCCTACAGTACAGTCCAAAAGTACCCAACTGGGCACCAACACATAGGATATTTACTGTGCTACATCAATTAACCACTGCCAAATGTAAGAACAACCATTTGTAAGTCAGCAATGCATCTCTAGAAGATGATCCTAAGGTTGAAACAACATCTGGGTCTGCAACAACAAACCAGACTGTACACCATCCTGTAATTTAGCTGAAGTTAGTTTAAAAAGTTGCACAGCCACGTACCCATAACAGCATCCTTAATGTGACAGACAAAGGCAAAACCACACAGAAACTGAACTGACCTGAGAGCTCTAGTAAAAACTGGATAATGAAATTCGACATAGTTCTCAATTGCCAGGTTGACATTTACCAACAACACGGAAGGTCAAAAGCAACAGATATGAGACTCAGTGGCCAAGTAAATAACTGGCAAGAGGCATACAGAATAGACAGGGCACAAATGGGAACACAGTACTTGAAGTATTCCAAAACACAGGCCGGCATGTTGTAATCTAACCAGCATTTCATAAACCAGCAGCAGCAGCAAGACCTCGATTAGAATACCACATGCAACCCCTTACACAAATGATGAACCCAAAACTTCACCAGGGGCAGACGAGACCTAGAAAATGCCAGTGAGTAGGGGAGCAATTGGATGAGATGTGAAAGAGGGGACCTTTCAGAAATGAAAAGCAACTGCAGTTGCTGCCCATAACTAGATTGGCAGCAGGCACACTAAAGAGAGCTCTCTGGAGGAGATAACCACACAACAGTGGTCCAAAACTGAACTGGAATGGCCTGATAAAAGTAGGCTAAAAATTGTAATAAGCTTCTGAGAACAAAAGGGTTCCAGAAAAAGCTTTAAACTGCCTGCAACAGCATGGGATTGGCTTCTGCTACCATTGAGTTACTTCTAGTTTTGCCATGTCTATATATACATACATACATATATATATATATATATATATATATNATATATATATATATATTTTGTGCACATATGAGCACACTGCCTCCAAGCAAGATACCATCTCCAGCATCATGTCCTTCATCATGATGGAAACAAAAGCACATTCCAGAGAATCAAATTCAGCTAGAAAATAACTATGGAGTTACCACCCATTGTGATTTCAGAGCTTCTTTGTTGGAAGAATCATCTCCAATATTCAACACACAGAAAGAGCTGTATCATGCTCTTGTGAATGAAATGAGAGAAACTGACGTGCAAACTACTCCTCACCATAGATTTCTTTTTCACACCCACCACCAGGACACCATACTTCTACATATCCACAGGATATACCTTTCCCCTTCCATTATGCCACAAGGGGAATTGAATTCTCGCTTGTTAAACATCCACTTAAAAGCACAGTATAGAATGCTGCCATGTCCCAAAACGCTCTGGAATTTCTCACAGCTACGTTTCATAGCCAAAATCTGCAGACGAAGACTCAGAAAACAAGATTTGGCATGCAGATGGGAAATATTTGCCACCTCACCAAATGTTAAGTGACCACACATGGCTTCTTCCTGCCCAATGAAGCCTTTATTTGCACTGAATCACGTCCTCCTTCCTTGATCAGCGCGGAACTAGATAGAGGAGTAAGGTCAACGTCTAACTTCTCATAACCCTTACCTGAGCCTGCAGCACAGCCAAAGTGACATGGTATGTGTCCACAGAAACAGCAACTGGAGACTGCTGAGTAACAGAGACAGGGAATTTCACAGCTTCAGCTGACAGATGGCAGCACAGCACCTAAAAAGAAAAGGAAAAGATGAGTTTATATCCTGGCAAGAGGCAAGCATGTTATTCTCACCAAGTCCCAAATTCACTGCAAACCTGCCACTTCAGACCCTGTGCTTGTGATTCTGCTCTCCACAGTAGGACCCTGATGTTTGGGTTCAGTATTCATACACCCTGGCTCCACCAACACAAGTTCCCTCGCAGAGCTCATCGATGTGAGCTCCAGAGCCTTCAAACAAGACACAGGCCTCCAAACTCCTCCAAAGAGACCTCACCCAAAAACTTCCCTGGTTCCACCATCTCCATCACAAAGGCCTCAGCAGTCTTTGTAGAACACGCCATCAATGGAGTAACACCACAGTGTACAATTCAGAACAGCAAAGCCTTACCATGCTGTGGTCTGACTGTCCCTTGCATGTCACACAACTTATATTTGCGGCTTGTGGTAACTGAGGACCCTCTTCAAATGTGATCTGCACTGAACTCTGCAAAGAGAGAACTTTATTAGTTCCCAGTAGTCAGAGCCACGCAGATAGTTTCAAAGAGGATGAATGATGTGGGGACCCAGAGACACTCAGTCTGTTTTCACAAACCCGGTTAGGACCCAGAACTATTGCACACTGTAATTCTACCCACCTCAGCTTGTCCATACAGAGAAAGGAAACAAGGCATCCAGTTAAAGCATGAATTCACAAACAGATATAAGCACCTCCAGGAAAAGTCCAAATCTCATCCAGAATCTCACACAGGACAAAGTCCTCCGGGAGAACTGCCAGACCCCACTTACAGAGAACAGCTTTTAGGGTTTAGAAGGCATGTCTGCTTTCTGAGCAGACATGCTCCAGACAAGGAGCAGCTGCAGCAGAAACTGAAGTGTGGCCCTCCACCTCAATTCAGCCACTGACTGGCTAATCTTCCCTTTACTGGAGTCCTAAATTCTGGAACTTATATATTCAAGTCATTTTGTGAGAATCTGAGTAATCCCACATGTGAGAAATACACAGCATATCAGATATAGGAAACTGGTGAAAGTGACACTTTGACACAATGACTACTGCGTTGTGGTAAGAGGGACGCGGAAGCAGAGGGTGAGTTTCTACAGGGGAAGTGGGGAAGCACTAAGCCCAATGACGGAAGGCACTTCACATTGAATCCAACCTAGAATTTATCACTTTGTCAAAAAGGGAGATATTTTTCCTATCTTGCTGGAAAACCCAAACACAAGTCAAGACTTTAACTGCTTTTCCTTCAAATATGTTAGCTTCATGCTAACCTTTTTTAGCTCTGGATTTTCCTATACAACTTAACAAAAAAGCAACCCCTTCCCATTCGCACGACAGAAAAAAAAGAAGATTGCAATAGACTTTGGACTGCTTTGGACCAGTTTCTGTGGGCATTAAGTCCTTGCCTTGCAGGCTACACAGGCTATAGTGCACTTATTTCCATATGGGTTCATCAAAGCAAACACTCCTTCGTGAACTTCAAAACTACAGATGATACAATGGTAATACTGGGAGATTAAAAATACCAGAAAATTTCGAAGAGATCGCTGTGAAAACATCAGAGTGACTACACTACTGCCCCAACCAGCGTTAAACGTAGCGTGTGTAACCCACTCCGCCCTTTCCGCGCTCGCACACCGCAGCGCACTCCCGCGCAGGCCGAACTGAGCCGTCCGCACGGCTCCCGGTGCCTAACGGCTCCTCCGGCCGGACGCCCTGCGGGGAAGGGCTGTCCCGGCACCCGCGAACGAAGAGCAGGCGGGTGGGCCCGCCTCACCTCGCTGCCGCTGCCCGCGCTCCCCCTCTCGTGCCCTGCCGTACCCCATGCCGGCGCGCCTGGCTGTTGAGAGCTCGCACCCAAGCTCGCTGCCACTGCTCCCGTAGGGACCTGAGGGCGAGAAGCGCCGCAAGCAGCGCCCGGGCCCCGGCCTCCTCCGCCGCCCCTCCGCGACGCCGTAGCGCTCGCAAGGCCGTGGACCGCCAGTACTGAAGCAGCCAGGCCGCCACGGTGAGCAGCGAGGCGGCGAAGAGCAGCACCAGCGCGGCCCAGCCCAGGTCCGGCCCCATGGCACGGTGCGCGGGGCTCACGCCGGCGCGGCGGGCATGGCGGGCGGGCTGCGGCGCTGCTCCGCTCGCGGTACCGGGTGCACGTGGCCCCGCCGCAGCCCCGCGGCACCGCACGCGCACCCGCCGCCGCCTCTTTCCTTCCGGCACGGCGAAACGCGCGCGCCCCCCGCGGCCCGGCGGAGCCACCCGGGCCGAGGCGCACCCGCCGCCCGCTGCTCCGCCCCGTGCCCGGGGACAGGCTGTGGCACCCGATGTGAACGGCCGGGAAATCTCACGGCTGCTGCCGCGAGCCTTCTCTTCCGGGGGACTGAAATAGGAGCACAACCGCTATCTGAAAGCCCAGCTCCCCACCGGCTCTCCGAGCACCGATTAACGGCGCTTTTCTCCTCACACTCTTTTCTGCTGGGAGTCACTACCCTATTCCCACCAGGCACGTAGGACACACCAGCAAGGCGGAACCTTTCCGTTCGTCTGCTCCCGATTGTGCCACTCTCGCCGTGGAGGGCAAGTAACACGAGTTTTGATCACCTCCCGACAGTCACAACTCAAAGTAGCAGCGACCTCTGGCCAGACATGCTCCCCTGCACCACTTTGCTGTGCTTTCCTCCCCGGCACTACCATGTGCCTGCCTCAAAGTTCATTTAAAGTCTACAAAATCACTTTTGCATATGTTCAACAGACAGCAGAGCAGAGGTGACATCTCAACACAGCAGCAGCTCCCTAGGCGGCCATAAAGCCGTCAGAAAAATCAGATAAAGCCATCAGAAACCATTTCAGGTTGCCATACAGGTGCAGGGCATGTAAAACTTCTTCCTGCTACCAGACTTTCTGACGCGTCTCCCCTCTGCTCATCGACTCACACCTGAATGAACAGAACAGTGAATGGACACTGAGCTTATCCTGCCTTCCCCTCCCCACCCCCTAAAAATGCCCCGAGGGCCCAACATAAGTTACAGATTCCCTGACAACCAAAAATCTCCATTAAGGTATTTCACTGAATTTTCCCGACATCTGAGGAAACACGTGGGGAAACGAACCCGACGGCCGCTCAATTCTCCGCTCTCGTGCATTCTTGCACCCCGGTAAATGGCTCGCCGCCCCCACGGCCGGCAGTGACTGCGCCGGCCGGGGCTCGCCCGCAGACGCTCGCAAGCGCCACTCCCCAGACCTGGGCAAAAGGCGGTTCCAGCTGGGAGGCGGGCGGAGCGGTCGGTCATTCAGCACTGCCGCGGCCCCGGCCGCCCGCCCTCCACTGGGACTCACCTGCTCCCCGCATGGGAGGAAGTGACGTTCCTGGAAAAAAGGGGGGAAGGGGGGGGCCAAGGTGGCCATGGCGATTGCGGGCAATGCGGGGCGGAGTCCGCGGCGGGGCCATCCCCGGGCGAGTGCTGCTCCCGGTACAGAGTTTCGGAGGAGCCCCGCGGAGGAGGAGGAGCACCGCAGACCTTAGCACCGGGAACAGGCGCCTTCACACGTCCTCAGCGCGGCTGAAACCGCTACCGATCCCGGCCACCGTGCGAGCAGAGCTCCGTGCCCGCTGGAAGCTCATGCCAGGGCCAAAGATGGCGCCCCCGCCCCCGATAGGCCGCGAGGGCCCCGCGCATCCGGCGCCGCCCGCGTAGCAGCCGGTCGGGAAGGCGGTGGGCAGCGCCCCCGCCCGGCCTCGCTCCGCGCCCTTGGCAGGGGCAGCGCCCGCCGTGGCCATGGCGGCCTGGCCCGCCGTGCCCCTTCTCATCAACCTCGGCGGGTCGCTGCTGGGCTTCGCGGCCACGGTGACGCTGATCCCGGCCTTCACGAACCACTTCCTCGCCGCGCGGCTCTTCGGGGAGGACCTCAACAAGACCTCAAGGCGGCCCGTGTGAGTAGCGCTACCCTCCGGAGCTGCCCCGCGGGGCCGGGCCGGGCACGGCTGACTCTCCCCGCTCTACCTTCTAGCCCCGAAGCACAGGGTGTGATCAGCGGTGCTGTGTTCCTGATCATCCTCTTCTGCTTCATCCCTGTGCCCTTCTTGAGGTGTTTTGTGGAGGAGCAGTGCGCGGCCTTTCCTCACGACGAGGTGAGGTTCGTCTAGTGCTGCAAACGTGGCATGCAGGGGCAGGGAGTAGCTACCGGTGACCGGGGTCCTGTTCTCTGTCCTGCAGTTCGTGGAGCTCATCGGTTCGCTCCTTGCCATCTGCTGCATGATTTTCCTGGGCTTTGCAGATGATGTTCTGAACCTGCGCTGGCGCCACAAGTTGCTTCTTCCTACCATGGCTTCCCTCCCACTGCTCATGGTTTACTTCACCAACTTTGGGAACACGACCATTGTGGTGCCTAAGCCCTTTCGGGTGCTGCTGGGCATGCACTTGGACCTGGGTAAGTTATGAATCACCAGAAGCTGTCATTCAGGTGGCAAGCAGTCAATGGAAGGGATCACATGAAGCACTTTGTGCTGCAGAGAGCAGACTAAGGATTTATTTAAGTAACCAGTAAGAGAGTGGCACTCCACCCACTAAACATTAGACTGGAAAGAACATCGAGAAACCCAGCACACTTTCAGCTGTCCATAGACAGGCACAAATCATTTTCCCGTGATCCTGGCGATACAGGTGAGTACTGGGACACACAGCACATGGCTGGTAACACCAGGATGATAGAAAGACAGAAACAGCACTACAGCTGGTCGCCATGTCACAGCAATTTGCCACAGTCACAGTGCTGTACACGCATGTACATGTGATGGCCAACTCGTAAGAGAGGGGGCAGTCTTATCTGTAAGCTACCACTATCAAAACTCACCGAGATTGTTAGGTAATAGGTTGTTGTGTAAAGCAGGAAGTGAGAGCGTCAGTGAATTGGTCTAGGGCCTGCTTTGCCTCCAAATACTAAAGCATTTGGCTTGCTCTGCTCTGCAGGTATCCTCTACTACGTGTACATGGGTATGCTAGCAGTGTTCTGCACTAATGCCATCAACATTCTCGCCGGAATTAATGGAATTGAAGCAGGACAGTCGCTGGTGATAGCTGCTTCCATTATCATATTCAATATTGTAGAGTTAAATGGTAAGGAAAATAACAGACATTTGTGGGCACAAAAAGCAAAGGGAGATTGAATTCTAGATTTCAATAGCTGGGATTACTAAAAATGAACCAGTCTTGTTTTATCACAAACACATGTTTTTCTTTTTTCTATAGGGGATTATCGAGATGATCACATTTTTTCTCTCTACTTTATGATTCCCTTTTTTTTTACCACGCTGGGCCTATTTTACCACAACTGGTAAGAGGATTGACATTCAGAATTTGTTTGGAAGCATCCTTTCACTCTAGTTTCTCCCTTTTTGAACAAACAAAGCCACTTAACAACATGCAGGTGGAATGCTGTAATGTAGAGAGGCTTCTTGCCAGAACCAAGAACACAAAGCATCGATGGAGCAGTAGCTTTCCTTTGTATTATAACAATTGCAGTCACACCAGCTCACCCAAACACACACAATACACTCTCTCCTGTGCCTCACTGGCTGTGTTTTCATACCATATTCTCTGCAAGTCAGGTGGTGGGTCCCAGTCCAGTCTTAGAATAAATACCTACAATTGTTTTTACTGTGTAGATCTGCTGCAGATCCCCATTGGCCCCTAACCTGCAATGTGGGCCTACATTCAGTGGTTATAAAGAGTCGTTTCCATGACAATAGCAGTCATGTCAGACCTTTGCTTTTCTGCTCCACGGATTGCAGGTACCCATCTCGAGTGTTTGTTGGGGACACCTTCTGCTACTTTGCTGGCATGACCTTTGCTGTGGTGGGGATCTTGGGACACTTCAGCAAAACAATGTTGCTTTTTTTCATCCCGCAAGTACTTAACTTCATCTATTCATTGCCGCAGCTCTTCCACATCATTCCTTGTCCCCGTCACCGGCTAC
Source organism: Cyanoderma ruficeps (assembly GCA_008694505.1). Classification (NCBI taxonomy): domain Eukaryota; kingdom Metazoa; phylum Chordata; class Aves; order Passeriformes; family Timaliidae; genus Cyanoderma; species Cyanoderma ruficeps. The sequence continues at coordinate 3,029,080 of VZDJ01000063.1, read as the reverse complement.
CAAGGTAATGTACCAAGTGACCTACAATGATACTACAGCTTGTGTCTTTTACCTCTAGCACCAGCTGAGAGAGGTGGTGGAGGGTGCTCTTTTTAAAAGCCATCAAAGTATGTTTTCTCTTTAAAAGACAGCAGCTCACTCTGCCAGCTATAGTCAGATCATACAGTAAAAGTTTTTCAGATCAGTGAACTTTTCTGACTAGCCCACCCCTCAGATACAGAATGATTTTTAACAAGGTTAGAGCATGACAATTCCAACCTACAAGTTCAAAAGAAAGTGACACAGGCTGCTTTTAATGCTGCAGCAGTGGGATCTGCTAAGATTTCATAGTAGCAAGCATTCTGTAGCACTATGCCACATCAAGAATTCTCTCTCCAGACGTTAGATTCTTCTATTTTATTCTTTAAATTACACAGCATATATTGGGGGTGCAATGGGAAGGAGTCTTCTTTGCCCTACTTGAGGGGCAAGATACCAGCAGCTGTTATTAAGTGCATCAGGTTATTCCTGTTTCTTCCACCACTGGATTTCTTTCTCAGCTATGGATCTAAGTTAGGGTTAGGGTTACAAAGTGATCTCTCCATCTTCCTTGTTGTATCTGGACTAAATTTTAAATGTTTCTTTTAGGCTTAATCCTAGTACAGGGAAGTTGGAGATGAGCTACTCCAAATTCAAAACTAAGAGCCTCTCTGCCCTGGGAACAAACATTCTGAAGGTAATATGTGGAAACCATTCAAAATTCAGGTGCATTTTGAAGCAGTTATCAAGTACAAGAGAAACAGGATGGGAGAAAATGCAGAACTTCTGGGTTCAGTAGTTATTGCCTGGCTCAAATCTGGAAGAAACTGTTACCATCCGTCACAGTCACTCAACTGTGTTAATAATCAGTCTTTCAGAATAACCACACACAGAAGTGCCCCAGGGCAATCATAAGGGTTCTTTTAGGTTTACGAAATCACAAGTCTGTCCCGTCTTTTCAGTAGGAGCACAAGCAGGATTTCAGGGATGGTACAGCAAAAGGGCTCTTAAGCAGGATTAGCCAGGGAACACCAAACATACCTGGTGAAATAGCGTGCAATATTTCTTTCCTCAGGTAGTCAAGATCTTGCACATAGTAGATGTGAGGAGTGGAACAGACGAAGATGGCGAATACACCGAATGCAATAATATGACACTTATTAATTTTGTCATAAAGCTGATCGGACCCACCCATGAGCGAAACCTCACTCTCCTGTTGCTGCTCATTCAGGTCAGACAAAGGGTTCCTCCAGCAGAAAGATACACTCCACAACAGAAGCAGATCCAAGTCAGTCTCAAGGGTTTTGAGGGGAAAGGAAAATATCATTCTCTTCACACAAGGTACAATTGAGCTGTGGAGCTTGGGGAGAATAAGAGGCTTATACACCTCAAGGAGGAAAGAAATCCACACCTCCCTGTTCATTGAGAGCTTATTAAAAAAAGTCAGAAGGTTAGCTTAAGAAGATTCCCAAGGCACAAGTCATTGGTTGCAAGAAAAACATAAGGACAGCAGAGTGCCTTGTCACTCTTGACTCAAAACAGAGTTTCAGTACATTCCTGTTTTTCAGTAGGACCAAATAACAGTTTCAGAGGTATCACCAGCAGGTGAACTTGTGTAAGCGTGGCTCAGCGGTCCCTCAGTCTGAGGGGCATGCAGGAGCATTTTGAAACCACTTGGAGCACAAAAATATGCTTCACAAATACTGCCAGTGCCTCTATTCAGCATGTGAATTCTCGAGCATAGTGTAGTAAAAACACCGCTTTTGGAAAGGCCTGCATTGGCAAACTGCCCACAATATTTAAGATAAGGGATCCTTTATGGGAAAGAGACACTTAGCCAGATTCCAACTTGGGACAAAGGACTTTCAATGAAAGCCTGTTGAACAGGCTTCAGACAGATAACATCGGGGATGGGAGAAGACAGGAAGTACATAGCACTTACCTTGATCCCAGTCACAGCAGAGAAGTCTTGACAGCACCTTATTGTAAGAATGCTGAATTTCAGCTTTGACATAAGCCTTTTTGTTGCTGTTTTATGAAACGAGGCACGCTGGAAAGCTTAGCAAATCCATTTTGGAAAGGAGAAATTTGATAGCTTGTAAACCATTTGACAGTATAATGTTTCTGTGTCTGATTTTTACCTAGGTCCTTGGCAGCATGATTGCATTTTCGATCCGGTACCAACTAGTGCGCTTGTTTTATGATGTCTGACTGGACTGTCAGGAGCAAGGGAAAGAGTTCTACCTGCAAGTCCATTTTCTCCAGCTGCTTGACCAAATGATTCAACTAATCTTACTCCCGCCCTCTGAGAACCTCAGAATGCCTGTCAAAACGCAAGCAAACTGCTTTGCGTGGGCTGGTTTTGAACTGGGATGTTTCTCGTGCACCAAAGGCGCTTGTCCAATTCTGTGATAGAAAAGATTCACTGCTACTTGGACATCATTGTTACTAGGAATACCTTTTAGAGGGGAAGCAAATGACAGCATGTAGGAAAAGGTGGAATTTCTATACATCTAACAAAGACATTATTGTTCACCAGGAGAGAGAACAGTAACTTTCATTTCTGTGAGCAGAATAAGGAAACCAGACTCCACTCCTGGCTTCTCCAATCCTGTTTTTGGTCTGTGGACATGGAATGACACGTTACAACCCATACTCAAAACTCAGAGCGTTCCAAGAATAAAATAATTCATGGTACCCTTTCCCCTGCAGTGCTTTGCCTCAACAATATTGACATGCAGTGAAACTAGGTTATATGTTTCATCTCTAGCCTTCTATCCTGTTAGGCAGCTGATCATTTCTATAGTAGACTCCCTCATTTTTTATGGCTACTGGGAATGTTCCTGCTGATGAGCTTTTAATTCTGAATACCTTTATCCTCTGCCTTCCTCCCTGGAAGAGGACATGTCTGGAACAAGCTAGCAGAGTAAGGATCACCATGTCCTTGTCTCAACAGGGTATCAGTAAGACCCATAAATTAACGTGGAACTAAGACCCCGCTGACGGCCAATCCCTTTTTCTCAAATACAAATAATTATTTATATAGCAGTATTTAGCACCATAGTTCAACACAGAATTGCTACCTACCCGACAGAAAAACAGAACAACCTGGAGTACCAGGTTATAGTCTTTGCAAGGGTAATGGTGAAAGGAAATAATGCAACAGTAGAAACGGATGCTGAGGTGGGTGAGAGTAGAAATTACCAGGTCCGGTACCCTAAAAGATGCAAGGGCACCGCACCTCCACACACCCAAGTCCAGCTAGTAACAAAGTTTGGAAGGTACTACCAGAAGGCAAAAATGTGTCCAGCGGCACCAATCAACACAGAAAACGCACAGCACTCAAGTATGAATAGTACAAGTGGCAGAATCCTCTTCCTCCTCTCCAGCTGAGCAGTTTCTAAGTCTACTAGTACAGTATATTCATTAACACATACACACAAACATTATGAAACCATTCAGTACCTGGCCTTAAACACTCAGTCTGTCCAGTTGCTGGATTTCCTGGCATCAATGTATATGAACAGAGAAATTAATCTCTGCTAGCTTATCTAGGAATGTGGCCTTCCACTAGGTACCTCTCAGGCATCCACCCCATTTTCTCCATGTAGCTGGCCTAGGCCTACCTCCATCCCACTGACCCCAACCTCTCCCATATCTGGTCCTGGGCTCCAAAGCCCATTATCCTACTTGCTCTCTAGTCTGGCTCGTTGGCTAGGGATCACACATACTTGCATTCCACCTAGCCCTGGCCCCTCCCTGCATGTGCTGAGATCTTCCCATTTGCTGGAACCACTGGCTGCTCTGATCTGTGTCCTTATGCCAGTTGCTGGCACTTAGACCTCCACATGTACATAGGCACAGAGACTAGAGTCTGCTCACTCTGGGGAAAAAAATATACTAGTAAGACAGCACAGACTGCAGAGGTTATTCTTACTGATCAGCAACATTTTGTAACATTACCACTTTCTTAGCTTTTTTCCCCCTTCGGTGTTCCCATGTTTTTTCCTCCTAGTCCACTTTGACTCCTCCCTCTCCTTTAGTGCTTCTCTTCATATATCCATATTATAAACCCATAATATATCTCATGCGTTACCACAATTTGCTAGAAAGGATGTCATGGTAGGTTTTCCCACATCCCTAAATGCTCTTCCCCACCATGTGCCACCCTAAGGCAAATTCCCCTACAGACAGGGATACCTCTCAGTCTGTAGGCATCCCCGGAGCCCCTCTACCTCACTCTGGATGGAAGCCTGGCCCAGACAAGAGACCGACCAGGCCCAGGGACTGACTCCACCCCTCAAAAAGCTCCGTGCGCCTGCACGGGCAGCACGAAGGGCTCTGCGGGATCGACATCTCCCTCTGAGTTGGCGGGCCGGCATCGCGCATGTCCGCTGAGGGGCAGCGACAGCGCCACAGCGCCCTGCTAACGGCCTCGGCGTGGTTTAAATCTGGCGCCTCGCTCGCTGATTAGCCAGACCCCGCCGCCAACACCCTCAGAGCAAGCGCGCCGGTATCACAGAAGCGGCCAGTCAGCAAAAAGCTTCTTCCGGCAGATGCACCAATAGCTAGGGCCGGCGGCGCTGTCCAATGAGCAGGGTCCTACTTGGCGGGAGGTTATAAAAATCCCGGGCGCGGCATCTCCAGTCGCAGCGGCTCAGCAGCGCAGCGAGACGCCATGTCCGGCCGTGGGAAGAGCGGCGGTAAGGCCCGTGCTAAGGCCAAGTCTCGCTCGTCTCGGGCTGGGCTGCAGTTCCCGGTGGGGCGCGTTCACCGGCTGCTGCGGCGCGGGCACTACGCGGAGCGGGTGGGGGCTGGTGCGCCCGTGTATCTGGCGGCCGTGCTCGAGTACCTGACTGCTGAGATTCTGGAGCTCGCGGGCAACGCGGCCCGCGACAACAAGAAGACGCGCATCATTCCCCGTCACCTGCAACTAGCGGTGCGCAACGACGAGGAGCTCAACAAGCTGCTGGGCGGCGTTACCATCGCGCAGGGCGGCGTCCTGCCCAACATCCAGGCCGTGCTACTGCCCAAGAAGACCAGCAAGAAGGGCAGCGGGCAGCAGTCGCAGGAGTACTAGGGCGGCCGGCCCTCCCGGCACCACTCAAAGGCCCTTTTCAGGGCCACCCCATTGCTCACTGGGAGAGCTGCGATCCGCGGAGGAGGCAGGAGGAGGGAAGGGCAAGAGAGGCGTGGCCGGCCGTGGCTGCTGGGGGGCGGGCAGGAACCGGCCCGGGGCCATTCAAACACTGAGTGCCGAGAGCTGCTCCGTAAGGACTTGTTAATTTAACTCTTACCTCTGATACATTCAGTGGACGGTGCCTAGAAAATAAAACTGCTTTATTTACAAAACAGGACCCCAATAGGGTGCCGTTTCAGTGTTTCTACAAGGCACTGTAACAATCAAACCCTGCTGAGAGGATGCTGACCTAGTAGCAAGCGCAGGAAGCCACTATAACTGAAATTTGGGTTTCTGCTTCAGCTCCCCCTTCACTGGCTGTTCTAGCTAACTGCTTCTCATGACATTTATGGACAAACATACAAGGGAAACCAAAATGGCTGGCTGCTCCTTCATTTAATACTAGCCAAGCAGCAAATCTGCATCTACCTGATAACGGCGAACTTTATTTACCTTCACTAAGACCAAGGGTCAGTGTAGCATTTCTGCTACTTCACTATAAGGAACAGACTATCAGGGACCTAATGGGAGCCTTCAGTGATCCAGTGAGTGAAAAGGCCCAAATAATAACTCCTGAAAACACTCAGCACAGTACAGCATTTTAGTACCAGCACAGCTGAGTCTCCAATTATAACCTAATGAGCACTTTACTCCTGAATGGAATTGAACGCTTAAAGGCTTTAATTTTATTTTTAATTTTTTTCTTTTCGCTTCCTAGCTACAAAAATTGTTGACAATACTTCAAAGAGACACTTAACAATTCAGAGAAATGTGGAGAGTGATGAAAACTGAGGAGCAGAAACTATTCAAGTTCATTTCATATTTTAGGTTTTTTGCACCCAAACGCCAGGTAAGACTGGTGTGAATGTTGAAATAAATCCCTCCAGAGGATCATGATGTAGCTTGGAAAGACTTGTAGCTAGACTTGTAGCACTGCTGCTGGCCACAACGCAGGTTCAGCGGGCATCATTGAGCTGCCTTGCCACGCTAAGGATATGCCTTGCTCCCTTGCTCAGAAGTAAACTAGCAAGTTCAACACCCAGGTTCTCTGCAGCTTCCTGGGCCTGACCAGGAACATTCTTGGCCGTGATGCCAACGTGCTGCACATCATCATTTGGTCCATCTTCATTCTGCAAATACAAACACCTCAAAGTAAGGCAGCAGGAAAACAGTGTACAAGGAATTAAGACACCCATGTAACAGGGTAAAATCTAGTCTGAGGAACCTCAAGAACAGTGTGCTGTTACAGCTTACAAGAAACCAGACCAAATAAAATTTATTTCTAAAGGCCTGGTTTTTGTCATTTAGCTTCAGGTTTGAATTTTGAAGCCACCGTGGTTCATGTACCTGATGGGGATAACTAACGCCAGTCTGCATCGTCTCCCTCAGGCTGTCAGATCCATCCAAGCTGTAGACTGCTCCTGTCAAATACAACTTGGAAAAATACACAGAATGGATTAACACCACATTAACAAACAAACAAGCAGCCAAGTACCTCCCCCCCCCCTTTAAAAAAACCCACCCAAATATACAAAGCTAAGTCTGGAGGGAAAGGCTTTTGTCGTGCAGTGCAGTGGGATCAGCATGAATAGCGGTACAATGCAAGTACATGCTAAGGAAAGTAATCCCTGTCAGGGAAGATGTGGCTTCTCAAGGAAAAGGCTGAAGTTTTTTTCTAGTTTCCCACCTCCTTAATCACACTCCACTGTCTAAAAACAGGTTTGGTATGGTCAGAAGCAATACTTGGAGATCTCAGAACATGAAATAAGCAGCAGGGGTGGAGGGGGGAATCTGGTATATATAATAAGGGAATTTTCTGAAAGACAGCTTCAGTAGCCAGACCCATTCTTGTTCTGCTTTGGACACAGACAGAAGGGTCAAGTTGGGAGACTATCTGCCCTAACTGGCTCTAAAGATACCTGCTGAAATTAGCTTCAGGAAAAGATATGGAAACATGCACACATTTGCAATATGTTTTCAGAAATAATCCATGAAAAACACCAAGGACTCCTCACCTGGTCATCCTTCAGAAGAGTGTTGACAGCAACAGGGACGCTACATCCACCCTCCTAAAACACAAAGCAGCTGACACTGAGGCTCCTACCCGAGACATTCAAAGCAGAGGCCTCTGAAAAGTTTAGGCTGCACATAACCCTGCCCATCACTCTTCTGGCCCTTTTCAATTCAGAAGTACTCTCCTTTGCAGTTTTAGAGAAGTGTGACAGATTTCCCATACTATAGCATCAAATTAATTAGCAGATCAGTATTTACTGCTGCAGGCAGAGCAAGGGTGCCAGACCTACCAAACGCTTCATAAAGGCTCTCTCAGCAATGCAGCACAACACAGTGTCTGCATCATGCAGGGCAGATACCATATTCAGTATCTCTTGGTCTTTGGCACGAACTTCCACTGCTAAGGCACCCTAGAAGCAGAAACACAACAAAATATAGTAAATCTTCATTCATCTGCATGTGTACTCAGCACTGATCATGAAAGAGAACTCAGAGGCTCAACCCTTTTCACTAAGGGAACAATGTTCACTGAAATAAATTACGATACACTCCACTGGCTGCAGGGGCATCCTACAGTAGCTGCCATAAACAGAAGATCTGGACTTATTCAGCCAAGCATTAAAGATCATGCTGCCACCTTAAACCATTCTAGAACTCTGCACAGTACTTGACAAATGCATTACCAAAATCACTTTTTCAGACTGAATGTGCAGATTTTTCACTTGCAATCACTAATGGATCACCAGCTCTGGTTTAGCAAGTTTGATATTAGGAGGGCAATCCTGAGTGAGCTCAGCCATGCAGCCAGCATGGACTAGAACAGTCTGCCCACCTAAAACCAGGAGTGCTAAGAATGCCCAAGACACGAGTTTTCAGCTCCACCCTGCAGGAGTCAGGACACCATGCTCAGAGGGAGCCTCACAGTGCAAAGTCACTGCAGTGGCTTTGCACAGTTATCCTGGTGCAGGATAATACTGACCCTGCCAGAACCTGCCCCATCTCTGCTGTGTTGCCCCACTGTAGCTGTGCATGGATTACCTTTCCCATTTACTGTTTTTCTACTACTGATAGGAATCAGCCCCTAACACACTGAGTAGGAGAGCAGACTCCCATTCTTCTAACAAGCTGTGCCTAAAACAGTGTAACAGGTAACAAAAGAGATCAAAGTACTTTTCTGGTAACCAAGAAATGAGAAGTCTTCAGCACAGTTAACTACTCAGATATATCGTATTTCTGCTGGCTTTCAGTGCCCTTTAAGCATGGCTTAAGGAACAAAAGTTGTAAAATACCTGTCCAACAGCATACAGACAATCTTCAGGGCCTAGGAGCTGGAAGAAAGTAAAATCAAGAGTTAACTCAAGTTGCACTGTTAACAATATAGGAAACAAGAGCCAGATTCTTGTCGCTACTACAAACTGATTTCATGTCAGACCAAAGAAGAATCACCTCTCCCCTCCTATGCCTCAGTGTTTCCACCACAAAAGTGAGATAATGGACTTTCCATCAACTGGAATGTAATACTTTGTGAATTAGCTAATCACTAAAATCTCAGCCTTGCACACTGCTGCGTTCGTTGCTAGACACAAGGGCTGTGAAGTGCTAGGAGACAATAAGATTACAAACTGTTACTGAACCATGGAAAGCTGAACATGACAAATTTCTGTATGAAGAAAAAAAGCAACCAACCAAAAAACCCAACCACTCCTTTCTAAAGTGCCTCAAGTCAAAGCTAACATGGCAATGGAGTCAGGAGATTGCATGCTTATCTTGGACAGGACAACCACAAGGTCTGAAAGGCAAACAGTTGATACTTGCAGATCTCAGAACATGGAACAGGCAGCAGGGGTGGAGGGGGGAATCTGGTATATATTATAAGGGAATTTTCTGAAAGACAGCTTCAGTAGCCAGACCCATTCTTGTACTTCAGCAGAGTACTTGTACTTGTTCAGCAGAGAATGGTGTTTTCTGCTTTGCTGTGTCTCACCTGGCCAATGCGATTTTCCCAGCCCATTCTCTTCAGCCCAGCAGCAGCAAGTATGATGGCACTGAAGTCTTCCTTCTCATCTAGCTTCTTTAAACGAGTATTTAAGTTTCCTCTCTGTAGAAGTGATTAAGCAAGCATAGACATAGCAGGCAAACAGTCCTACAACCACTTGAGTCTACAGACTGTCCAGAATCCAACAGTCTCCAAATGAGAATGTCATCCTGAAAGAAGTGTTAAATATGGACAATTGTTTCTTAAAATAGAACTTTGCCAAGTATTACGGAATATTAATTCAAGTGCTGAGTCTACAAAGATATGCACACCACTGAAGTACACTATTAGCACCCAACTCCTTTTGCACTGCTAAGAACTCTGCTCCTAGGACTGAAGTAACAATGCCTTTTCTCAGTAGCTCAGCCACCCACATTGGAACTAGCGGACCAAACTGCATCCAGGGTTACTGGAGAACCAGCAACACTGAGTCACACGCCCATGACAAACACATGGGAGGCACCATCGTGCAGTTTTTCAAATACTGCAAAACATATAATTCATCTGCACACTGAACCCCCAGCAAGATCAAGGCTGGCTGCTGCTTCACAGCCTCATGAGAAAGCAGAGGACAGAATGGCTACAGTGCTACCTCCCCCTCAGAACAGGTAGCAGAGAACAGCTTTTGAGGAAGCAGTTTGCTCTTGTACGTCAGGTGGCACAAATGGGCCCCGAATCTAGATTTTACACAAAGTTGTACTGTCTTGTTTGCAGCTTTACCCAGCTTCCATGGCTTGCCAGGAAAGGATACAATATCTCTGAATTCTAAATGAGGGAACTTCTTCTTGAGCTGAGCTGCTCTCCGAAGTGAACTGGTTCCAATCACACTGCAAGGAAAAATATAATCACTGAAATTGAGAACACCCCAAACAATTGCCTCCAGCCAGATATACGACAGAAGTTTCAAGGAAACAAATGGTAACATTTTTTTTAAGTTGAAATGAAGATCAAAAGATAGGTCAATGATTTGTATCTTCTTGAAAGAAAACCAGTCTGTGAAGTTTAGCATAAAGCGTGTCTGAAGCAACTCCCAAGTAACGAGCAGTCCCTAGCCACGGTCAAGGACTGATAAACCTCATTGAAAGACAACATTTGCCACAGAAAAAAGACTCCACTGCCCCAAAATGAACAGCCAAAGCCAAACAACTATGTGATGAAGTGGAACAGAGTAACTTCATCAAAGACAGAAATGCAGTAAGCAGAGGACTTTTGAGTCTATAACTAGAAACCACAGAAAACTGCAAGTCTAGGTATTTCCTTTCTCAAGTGAACATGCTGTGCACTTCTTTTCATAGAATCATATTATATGCTGATTTGGAAGGGACCTATCACAATCAGTGAATTCCAACTCCTAGCCCTGTGCAGTACACCTCAAGAATCCCATCACGTGCCTGAGAGCATTGTCCAAATACTCCTTGAGCTCTGTCAGGCTTGGTGCTGTAACCACTTCCCTCAGGAGCCCATTCCAGTGCTGAATCACCCTCTGGGTGATGAACCTTATCCCAATACCCAACCTAAACCACCCATGATTCATCTTTGTACAGTTCCCTTGAGTCCTGTCACTGGTCATGAGACTGAAGAAATCAGTATGTGCCCTTCTGCTTCATCCTTTTGGTAACCTGAAACCTAAACCAAATGTGATTTTCCTGCTATCCAAATGCACAGAAGCACAAGTCTTTGTATCACAGCTAGTTTATTTCTTTCACTTTAACATATATAAATAAAAAAATCTTTCTAATAGTTACCTTAATCTGAGTAATTTCACTCATCTGTCTCAGACAAAAGATTCCAATAACCTCTATGGAAAGATAGTTCATTAAAAATGGAGAAACCACATGAAAGTGATGCCAAAAACCCAAGGAAGAAATCAGAACTGGCTGAGTGACAACAGAAGCATAGTTCAGGTCCATGAAAGCCAAAATCCTGCAGCAGACACCCTGTATGCATTGCATGCATTCCCCAGCAGTAGGCAGAATACCAAGGAGCAGGAATTCACTTGAGAGATCATGGCAAGAAAGGTTCTAACTTGAGAAAGCATTGCCACTCAAGGGTGGCTTGAGAGATGAACCTCATTCAGTGTGCAGCATCCCCGTGAGACAGCGTTACTCTTTCCAGCAAGTGGGTCCAAGTTAATGTCTGTGGAATGCTCACAAGAGGCAGTGTAAAACCACCACAGGACAAAGCAATGAGCTGACTGACTTGCCAATGGAAAATATCAACCAACTGACCCCTTCTGCTTTTACACCTGTCTTTCCCTTCTTCTCCCACTCACCTCTTTTCAGGAAGGAGGCTCAGTGTTTTTCCACAGTTTTTGGGATGAAAGACAACAGCATCAAGTGGGTTCTCCCTTCTGCAAAATAATGCAAGTGCAAAATGCCTGAGACATCATTTAAGGCAAGACAGCTAAGCTCAACAGTTCTGTTATCATTTCCTGGAAGAACTGCCTCTGGCTCCAAAATACTCCATCATCACTGTATGAGCAAGAACTTTCAGCACACCTGCCAGCACACCTGCCAGCTATGTAACACTAGGGCAGCCCGAGTGTTCCCCGAGAGCTTCCACTGTTTTGGAGATTAATCACAGGAAACTTTGAACACCTAAAGGGACGCACCCTGCCTTTGCTCTCCTTTACCAACACTATAAAATCTAAGACCCTCAGAGAACCAAGCCTCATGTCCACACTTACTTGCAGACAGCACCAATTGTAAAGCCAGGAGGAAGAGAAGTTGGCAGGTCCTTCAGGGAGTGAACCACGAGGTCAACTCTAAAAATTAGAGGACAGTAATCAGAGAACAGATGGTGGAGCTCATGTGGCCATCTACCAGAGGCCTGCAGGTCACCTACACAGAAGTTTGAACCCACTCCAGGAATTAATATCAGATTGAATGAGGGGAAGATGCTGGAGATGTTCACACAGAGAAACTCACTGTACCAAAACACATCAGTATGTGGGTTGGTATTATATGCTTCAAACTTCAAAACAGCAAGCCAAACTACAGGCTACCTGTTTTGTCACACATGAACCAAGCATAACTGTAAACACTTAAGTCTCCAATATTTTTCACTAACTTCACTGAATACGCAGTATGATGTAACTATGTGGCAGAGATGCAGAAGAATACCTTTGTTTTTAAACATATTTTAACTAGGGCACCACTGAAATTTTCCTCAGAATATTGAAAAGGAGAGATTAAATAACAACAAAAATCCCTCAACACCTCAAACCCACTAAACCAGCACTAATCCCTCTCCACTAAGGCACCTGAAGCAAGTTTTTTTGTAGAGAAGTTGCACAGAACACAGCACAATTTGCCCATGCCAAATTCTCCTGCACATTTAGCTTGGTTAAGTTAATAGATGTTAACAGGATAGCAATAAATCTGCTTTGCAATACATTATCATCAACAAGCAAAGTATTTTTTCAAAAATACATTCATAAGCAGGAATCATCTGAAATCACATCCTCCCTGTGTGTTATGGCATGTAATACGCAAATAACAGAAGAAAATCTAACTGGGGCAGAACAAGCGACGCAACAACTCCACTTCAAAATACATGGCCTAAGCCCAGGGTAGAGAGAAAAAAGGGGGGGAAAAAACCCAGTAGTTATCAGAGGACTACTTCTTTTAGCCCGAGAGGTACCAGGACTGAAGGAAAGTAGATCACCTATGCAGCAAGCTAAATATGTCCAAAGAGCACCAAATGCCAAGGAGAAAGACAAAACAATAAGCTCTTACTCATTTCTTTCAAGTGCATTTTCCAACTCTTTGGTGAAGAGGCTCTTCTCTCCAATCTACACATAAATGGAAGAACATGAATCACAAAAGAAGCATTGGCCAATATAACATAAATAGAATTAATTCTTGAATAAGGAAAGAACCATTTCCTTTACCTTGGAAAGTGCTGTATCCAAGATCTTGTCCCCGGTCGTTGACATGGCCACTGTCAGAGGCAGTACAGGCAAACCGTGAGGCTTGATAAAAGCACTAGGCTTAGGCTGAAAATATCTATGCAAAATGCCATAAGCAGTCACACAACTACTGTGTGAACACAGACTCAAGCTCAATACAAAAGCAGCTCACTTCTAGAAATACACTGCACTCAAGACAAGGGAAATTGAGACTTCTTTCACTGTCTTCAAAAACAAAAGCATGGGGAAACAGGGCAGGTTTGGGGAAGAGCTGACCCAATGGAAACTGCCACAGTCTGTCTCTGGAGTGTCAGTGAACACGTATAAAGCAATTCTCTTCAGTACAAGGCTGAGCTCCTGTTATTCCTGTTGAAAGCCTTGAGCCCCAGACCAGAAAATGCCCCTAATGCTCAGAGGGGCACAGCCAGAACAATACTAGATTTGCAAATGAAGTAGCACCATATCCATCACATACTCAGCCCTTAAATCAAGACCTTATGAAATCTATCTATCTCCCCTAGAAGAAACCAGCAGCACCAGTTGCTCAGCCACAAAACTGAACTGAATTCAGACGGCACTCTCAGATAAACCTAGACAGACCTCCTCCTCCTGACTCTACACACACCTCTTGCACACAAAGATAACCCACTGGATCCTGCTGCCATCTACCTCAGGGCAACATCCAAAAAAAAAAACTTACCAATCTCAAAGCGGACGTCTGGGTATAGCTCACGGAGCATCATAACTACACTATCGGTCTGAATCCGGGCCAGCTACAAGGAAGCAGAAAACAAAATCCTGAAGAAAGAGCACATTGTCCATACAGTAGTTAAGGAGGCTTTGCCATTCTTCCCCAGCCAGGCACACATGACCAGTACATTTGCTCTAAATCAAAAGCATTAGACATAGGTTGCTTCAAGTAAAATCACTCACAGACACAAACTCCTTGAACTGTGTGAACGACTACCATGACCAGAGCACTTCACTGAAGAATTTCTTTTATTGACTAAAGTATCACATCTCCCCATGTCCAGCATTGCTGTGATGCAACTACTGATGAAACACTGCAACAAATTTATTTTAGGGAGTTAGGGAGAGTGACTACAACAGAAGCCTACAGATCATGATTCTCATGCTTTCACTTCTTGGCTTCGCATATGTGGAACACAACTGCTGAATTATGATCATCAAGTGAGCAGAAAAGTAAGCAAAACCATTATGCTGTTGCTCAGTGATGAAAGAACAAGTCATATTGCACACTGGGGTAGGGTTAAGGTTAGGGTTAAAGCCTCCCACTTTTTCTAAGAGTATGAATTTTACTAATACTGCAAGCTTTGGGAGAAGCTAGTAGGATTTCACTGAGCTGGCAGAAAAATCCTGAGTTAGTGTCAAATACAAGTTACTTATCCGCTGTAAGAACGAAGATGTAGTTAGAGGTTCTACAAATACACGCATACAAAAGTAACAGCTTACATCATCACGTGCAGCAAGAAACAAATGCCAAAGCAGAAAACCGCATGAAGAACACTCTACTGTGTAAGAAAACCAGAAGCAAGTAAAATACAATCACTTAGTGTAACATCTTTCTCCACATGGAAGCGGCAGCAGACTCAAGCAACTACAGATGAGTTTCAGCTTTTTTCCCACCGAAGGGCTCAGGACCATTTGGCAATTAACGTAGTTCTCAGGAGTGCAGGTCCCTACAAATACAGCGAATGTATGTAGCTGCCGCCCTTTGCAAAGTGCCCCAAAAGCCTCAGGTTATTACATGAGGTAGCATTTATGCACGGCTATCTCCCTTGTCCTGATGTCTACAAAAAATGCCTTTGTGCCAGCACGAAATTCTTCCTAGAACCTGCTACCAAAAGGAACGAGATTATCTCAGCGCAAAGGCTCGAGGGTCGCTTATCTCCCTTTGCGATGCTGCTCCTCCCTACTGTAGTCCGCTGGCAAGAGATACCCCCTCTATCTCTGCATGTCCCTTCCCTGGCCTTTGAGCGGGTTGCAACCATCAGTCATTGAGGGGTTTTCCCTACAAGAGCTGCACAGACTTTGCAAGTTGCACAGTCCCAGCCAGACCCGTGCCGTCGCCCCCAGCCCCTGCACCGCACCACCGCTAACAGAGCTGACCGTCCCCCGGGTTCCGAAGGAAGGGCTTTCCAAACTTCTTCCCGGAGTTTGCGGCAGGAGTCGAAACGCACGAACTCAGGAAGCTCAAGCCGTTCCTCAGCCTCGAGAAGCACGCAGACCCTGCGCTGCCCGGGACGAACCGGGTGCCCGGGCGGGAGCACACCCCGCACCCCAGCCTTGCCGCCGCCTACCTGGCTCCGGCGGGTGCCTACGCGAATCGTTCTGGTATCCACGCCGTTCTCTCCCGGCGGCAGCAACGGGTCAGCGCCCGCCCCGTCGGCACCCCCGCCAGACTCCTCTCGCCCCAGGCCCACGGCGGCCGCCCCCGCCTCCGCCATGACCACCGGCCCTCAGCGCCGAACAGCCCCGTCCCCTCCCACGTGACCGGCGGCCTCGCCCCCACCGCCCTGGTCACGTGACCAGTGCCCCCGGCGCGCCCGCAGCCGCCGCGGCGCCGGAAAAGCTCCGCCCCCGCCCGCCCCAGAGGCCCCGCCCCTTCGCACTCGCGGAGCACCGCCCGGCCGCGCCGGTAAATGAGGGCCCGGGAGCGGCACTGCCCGCCCAGTGGTTTATTGGAGGCCATGGGATGAAGCCAAATACAGGTGGTCAAACACAGCGGGGGACTCCCGTACAACACGAGTGGGCGTATGGACAGGGCCTGCGGGTCAGGTACTCCGCTTGGTGTGGATGAGCAGCTCCCGCTGCAGGCCAGCCTCGATCGTTGTAGCCGTCTTTCCCGAGGGCAAGTCCGTGATCAGGGTGAGCTTATTGAAGACGCCGCGACCAAAGTAGTCAGCAACGACTGAGAAGCCATCGTTTGAACACTTGAGCTGCCAGACACATAAAGCGGCAGCATCAGCAGAAGTCTCCACAGCCTCTTGCCCCCTTCCTTTCTCCCCCTGCACTTACAAGCCTCTGGCTTAGGGGACAGGGCAGCCCATGTCAGTCCCTGGCTCTTTGCTCATTCCATGCAGGAGTTAGGTGTAGAAGTACCTGCTAGATTTTCTGACCCTGGCCATTCCAGCTCCTATTTCAACCCCACTTCTGGGCTATGCACTGAGGAGGTAATGAACAACTGAAGTAAACAGGAAGATGGGTGCCTTAGCTGCTCTAGTTTCCACGTGTGTTAACATTTTCCAGCTAATGTTCCATTCTCACCACTTACTTCATCCTTGGTGAACACAAGGTAGATGGAACAATTTGGTGCTGTCCCCATTCCAATCCACACTATTTTTCTCCCTTTCTCCCTGATTAGTTCCATAGAACCTGTTGACCCAGCTGTCACATTGACCAATAGGTCTCCAGACCCATCTGAGGGTCAGGTGAGACCTGATTCTCTCTTTCACCTTCACAGAGCCAACAATGACTCTTCATGCCCTTTACACAATGCAGTCACCCTGGGGTCTCTGATTATCCAATTAACATAGCCTTGTTTACAAAATACCTTCAAGCCTTGCCTGTCTCTACCTCCATTTACAGGTCTGTAAATGAATCTAAACTCTATTTATTTCAACTTGGTAAGACAGGCAATGTTACCCTACCTGATGCTGAAACTGGTCATGCAGATCTCTCTTCTGCTCCTGGGCTCGGATCATGTCCATCACTTTGCGATTTTCCGGCATGCAAGTAGGACATTCCGAATCACTCTCAGAGTAGCTCTCAAAGCAGTGCTGGTGAAAGGAGTGACCGCACAGGAAGTGGACTGAAGGGAGCTCCAATGCACTGGTGCAAATGCTACACTTGGTCTTCTGAAAAATCTTGGGACTGAGTGACAAGATGGAGAAGCATGAGAAAGACAAACTACACTTTACCTTACTAGAAGAAAACAGCAGTTCTGTCCTTGTATAGGACTAGACAAGACAGCACACAGTCCTGCACCTTGCTTTTAGCTCTTCAATTTCCAGGCGGATCCTTGTAGTTTCTTCTCGGTATTTCTGAATTCTCTGCTCATCCTGCTCTATCTGGCGGCTTTGCTTCTGCAGCTTGTTGACAAGATAATCCTTAATCACAGACAGGGTGGCTGTGGAGTTATGAGCCAGCGTCTGCACAACTGAGAGCAACTGAGATGTTAGTTTAAACACAAGCACAAAAACTGCAGCTATGCTTGTACTGCCAGGGCAGACTGCTTTCCTGGGACAGGCCACTTACAGGCAAAGACATTTGGCATTCTCATGGAATTGGAAGAGCTCACTTAAAGATTCTCTTTCAGTTTGACCTCTTCCAGAAATGGGCATCTGGGAGCATGTCCGGATAACTCAGACCAGAAGGGACAAAGGAAGGATCTAGCAGTGGATTGGATTCTAGTTCTCCATCAAGGCACAAAAGGAGTTTCAGTACGCCCTGCTCTGCCCCACACTGACAGAACAGCAATCATGTACAAGACATCTCACTGATACTGCAGATTTTTTCCCTAACTAGGGACCTGTGACTGGCATTGTTTTTCCCTATAGAGCAGGTTATTACTTCAAATGGTAGGCTCCAATTTCATTGATTCTTCTAGTGTCTGATCTACAGAAAGCACTACAAACTAGTCTGGGTTGGAGTCTTTTGTGGTTCGTTTTTCTGGTTTTTGCTTGGGTTGGGGTTTTATTGGGGGAGAAGCTGAGGGCTGAGTGTAACATGTCATTACCAAGCAATGGAGGCATAAGATTCTTGTTCTCAATGTGTTTCAGCACTGCAGCAATATACTCTTTGCAGTTCTCCTCCTTCCGTGCAAAGTAGCCAAGAGCCTGTTCCCAGAGACAAGCCTCTTGGTCGCCATACAACTCGCACACCTCGATCACCTTCTTGTACTGCTCATTCTGCATGTGGTAGTGCATGATCTGTTGGAAACTATGGGAGAAAGACTCATCAGCTGCAACAGTCCATCTCACCCTTTGAGTTGTTACAGGGACCTCAGGTTTTCACCCAGCCATGCAATCTCCACACTCACACAGAAGTCAAAGACAAGTCTTTTTTTCACTCTATACAACTGCCTTGCATCAACAGTGAGATGTTTCTGCAGAGCAATCATCTACCGCTCCCATCTTGAGATACTGAAGAGGTCACTACCATTAATGGTACAGACATTCATAACTCAGAAATTGCTGCAGTGGGGGCAAGAGGGGAAGGACAGGACTCTAAAGACAAGAGTAACACTCACAGTTTGCCCTGCTCATAGAGGTAGAGAACACCATCCTTGAAATTGTGCATCTGACATAAGACCAAGGCCTTATCAAAGACTGTTTTGAACCTTCCGCTCTTCAGGAGGGTGAGAGCTTCATTGTGCAACTTCTCCTTGATCTACAAAGAAGGGGGAGAGGTCAAGAAGAGGAACACAGGCACACCCACATACACAGTACTTTGCACTAAGAGCTGACAATTCGGAGCTGTTTCATAGGTCAGTTTTGGTACTTGTTCTTCAACCCTTTTAAACAAACAGGACATGATTTTCTTTGCCTGAACAGCCAACATCCTCACAGATCTAGGCAAGCAAGTAAAGATACTTTTGTGGGCAAGGGATCTGCTCACAGAGGCTGTATTGTCTGGAATCTTTCCTTAAATGAGATACAAACAAACCAAGCTCAGCCATCCTGAAGGTAATACTCTCCCAGCTACTGGGCTGCTTTCCCACTTTTGTGCTATTTGTCCAGCACAGCATTTGTACTGCCTCATGTTGTCAATGCCCAGCTGGAAAGGGCATTGCAGGAATGCAAATATGACTCACAGACACCAAATCTCTCCCTCAAAACACAATGCTGGAGGAGCTCAAACCTGTTCATCTTGTTCATGTGCCCAGTTCTGTAATCGAAGTTCCAGTAAAGTGTCATAGACACCCTGTGGAGAGTCAGCCTGCACCTCTGTCATGTGTTCCAGAAAAGCTTTCAGTTCTCGGGAGTTGTTTGCAAAGACTGGGATGAACTCCTCTGAATTAGCCTGTAAAACAGTCAGAAAAAGACAAGCACCCACATCAGTCTAAGCCATACTAGTGCTTCCTTCCTGCCAGGAGAAATGTTCATTTTCGTAGTCTCAGACAGGGCAGATACAGCACAATACAGGATGCCAATGACATCAAGGATCAATCCTGAGCAATAGCTTTAAGAGGTCTCCTGCCTCTAGGACTACCAGTACACCAGAATGGGGCTTCTCATAGAATCCTTGAATAGTTTGGGTGGGAAGGGAACTTTAAAGGTCATCTAGTGCAACACACCTGCAAAGAGCTGGGACATCTTCCATTCAATCAGGTTGCTAAGGTCCTCATCCAACCTGATTTGAGTGTTTCCAGGGATGGGGCCATCTACCACTTCTCTGGGCAACCTGGTTCAGTGTTTCATCACCCTCATAATAAAAAGTTCCTTCCTTCTATCTAGTCTAAATCTGCCCTCTTTTACTTTAAAACTATTACCCCTTGTAGCATCACAACAAGTCCTGTAAAAAAATTTCTCCTCATCTGACACTGTTTTACACCACAACGACAGAGACTCCAGACTTCAGAAGGTTGAAAATGACTCCGTTATTTTTTGGATGTGTTTCTCTTTTATACTATTTTACACAGAACAATTCGACTGGTGAAACAAAGACAAACCTCTTCAATCACATTGGTCAGACCAGAGGGACATGAAGAAGAAGTCCCTCCTAGGAAAAAGGAATGAAAACATAGGTACAGTTTACAAAAACACGTCTCTTGTTTACAAAAAATTCCCTGGGAAACCCAAAACATCTCAGGCCTGAAACCAGGGCTACACTCATCTTTCCTATAAAACTTTTTTGAGTACTGAAAGGCTGCAATGAGGTCTCCCTGAAGCCTTCCCTTATCCAGACTGGGCAATCCCAGCTTGCTCAGCCTTTCTTCAAAGCAGGCGTGTTCCATTCCTCTCATCATTTTTATAGCCCTCCTCTGGACTCACTCCAAAAGGTCCATGTCTTTTCTGTGCTAAGGCTTCCAGAGCTAGACACAGTATTCCAGGTGGGGTCTCACCTGAGCAGAGTTTATTTAGGTATAATTCTCATTACACCTAAACCATCAGGCTGGCAACACAAGGCATGCAAAAGCACTCGCTGCAAAGTTACTACTGGAGAGCAACAACTCTCAGTCAACACAAACCATACCTTTTTTCCTTCTAGCATCCCAGGGCCTTCATTACCTCCCGAGGGACGGTAATCGGTGCAAAGGATCTTCAGCAGTTCAGTGGTCTCATTAGGGACATGGTGCATCAGGATTTTACCATATCGCTTCATGTTACTCTCTGCCTGTTCAAAGGGCAGCTTTCCAATATAGTGCAAAGCCTCTTGGTAGTTCTGTGAAGACAGACAACAAAAAAAATCACAGGACATTAGCCTTTGCTCTCCACTTTGAGGTTAGGACAGAAAGCATTGAAGACATGCCGTGAATATGCCACAAACATTTGCTCTGAATTATCACCTAGTTCACTATTCCTGCTCATTTTCCTCCTCAGGGAGAAAGACTGGATATCACCTGGGGGAAACATTTAGATAAATCCCCAACTAACCACCATTCCTCCTCTTAAAGGGCACTGTAAAAAGCCACATCAGAAAGAAAACCAGACCTTCTGATTTCCACACCTAGTCTAACAC
This sequence comes from Cyanoderma ruficeps, assembly GCA_008694505.1. NCBI lineage: Eukaryota > Metazoa > Chordata > Aves > Passeriformes > Timaliidae > Cyanoderma > Cyanoderma ruficeps. Next base: position 3,008,221 of record VZDJ01000063.1, on the reverse strand, counting down.
ACAAGCCAAAAGCAGAAAGGCAATACACCGACAGCTACAAGTATTGTTGCTGCTGCTCTCGTCAGCACGCTATCCTCAGCAAAGAGGTCAGTGAAATTATATTCTCACTAAATTCCTCATAGTATTCTCCCCAATAAGAACACATGTGCAGTTATGTCTCCTCACCTTGATGTCCTCCAACTGGATTTTGAGGTACCATTCATGATGCTCATGTTTCTCTGCCAGGTACACGGCGTGGGAGTAGTAACCAGCCTGGCGAAGCACCTTGATGGCTGTTTCTACATCAAAGTGGACCTCACTCTCACTTGTCTCCAAGATGAAAAGCAGAGAGATGCTCCCTTAGAGAAATTCTAACAGTCCAGAAGCAGTAACCATTTATGTAAAAGGAGGAAAACATGAGCAGGGACAATTTGGTACGTCTCATGCAAGGGAAAAATCACCCATGCAGAAAGGAAGGAGTCTAACCACTTCTCACTTGCTTGCCAGTTGCACTGGCACAAGCAAGCACACTCCAGACCCAGATGGCAAACCAACCAAACTGAGAATGTAAGCAAGAGCTCAGAAATAAAGCAGCAAAGACCAGGGTACTGAGCAGCAAATTCCTTATTCTCTCTCTTAATAGTCATACAGGAGGTAATTTAAAATGGCACCACTACCCCTTTTTAATTATTATGATGACATTAAAATGTAGCATGATTCCACGTCCCCCAATACCTTAATGAACTCTTCCAGTTTGGAGCTATCTTTGAGTTTGGTATAGCAATTCAGCAGAAGTGTAGTGTGGTCTGCATTGGCCAGTGACTGCAGATGGAGCATCTGTAGGTAAGCAGTGAGGTTGTGGATACGCTGAGCATCCAGGAATTTCCGAATAACATAAGACGGTTCTAGCTTCCCTATAGTTCTGTGAGGAGAAGAGTCACGTTACAAGATATTGTGTAGTCATGAACTTAAAATAAATGGAGAAATTAACAACAGAACACAGAGAAGCCTTAACTTCAGCAGGCATTAACCCTCTTAGGACTGCTCAGCTATGCATCAGAAGCAACAACTAGTTATGGTGTAAGACCACCCATCTGCACACACACTGATACAAAGGCCTTGATCAGGATGACCATGACAGCATAGAAGGAGTTAATCTTCCTTGAAAGGGGGCAGTGAGAAGACAGACTAGGCTCTGAGCACAACAAACTGGGAAGCCAAAGAAAGAGAGGAATAAAAGCTACATTTTCCTTCGTTTTAGTCACATAACTCAAAGTCAGCTTTAAATGCTTATGCTCTAAACATTGAGCAGTTTAGCCACAGTTACTGTGACAGTTAAAGCAAGTCAGACATGCTCACTCTCACTAGATGTCAGGGACTCCGGAGCACCAGGTCCACAATAATGTAACGCTTTGTGGCATTTTAAAAATTGAACATGAAGTTTTCAGTAAGCCCCAAAACAAAGCTGCCCTGAGTTCTAGTTTTAAAAAAACCCAAGATGTTTTAAAACTGGCATTGAACTGTTTGAGTACTTTCCAAGAAGACTGCCATACACGGTCAAATTCCATCATCTATCTTGCACAGAGTGATTCCTTCTTCATAATAATGTCACCAGGCCCCACTTCATCCCAGTGGGCCTAATAATGCATTACAACGTAATAATAATACATAATAACGTGAATAATACATTATCCACATTAAAATACGATCAAAGAGAACGTTATCCTAAGGTGTACAGAGCGATTTTCGCAATTCGTTCAAAGACTTTTAGTCTCACGGACATCTTTCTCTGTATAGGTAGAATTTTGGCCTCAAGTCATACTTTTTTTTTGTTTTGGACTGTTTTTATTCCTAGACTGAAACAGGTTTCTGTTGCTCCTATCTGTGTTACAACATCACAGCTCCACAGGACCCCCACTTACCGGATGTACTGCTGGATGGCTCCATCGTGGTTTCCCTTGTTGTAGAGATGATCGCCGTACTGCCGGAAAATCTCTGACAAACCATCGCTGTCCAAGTGGTGGCTCTTGGCCAAGTTAATGGCCATTTCAAACAAATTCTTTCTGAACAGCATCTGTTAAACACATGGTAAGAGGAGTATGAGAAAAATACCATCCCACAAAGCAAGTTCAAACACACCGGGAAAACAAATTGTTTCTTCTTCTCAGTGCACACATATGCATGGGCCTTTACAAACCAACTGGCTTACAACACTAGTTATAGTGAAAAGCTATTCAGTCACTTGTTATGTAATTCACTTACCTAAATGGTTCAATTTTTCCATCTGCAGAGCCAGTACAATCTTACAGACATAAGGCAAAGACTAATAAGAAAACAAATTTACATGCCTCGAGTTTGGTTTGTGTATCCTTCTCCTGCAGTGCATGGATCTTCCCATCTCTGGTCAGTACATAGAGAGACCCCCACTCTGCCAAGACATCCACTATATCATCAAAGATTGAGCTGTATGCAATGAATTTGTTGCACAAGTCATAGATATTCAGGACTTGTTTGTCTGAATTCTGTGCCTCGTTCCCAGCAAATTCTGACCTGGAGAGAAGAAGAAAGTTTTAGAAAACAAGAAGAACGTAACTTGAAATCTTGATAGCTGTTCAAACTAGGGATGTATAGAAAGCAAGACAAACAGAATTCACTTAGGCAATTAAACGAAGTAGATCCAGAGGGAAACTGCCATATATTTATACACAGATTCCACCATCCTGTTACACTGAGAAATTCATAGGACCGCAAAAAAATCCCACTCATTCAGCACACTTAATTGTGCTAACTTTTGCAATGGAAGTTAATCAATACATGGGTCTGGATCAACCTCAACAATGTCTGACAGTCGCAATCTGCTCCCAAGAGCAAAGCTTCACAAGGATGAAGGAGAATGAGAAAAAGCATGAAAATGCATGAGGAAAAAGAACTCATCTGTTTCAAGGAGCCCTACTTTGGGGAAGGCTTTCGGTCCTTGGAGACAATGATGAGGTACCCCCGATACCAGTGGACAATCAGCTTTTGTCCCTCGAAGGCAAAGCAGGGGCCACGTTCGTCTGGTTGGTAAAGGTACACACATTCATTTCCTGCCACAATGAACTGGAGATCCTGGGAGGGGTCACTGAGAGATGAACAGCGCAATCCACAACCGTGAGTGTCCAGTTCCAGGTGAGGATAGTCTTTCACTGAAAGCATATAAGACTACAGAGGAAACTCGAGGGTTTGGGGATTGCTCTGAACTAGACTCTGAAGCCAACTGAATTTGCAAGTCAGTCACAATTTTTTTAACTAGCTTCTCACCTGGATGTTCTCTGTGGTCACCACAAATAGATGAGTTGTTTTGCCAGACTGTCGAAAAGCAAGGCCAGTAACTGGATAACTGCCCTCATGCAGGATCTGGGTCTTACTATGCCGATCTCGAGTGATGTCTCCTTTAGTAAGTACAACACTCCCATCTGCAAAACCTGGTGAAGTGAACAGACCAAACTATTACTCATACAACACACCTGAAATTTCATCCAGTGTAAGTTAGGGAAGTTCCAGTCAGAGACAACACCATGCTCACCAGCATGGTATAAAGCAATGGGATTGCCACAGGTTCTCACATCAAGTCAATCTTCATCAATCACCCCCCACTGCTCCTGTTACAGTTCAGAGCTGTCACACAACTGCACACAGGATAGGACTGTTCAGCAAGGCTTAACTTGCTTTCCACAGACAAACTTCACGTGCAGATTAATTTTGTTCGACTCTGTCTGTATTTTTTTTATAAATGGCTTTCCCATAGTGCAATTGTAACTATAATTTCAAGTCCCTTGCTTATTCAAAACACACAACACACTGTAAAGAAGATCAGAGGGAGATTTTTTAAGAGAGAGTAAAGCATGCAGTTTTCATAGCTTGCCAACAGCCCCAGCCTTTTAAGCTGTTCCAGGCTTGAAGGCCACCATACACACAGGAAAAGTTTTTTGATTTCAGTGTAGGGACCAAGTCAGCTGAGAGCACTTGTAATCACACAACTTTACTGCTCTTATTCTGTCAGAAGAGTTAAGCAAGAAACATTACCAAGGAACGGTTAAATCTGAAAAGAGATATCTGCTTTTTCCTTTGAAAAAGGAAACCTTTGAAAAGGTTTGTATACCATGCTTGAAAAAATATCTCTGTAACATTAGGTATCACAAAACTCACAATTTTTTTCCTGTACCAACAGAAGCTAAATTTAGTACTAAGTTCAATAAATACATAGCCTTACCAACTGTCAGGGAAAAGAGGACATCAACTAAAAATGCGTGCTTCCAAGTATCAAAGTTCTTAGTTTAAAATATACAGTCAGGCTAAATTAACACATTTATCTCTTGAGCTCTGGGATAGCACGATATACACAATATGAGTGAGAAGAAAGATCATCAGGATGTTCTATGCTCATTCTTGTGTTATCTATTCATGTTCCTTACCTCTCAGTAAGGACTGTAATATTTTTCTTAAGTTATTACAGTTCAGCTTTACTTACCGATAGCCATGAAATTAAGATTCTCGTGGACAGTTAGGCAGGATACAACCGTGGGCTTGTTACCTGGTATTGCTGGAAAAATTCGTGTGCAAAGAGGATTACCACCATCTCGTTTCTCTAGGTTCCAGACTTTCACCTACAAACAACAACAATCTGGCATAAGCAAAACACGGCGTATTAGAAGGCCATGACCTGGTATCAAAATGTCATAGCGCCCAGAATGAACAAGCTACTTAAGGTAAGAAAGGGCAACTGAGATCATCACAACAGTCTTTAAGAAAGACCCGTATGACAAATGCACTTTCCTCTCTTTGTCATTTAACTTACCAAAGGATTAATACCCTCTTCATCCTCACCAATAGAAACCAGGATACTGTGCTGCTTCAGCTGGTACAGATGGGTCACCCTTAGCTTGTAAGCTTGGAAACTGCTGAGTTGAAGGGAGCGAGGCAAAAACCAAATCTGACCTTCCATATTTAGATCACAGTTAAGGCACATAAGAGAAAACAAAACAAAAAAAAAGCCCCACACCTCCAATCATACAAGAATCTGCATGCCTTTTGCTGACTCCTGGTAGAGCTACAGCAAATACTTCTGCAGAGCAACCCCGGAGCACCAACACATCCAGCGGCGGTTTGGGTTTCGTTTTAAACAAAGTACAGCCGACAGCAGAAAGCTGCCGCACTCCCAAGGCCGGAGAACCCTCCGACCCGCGTCAGACAGCGCCCAGGACTCGCCTGCCACGGAACCTCGGCCCGGCGGAACCCCACGAAGGCCACAGCGCCCAACTCTGCACAGGATATCTCCGAACACGAGGCTTCCCCGGCCCGAGTCACAGACTGCGATGCCCGGGGGCAGCGCGAAGGGCTTCGCACCCGCGCCATCCGGCCCCGACGGCTCCCTCACCGTCTCTCTGTCAAAGAAGACGAACCGGCGCCACTGCAGGTAAGCAGCCATGTTGGGGCCGGCCCCGCCCGCCCCTGTCGTGTGACCGGAGTCTCCGCCCCTCGGGTCACGCCGCGGAGCGCGGGGGTGGAGCAACTGGAAGGCCAAGAAATTTGAGTTTAAAGATTGAATTTTGAGCGTACATATCGAAAAAATATTCAGAGCCTGCTAGGAAGGTAAAAGTGAGAGCGGTGTCAACAACCTTAAATGAGTAATTTTACAGTAACGTTCTTATGTTACAGTAATGAATATATAATCTTGATTTGCCTCTCTCCAACAAGGCCTTAAGAGTATATACGAAAAGTCTTGGCATTTAAATGTGGATAAGAAGTAATGAAATCTAGATATTTGCTGTGAGCTCAGCAGGATATGACTAATTTATGTGACAGATTGAACTTCCTTGGCTTAAGCAATATAGTAAATGCATTAAAAATAAAGCTATACCTTTGGATACATGTGTAATTTAGTTTCAATGCAACCCCAGATAACCAGAATGCATTCAGCATATATGTACTTTTGCAGTACTTAATTTCATTGCAACTGTTTACTGTTGCTCCTCCAGTGCCCCAGGCACTGCCCAGTGGGACCTTGTGGTTTACTTAGCTACCATTATAGTAAATTCTGTATGAATCTTTTGTTAACTCGTTTAACTTAAGGTATCAGTTAAGTGCTGTTAGGTTTGCTGTTAAACTTTTATGCATAAACCGCTGGTCAAGTCCAGGGCCCAGGTGATCAAGGAAGTCTACTCTGAACCTTGTGACTCAACTTACCCATTCCTATCCCTACTCTTTTTCCCCTTCTCCCCAAGCCTCCATGTAGATAATTTTGGGTTGATTTTGGGTTTGGACTGAGCGCAGTCTTTTATTCTGTGTGCTTTAACCATCTAGGCTGCAGCAGCGTGAACCCTGCCACTGAACTTCACCCGGCTTTCACTTTTACATTAAACCTGCTTTTGCCAACTCCTTTGCTGGTAATTTTTAAAGCATCTTTAACTCATTCCAACCACCGGAACCACAGCACACACAAGGTCTTCTGCAGCACAAGCAGCAACCAAGGCAGAGCTGAGGATGACTCTTGACGAAAGACAGGACACAGCCACAGCAGGACCTGCAGTGCTCCTCTGGCCCCTTGCAGAAATTATTTGTCCAGTTGAGGCTAACTTGGCATTGCAACCAGATGCCACACAGAGCCTCCTAATCTACTGGAGACAAGACTGTGGAGCATTTGACCCTGGAAAAACAGCTGCCATGTGGAGGGTCTGTGAAGAAAAAGGATGTCTGTCATGGACATAGGAGAGCACTTTTCCATTTATCGTATGCCTCCTGATCTTGAGGCTTCTTTTCAAAGGTTGTTGCATCCAATGCAGACTGTGAGTCTCTACAAGGACACCAGCATCCTTTTCACTCAGCGCAGTTAAAAGAAAACAAAAAAACAGAACAAATGGGAGTTCCAGGGAGCTTTTATTGAGTTTAATTAACAAAATCAGGATTTTTCCATTCATCTTTTTTGCACTCGCAACTCATGAAACTCTTCACAAGTCAGTGCTGCAACACATACAAAGCCAGAGGAAACATATTCTCAACAAAATCTGAGCTCCACTGGAGAGTTTGCTAATTGCCAATTTAACAGAAAGCCAATTTTCCCCTCCCCCCCCCTTGACTGTTTTGAATCACTAGACCATATTGTTTGCTGGTTAACAGTTGGAATATCAACCCCTTCTCTTGGGTCTACTGGATTATGACACTCCACTTGAATTGCAAATAATTTCTTTTCTTGAAATAAAAGTTCCAGTTTCTTTCAATAAGGGGAACAGTGGCTATTTTCTTCTCCTGACACCCCTTCCCCAAAATTACTGGTTAAAATACAGCAAGGCTGTATCTTAATAAACACATCCCTGCCCCCCCTCCCCCCCCTTACTCCTCCCTAACTTGTCTACAGCAGAATTTAACAATGCTTCCAATGCAGAGGCATTTTAGCAACGCAATGATGAACTGAGCAAAGCCTACAGGATAATCTGCCAGTGTCTTCTTGTGAAGTTCAGATGCATGCTCTTAGGTCCTGGGTGATTACAAAGATAAACTATGATTCAAAAAAGATGGACCAGAAGTCCATAGCAAGCAGAAAACTCCCTGCAGGGACTACAGTTGCCCAACCTCTACCATGGCAGCTGTACTGCTGAGTCTCTGGGAACAAAATTCACTTTGCTCTCAGGAAGTAAGAACCAGCAGCCCCAGCAGCACTACAAAGTTCAGCATCAGGGCAAGAACCATCACAACAGCAGCTCAAGAGATGTGGCATGACAGCTCTGTAATCTCTCTTACAGAAACTGAGGCAAGATAGCCACCTGCTCAGCTTTGTGTCCTATCAGTCATTTGTAAAGAAAAAAGTGTTTGAAGCATTTTTAAATCCTTGATGCAGACACCCTCCCCCCCACCCCAAATAAAAATAAACAAAAGATCAGAATGAGATGATTTGATACCACCATATAAACAACATGAATTCATGTTGAGCTTCCCTGTTCTTATCCACAAAAACAGTCAGAGGGCAAGGAAAGATGCTCCCATCTCATTCTGGAAATTGAAACATGTATTTGAGACCAACCCACCCCCCTCCCTTTGGGAAAAGGCCTCCAGCCACTGCAGTGCCCACGTGACAGTAGACACCCAGAGAACCTGGCCTACAGGCTCTCTAAGTGGCTGAAGATTCCATGACCTTCTTCACAGCGACCTCACCCAGCTGTGAAGCTCCATTTCAGAGACTCATAGAGTGACACTTTCAGACTTTCAACAAAAAAGAAATGCAGAACACATCAGGTTCTCATTCTCATCAACTCTGTCAGAGGAAGTATTTGATCTAGGGCTCATCACCGAAGGCTCTGACTAATCCATCTGTAAAGGCTGGTGACCAGCAAAAACTGGAGCTCATGAGAAATCTCAGGAAGCCAAGATTTATACACACTCCTTACTCTTGGGTAGGCAACAAAAAAACCAAGAAAACCCCAAACCAAAATAAAAAAAATAAAAAAAGCCACAAACAAACAAATAAAAACCCCTGCACACACACACACACAAAAAAAAAGAAAACAAAACAAAAAACAAAACTAGGATTATCCTAGTCTTCTGGAGCATCTTTCCATTTGCAAGATCACATCTGTTTGAGATAGCCTACTAGCACCAAAAATAGGCTGCTTCTTTCTTGACAAGAAGCCACCTAAAAACGGTGCCCCCGATAGTTTAGGTAAGTGCCAATCCTCAATGAGAGGCCAATTTTTAAGTAATACTTTCAAAAGTTCTGTGCTTCAAGAGGGACCATCAATGCATGGCACCAGGCTAACCTACCACAAATCCAAGCAGAGCACACACACCTGACTTGACATTGCTATCCTGTTCTTGTTACATGTGCATGCCCTGGTGAGATACAAAATTTATTTACATTTTCATGTCTTTGCTGCATTAAAATGATCCCTCTTCTGTCTGGAAAATCATAAGCTGGCTGCAGTACAGGAGCAAGATTTTACTTTTGGTCGAAGTTAACACCCATAAGCTCCCACCCCCCACCCCCAAAAAGCACCCCAAAATTGTTTACATTTAGTACCTGCCAGTCAGATGTAAGCTATGTGGCTCACAGAGACCAAGCTCTTGAGTTTGTACTCTAGTGCAGCATTTGCTACAATTATGGAGTCACTGCTGACAAAAAGAAGAAAAACATCCTGAACACAAAAACTTTTCAATCTTGTAAAGTTGTTGTCAGGAGGCACCTGGCTTCTATTTATGATCATCAAGGAAAAGGATGGCTAGTCCACCTTGTGATTCCAAACTACTCCAATTCAAAAAAAAAAGGGTCAAAACGGGGAGAAATTAAGACAATTAAATCCTGCCTCAAAGGTAAGCAAGCATGGTGTGAGTGCAGCATCTGTATATGCAATAAATGACTGAGCAAAAGGGATTGCATTCACCCAGGTGCCTCCTGACAGTGGTGGTTAACAGGCTAAAAGGGATTTTAAAGAGTAATATTTTGATTTGTCTCACTCCTTTTGCCTGTAGATCAGGCCAAACATCAAGCATGTTGGGAGGGGCACAATTTAAAGCAACACTACTTGACCAGAAAGCACTTTTCAGCGATATACAATGCAAAATGACAGACAGCAACTCATGGCAAACCAAAGTAGATGGCAAGCAGCTTCCTGCAGCTTCTGACGTTAACAGGGATTTGCCCTTACCCGCTCACAGTTCTGCACAGAGGCCACTCTGGGCAGAAAATGCAGCGCTACAGGAAGTGAAATCAATTCCACAAAGCTCCAGAACTGTCAGTTTATGCACGTAAATTGGTTTTTTACGGTCTCTCAAAGCCAAATCCACACCTTACACATACTGCTCAGCAACACCCACTGGATTTCCCTCACACCATGGTGGAACACAGGTCATGGACTCCTTCAGAGCTTGTCGAGTTCCTGAAGTTTCTAAGAGGAAAACAGAAGAGCATCTCCCAAAACGCTGAGCTACGGATTTGGAGGCCTTGGAGTCCCACAAGTGATCTCTTCCGTACGAGCAGTACAGGACTTTTGCTAGCACCAGAGCAAATCCACCCTGACAAGGGACACTTGTGGTGGCCTGCAGTTCATAGAGGTCAGAGGACTTCTCATTGTTTAGTGTTGCAGAAAACTGAGCCCCTCTCATCTTTAGCTGCTCCCATAATCAGTCTAATCCCTTTAACCTCAGCAACCTTCATCATAAAAGAAAAAGTTATATATGAACCCAAACAGAAAAAAAAAATCATATTTACAAAGTTTACAATATACACATCTGATTTTCTATGGGACACACTGCACCAGAAGAAAGAGGGCCATGGCTCTGAAACAAGTCTACTTATCAAGTGCTGTAACTACTAATGAAGACTCATGGAAACCAGTCTTTAGTGTTCTGCTAGAGCACAGGGCTTTTCTTATGGCTCCTGCAAAGGATCACAGGCTACTCTTTCCTTCTGGAGCTATGATGCTGCACCTAATCAGCCCAGATTTCACGTTGGTTTCATTTTAAATACAGATATTTACAGTTTGGGTGAACTGCAGATGCATATCAACTCCTCCAATTAAAAAAAAAAAAAAAAGTAAGTTGAAGAAAAAAGTAGTATTACCAATAACCAATACATTTCACCTCCCAGCCCTGGGCTTGAGTACATGGGAAGGAGGAGAAGGGGAAGAGAGGGTAACTATGACCTGAAACCAAAACCAGATGTCAATTCCTTGGGCTGTGTCAGAAAGGTGATATTCTGAATGGTCTCATAGCATAAGGCACTTTGCACGAATAAGTAACAAGCTCTTTAGCTTAAGAAACAGATGAGTAACCAGGGAGAAGTTGAAATGCACTCAGTCAATGGTTAAAGAATTTGAAATAGCAGACAAGCTCGTGTTCATCAAGATTCTTCTCTTTTCAGGGTTTCTCTTCTTCCCTTGCTGTCCCTCCCGCCCAAAGAAAACAAAATTTAAAACCAGCAGTTAGTGCAACTAATGTTCAATCAGCACACAGTGCAAACAAGTGGAAAAACAAAAAGACATTCCTCCTTTATCTTCTTTCTTCCTTGCTGCCAAATTTAAAGAGAAAAAAAGGCTGAGCTCTTTAGTCTTCATAGTTCCGAAATGAAAAGATGAAGAAAAACCCACAAAGAGAAGGGTATCCCCAAAGAAACGATGTGTCACAGATCTGGATCATAGGGCTTCACCTTCTGGCATGTGTGATCAAAACCTAAAAAAAACAAAACAAAAACAAAAAACAAAAACAAAACAACAAAATCACCAAAACCCACCAAAAACAAGACCAACCAACCCATCCCCTGCCAAAACAAGGATACAAACAAAAACCCCAAAAACAAGCCAAAAAACAAAACAAAAACCAAACAAACAACCCCTCCCCAACCAGGAAAACAGGGAAAAAAGGCAGGAAAAAACCCAGTAAAACAAACAACCACAACACCCACAGTAAAATCGATTCTATACAAAACCAGAACACAAAGTGATGAATCACATACACTAACTATGCAACAGCTCTCAAAAGGCAAAGGGCATATTGAACTACTCAATCCCAATTTCAGCTTTGTAGAAAGAGATGCTGCTAATGCCCTCCTGTACCTATGGAACGTGACTACCTCCTGGTTTCTTGTATTTTAGGAAGCAGCAAACTGCTCTCTGGCAAGGTCCTAGTATTCCCCTTAGGATGCCACCCAAGAGCCTGTTCCACATTCATTACCTGTTTTGTATTTATTTATAAACATGGAGAAGGTTCAACCATCAAAGCAGAAGCGTCCAAGCCAGTTTGGTATGACTATCTACGGCTACCCTTGGATGACTTCAAAGAAGGAACCATAGGTTCGTTTTAAGGCTATTGAGCAGTTTGCTTCTATAGCCACTTCTTTATTTTTGGTCAACTGAAAAGAATTTCAGCAGCTTCACTGGTATTGTCTTTCTAACTCATGACCTCTGAGAAGAGCAGACATAAGAATGTTTTTCAGCCCAAATTGTATGGTGATGGATCTTGCACGACAACATCTCAACTAAGGTCAGATCACCATCCTGCAGCCATTAGGTTGACTGCAGTCCAAGGCAAATCATCGTCCTATAAAAGGACTTAACTCAGCAGCTTTTCCTGGGACAATGATCAGAACGGGATCACTTAGATCAGTCTCCAACAGTGAAACTTCATTTTCTTTTGTAACTACGAAGACGACCTCAACTGGCAGCAAAGATGAATTACAGCTTGACTCCCTACTTTGTTCACTTCCAAGAATTCTATGAACCAAGGGATACAAAAGAGGCAGCACATTTTGCTTGAACCCGGTCCTCCTGGCTGGTGAGGTGCTTTCTCTCCTGTTGATGCTGTTCTCCCAGCTATCCTTTTTATCTCCTCACCTTTTTGAGGACTATTTTGCTCTCGCCCCTCATCAATTTCTCATTTCAATTTAGCAATACAGAAAGAATTCATTAGGCTACTAATACTCCACCCTGGCCTCTCCCAACACCATTCCCCACTCCCCCTTTTCCCCATTTTTTGTCTCCTTAGCACATGGTCAGCATAGCAATTAAAACAACTAAAAAATACTCATCCCTCCCACCTTCAGCACACCCATGGAATTCCTTGCACTGACATTCTATTTCACACCCTTGTTTTCACATTCAGAGTTTTTTCATGACATGTTTCCCTTTTCCTCTGAGGTAACACTGACACATCGACAGCATTCCTGTGATTCAACACATCACTATTCAGTAAGGCAGTTACATACCTATATGTTTACTGTTTCTCATCTTCTACAGGTTCACTGTGGTATTCTGCCACATACAAGCTCTTGTCGATGTTGCTTGGTATGGGTTTAATTTCAGTTCCCAACTGCTCCTCAATACTTTTCAGGTTGAATCGATCGTCATAGGTGATCAAATTGATGGCCAGGCCAAGATGACCAAAGCGACCTTGACAAAAAACCAAAAACATCACCTGAACTGAACTGAGTTAAGATAGGGCCTGACAGAACAAAAAGTCTGCAGACTGCAAAGTTAGTATCATTCTGCAATGTTAGAAACAAATCCAGCCACGGGTCTCTACATCGTTCACATCAGATTTGGTAAGGAGTTCTGGAGTGCTGTAGGATTAAGAAAACTCAGGAGGTTCAAAATGCTCTGACCAAAGCTCCAGGATAATTACCAGCAAAAAATCTTCAAGAGTTCTTGAACAAGCCTGAGCTACAAAAGTTCAACTACACTGAGTTCCTTTGCTTACTGCCTTTCTTCAGGGCATATTTGCTGATTCCCAGACAGTAGAAACATACCTCGAAACATATGCAGAAGGAAGCATAAATCTCTAGGCTTGAGACACTCTGAAGCTGAGATTTTAGTACAGAATTTTCCCAAACTGCAAACAGGGGCAATAGTAAGTCTCCAAGACATAAAAGCAAGATATGCCTTTTTATTTTTTCCCTTTTTTTTTTTCATTAGATTGTTCAGGCCAGTTTCAAGGGAATAGCCCTTTATTCAGATAATATCCTCAGTGAGGATAGCCATCTGTAATGATACCCAAAAATAAACTTGTCAGAAAAATAAAAGCTACCTAAGGTAATTCTCAAATATAGTAATAAAAAACCCATAAGACAATTCAAGGCTAAAAAGCATCACAGTCGTCAGCAAAGCTGCACCTAAAACAGGTCTTTCCTCTCACCTGATCTGCCAATGCGATGGAGATAAGTTTCTGCCAGCTTTGGGAAATCAAAGTTTATCACCACATTCACAGCCTGGATATCAATACCTCGGGTAAACAGATCTAAAAGACAATCCAGATCATGAAGTTAATTTCAGTGAGCTCGAACTCTGACAGTGTTTAGGGTGTAAAGATTAACAGTGATTAACATTGCTTTGCCCTGGTTTCCAGATACAAGCTTTCCTTGTATCAAAGACAGTTTACATACAATCCTGTTACAGCTTCCTCTTCCTCTGTATACATTATAAACACGAATTCAACACAAGCAGAACAACCAAAACCACCAGATCTGCACATCTACACAGAAAAAATAACCACAAAGCTAGTTTTTTCCACATCACATTTTTTTAGAGCACTCGTCTTAACCATCTCTTCACACAGAATTGTGCATTGCCAGTGTCACAACAGACTTGAGACCTGAACTACATTCCACCACCTCAACTACTTCTATTCTGCTTCTAGCTATTTTTTGTTAATAGGGCCCAGACATATATAGTGATAGCCACTATCACTAGTGATAGTGACTGCCAGGTACTGCCTAAGCAGGCCTTACAACAAACAATTCGGATCACACACAAGCCAGTCAAAACTAGAAAAGGATTTAGAAAAAGTGAGCTATACACTCTTAAGAGAATCAGCAAAACTACACATGATCATAGTCACAGCTCGACTGAAATATAAAGTTTGCGACTCAACAACTCAGGGAATCCTCACGTGTGAAAATAAACAGAAAACATTATTGCAGCAAAACGATTTGATGGCAAGCTGCACCTTCATAAAAGACAAAACTCCACGTGCCTAAAGGAGTGCTTCACCCTGCTATATGCAACACATAACAAACACATCTTATGAAAACATCATGTTTTGGTTTAATACAGCTAACAGATCTACAATACCTGTGCTAATGCACTTTCTATCACAAACTTTAGAAGCAAGAAAATGTTTAGGAACTCTTACCAGTGCAAACAAGATTGCGGCACAAGCCATTTCGGAAATCATGGAATACACGATTGCGGTGCTCCTGGAAATACATACATATAAACAAGGAGAAACAAAAATCCAAAACCCACAAACCAACCAGCTGTTACTTTCAGGAACACTCAACATCCATCGTGTAAATTTCTCCTCCTTATTACAGAACAGCTGAGTTGAAACAAGACGCCAGTACATAGTTTTTAGCACTCTTTACCATATTCTAATGAATTAACTCCAGACAGTCTTGATCCTACATCTCAACAAAGACAATTAACTGACTGTGTTTTAAAATCTCCTATGGTGGCATCAAAACCATCTCAGAAAAGGACTATCTAAAGTTGCAATTACATGAAATCATATCAAGAAGTTAAACTGGTATTTTGACTGTTGTCTTTCTCCAGCCCCGCCTTGTGAAATTTCATGTTTTATTCATTCCATTAAAAACTGAAGCTGACAGTAATTTCCTTTTCCAGTATGAAGCATTTTTCACTGCCTAATGAGAATTAGGGGTGAGGAGAGTCAATTGTCTGTGAAGACTCTCCTCTCACAAACCTCTCTTCAGGCCACGCGAAGATTAGTATCACTGTTATGCGAAATTTAGAGAGGGAATGAACAAGCTGAAGCATTCTACAAAAACACAGCTGTACTTTGCCAAAAGATCATCTACTGACTGACCAAAAGCATACAAAAATCAGACATCGAGGAACACACTTCCGTATCTCTCTGATCTCAGTAACACCACCGCTTCTGCTTCTGCTCAATTAATTACTGCTCTGCATCTGGCCCAGCAAACATTGGCATTACCTGTCAGTTGCATGAGCAGCAAGCTAGACTAGTTTACATATAAAATGAAAAAAATGTTCAAAGTACTCTTGTTCTACACCCATCACTTCAGCCTCCTGACACCTTTTAATACTGTGAAGCTAGAGTAAATCCCAGCTACTGCACAATTAACAGAAACCTCTGTACCAGCAAAGTCGCAATGGCATTTTTGCTACACCACGTGGCTACACCACGGCCACAAGTGTCTAGTCACCATAAACCAGCCACAGCTTTCACCAAGAGGTTTGGTCCAACCCACCTCCTCAACTTCTCAGATTCCCCTGCAGTCACAGCGCAAGATTGCTGCTTCAAAGCCACACAGGGCACTCAGTGGGCTACGGTATTGGGGTTTTTGTCATTTAATTCAGGCCCATTTTGTGAGTCAGTTACACTGTGTGCTCTACCCTGGCTCCCCATGCTGCCAAAGCAAGGCACCAGCACTAACTGTGCCTTCTGGCTGCAGTCTGTGCTTACACTGGGCATAAATAACCTGACCTGAAGTAGTCAAATACCAACTGGCCACACACACTGAACAGTCCGGAAAGGGGGCAGGGATGGGGGAAGGTTGGCAGTGGGTATCAAAAACCAAACCTATAGCAAAGTAATACATGTTTCAGTTTATGAAGAACTTGCAAACTTAAAGCAAGCATGAGACTTTATTCAGCTACTCAGTAAAGCCTGGGGAGGGGTGGAATAGACTTTATACTCACCTGCCTCATTTTAGCATGGATATAGAAGCAGGAATAGCCCAGCTGGGAGATCTTTTTGGCTAGCAATTCAACCCGTTGAGAGGAGTTGCAGAAAATGATCGACTGGTTAATCTGGAGCTGAACGTATAAACAGTGTTCTCAATAAATACAGCACTTTACTAACAGAGGATCCCAGACATGTCTAAATCCCTTCCAGAAAGCAAGCACAGCAAGTATGCTGCTGGTAATTTATATCAGATATATTTTTGTATAGGAAGGGAAACAATTAAGAAAGTTCTGTAACACAGAGATACTGGCCAAGAAGCATGCATTTTAGCCTTACATACATAGCACATTTTGACAAAGAGAAATTTTCATTAGGCTGTCTTTGAAACACTCAGTCTTATTCTTGGTTGCAAGAGGGAAAAAGGTTCTGGTATGTTCCTGACACAGCCCTACTCCTTACCCTGGAAAAGAGCGTATTGAGGCAGTGCACTTTCTGACGCTCAGTGACATAGGCATAGTACTGAGTAACTCCCTTCAAGGTCAGTTCTTCCATCAGATTAATCTCGTAGGGTTTTTGCAAATGGGAATTCTGAAAAATAAAGATATTGATAAAGCAGGCAGATCTATATGCAAAACAATGAAAGTAATTCCTACTCTACACCACACTTAACTTCCTTCAAGGCAAGGATGCACTACTTAGCCACTCACTCCTCATGCTATGCTGAAAACAGACAGGATGGGTAAATTTTCACAAGTTTACTTATAAATCCAAGGTGACTGAGCAGGCCAAACAGGAGCACCCTCCAGAAGCAAATCCACACAGATGATGTAACTAATACACAAAGTGGAAAACAGCACCTTACAGGCAAAAACTGCACACACCTAGCTTCCCATTAATGCAAGTCCGGGTCAAAAACTGCTCTCAAACTTCTGTCCTAGACTTAGGCTGATTTAGATTAAACCTGTGAAGTTTAGAGATATTTAAAAAACCAAGCACTAACAGCTATGCACCACACATTCACACCCTTCCTGCGCAATGTCACCACCATCACCATACCTACACGGACACATCTCCACTCACCATGAACTTCTGCACACTCAAAGGAAAAGTGGCTGAGTAGAGCAAAATCTGTCTGTTTTTAGGTAGCGTGAGAATAATGTCTTCCATTATTTGAACAAAATCTTGAGATAGCAACTTATCTGCCTGTAACAACAGAAGTAATAAACAGCAAGTTAAAATAATGGTGTAAGAGTTCAGTCTTTTGGTAACTACACATTTGTGGGCAGGAAAAAAACTAGGGTTCCTACCAGTCATCCAAGAGCGTTCACACAATTATATTCTCTCTCAATCAGAAGCCTCTACACTACTGGATGTTCATAAATCAATTTTATATACAATTACGTGATAAGCACAGCTGACTCATTATAAACAGAAACCAAATGAAATGCATTCTTTTGTGGCAGAATAGACTGCCACTCTACTCTTAAGCATCAGCAAAGACAGGAAAGACAAATCTTCCTAGGCTGTTTTCTTAGAAGATTTACATGCAAATATTCCTACTGTCAAAACACTTTCTCAAAAATACTCAGAAAGGGAGGAGACCTCACGATGTCTCTACGCAAGTTTGAATCATTGCTGTACACTGAAAGGACCACTGAGACACATCATTCCTTTTACCTGGTGTTAAAACCCCAGAACATTTAACATAAGCAACTTGCCTCATCCAATACTATCATCTGGACATGCTCAACTTTTGCTACTCCTTTCTTGATGAGATCGAGAATTCTCCCAGGGGTAGCTATCACCACATGCACTGTAAGGTTAAGAGAGAGAGAGAGAAAAAAAAAAAAAAGGGAAACAAAAAAAACCCCACAACGTTAAGGTGATTAAAACGGTTTCCTTCCAGCATTCATGGGCATTTTTCATATGAACACTTTGGAAGAATGACAACAGTATACAACAGCAAACACGACATTGTAGTCTGTTCCGTAACAGGCAAACAATAACACGCAGAAATTCCATGAACACATTGTAAAAACCACAAAGAAACAGCAACCTTAGCGTAGCTGAAGTGCTCTGACCTGTATCATCAAGTCTCATTATGTCATCTCGCAAATTGGTTCCTCCCGTTGTTGCCATCACTTTGGCACCTCCCATGTGTTTGCTGACTTGGATACAGATTTGACTGACCTGCAGGGCTAGTTCACGGGTGGGAACAATCACCATTGCTAGAAATTAAAAATATCACTGTGAGATACTAGTAACACTCTGTATCTTAAATACTCATCCTCAGACGAGACAGAGACTTTATGAAGTGAAATAATGAATAGCACAGTTTAGGAATTCCACTCTGGGTATCCCAACAAGACATAGGAACTGCTTTTGACTGGGCAAATTCCATGCAAGAGTTCTCCAGCCCTTGATGCACCCATTGCACAAGTATCCCAGCCAGTATGCTTGCTCATTACTCCACACCCACTTTCCAGGGCAAGACAGAAAGGTCTACAAGCCTTCTTCTATTTAAAAAAAGTTTGAAAGCAACTGCGGGACTTTGCAAATTACACCTCCCCTCCATCACTCCCCATTAGCTGTCTCTGGAAGTACAAGCAGATAACCCACACTGCCCAATCTCATTAACCAGTTTTAGAGTCAAGTCTCTTATGTAGCGACTGACACCGTTACCTGGCTGCAGCTAAGTGAGATCCACCTCAACTGACCTTGTATATTGTCCTTCTTTAAGTCTAGCCGTTCAAGTAAAGGAATGAGGTAGGCTCCACTCTTGCCTGTTCCATTTTTTGCTCTAGCCAAGATATCCCTACCAGATAAAGCAATGGGGATGCTCTCCTCCTGAAATGCAAGGACAGAAAGTACATGAGCAATTAAACATAATCGTGTTGCACTGAAGAGGCTGCCCAAATTTAATTACCCTCACTAACAGTATCATATGAAATCGGAGTGTTTCATGGACATTACTATTATTACTAACCTGGAACTACAAGCATGACAGACTCAACAGGAAGATGCTAAACCCACCAGTAAAGAGCTCCCCAACACATCCCACTTAGAAGTCCTTACCTTGCCTGATCATAAGAAAGGGATCAGGTATTACAGGTAAACCCATACTAACACATAGGAAAAGTGAAAAATTGGGAAAAAAAAGTGAAGAGACAATGACAGTCACTAGCAAACTCCTCCTATGGAAGAAGATTCCCTCCTACATCTGAACATCAGAACCACCTCAGCTCATGTGATTCCAACCTCTATATTCCTGTGATATACTTGTCATAAAATTCTTCAGCCATCCAAACACAGGCCCCATGCATTTTTAATTTTACTACCTTTTTCAACAACATTTAAAGAAACCTCAGCCTTTTGGAAAGGTGGCATCATGAGAATCTCTTTATAAACAAAGCAAGCCATAGTATTCTGATGCCTTAAAGAGACAAGGTGGCAGAGCTGTGTCAGTAATAAACCTTGAAAGACCAATTAAAAAGAGAGTTCAATCTTCCACACCCCTGAAGTTTACACATGAACAGTTCTTAACAGAACAAGCCTTAGAAGTAAAAGAAAGACAGAGGTACAGAAAAGTAAACTTCCTAAGATATTAATCTCTCTCTCCCACAACGTTCATAACTCTTCTTCCACAAGATTACAACAAAAAGAACCAACACTGTGGTAAAGCCATAATTATATTTTTAACAACTAAAGGTACACAGCCAATGGTAACTCAGTTTTGGAAAATTTATAGAACAGACCCCTGGGACTACTTATGTGAAAGACGTTACTGAACAGAAAATTAACAAATTAACACCTCCAGCATGAAAAGCAAAATCCAAGTTAACTTCTCCAAAAGTGTAAGGCAGTCCCATCACTAAGTCACTCAGTGAATGACTTAATGATTTAGTTGGGGGTTAGAAATTCTTGCTTTTCCCAAGGGACAAAAAATTCATTCACAGCTTCAGTTTTCCCCAGTGATGGCACAAGTACTGGATGTAAGAATGTCAATACATTTATAGACATTAAAAGCAGCATCTAAGTAGTCTGTTTGCAAACAACCTGAATAGGAGATGGTTTTTCCCAGCCCATTTCAAAAATTCCCATCAGCAACTCCCGTTTCAAACAGTAATCTTCAAACTCATTTCCTTTTGTGGAGGTCACGTCCTGAATAATCAAAAAAATAAGCACATCCATAAGATCAGGTCATACAACCTGCAGCCGTAGATTGATCTGAAATTGCCTGTACAGGAAGACCACAAACTACTAAACAGGAGTTCCCATTAACCCATGCAACACTCTACAGCAGCAAAGGAAACATTTGCTCCCTCAGAGCCAAACACGGCTCCCCAGCGTATACAGGGACACCTTCCCATCCGCCTTGCACGACGCAGATGCTGCCTGTGTCATGCTATACTAATAAAACATGAAATCCACAGTGAGCCCCATTTTTGAGCTTTCCAAAAGAAGCATCACTCACAAGAAGTTCAGAGAACAAATTAATTCTTCATTTAAAACAGCAGGAGCTGTACTACTTTTTAGCCTTTGCTCAAGACAAGTATTTTACCACTGCAAGCACTCCCACAAGTTTAATTTAATATTTATTCCTACAATTCAATCATCCTTACCGAAGTTTTGATTCTCAAATCCTTTGGAGGGAGTTTTAAAGTCTTCTTCCAGTCATCACCAGGTCTATAGCAAAATTAAATGAAAACACTTTTATATAATTAATATTTTGATTTTACATTTTTTTAGACATAGTGATGAATATGTAATATTTTCACCTCCTCAAAGCTAAAAGCGCCTACACATATGAGCTCAAGTCTTCTCTGAGCTAAGCAGAATGTAACAGGCAGAAAACTCTAACAGACAAGATCAGCCGTCTGCCAAACAAATCTGTGAAATCTTTATCCAGTCATGATTCAAGTCCCGTTTTTAGGGCACTGAATCCAACAGTAGGACAGATTTAAAACTGAGCACTGACTTAGTCACATAACAGAAACCGGCTAAAATAAATCCACACAATAATATTTCACGACTTAAAAGAAAAATTCTCTTGCCCAGGGAGCTGGGCAAGATCCCCAAGTAATCCCCAAGTAATGTGAAAAGGTAAAAACCACTTCTGGTGAAAAAACTAAGTAAGCAACCACTTCACTTGTCGATCAAACTTCATTTGCTCTCAGTGAGATTTAGATACCCATCCCCTCTTGAAATCCACGATAGAGTGGAGAGCAAGTCCTTCTTGACACCAGCCCCACGAAGTCATGCATGAATTTTGATCAGTTAATTCACAACATTCATTAGAGTAACCATTTAACACATTAAAACAAAGGGGGGTGGAGGGGGCAACTTAGGCAGATTTTAAGAACCTGAGTGTTCCATCACGCTTTCTCTGAGGAGAGCTGGCACTTCCTTCACAAATAATTAACAAAATAAAAAATAAAAACAAAAATAAAAG
The DNA here is from genome assembly GCA_008694505.1 of Cyanoderma ruficeps. NCBI lineage: Eukaryota > Metazoa > Chordata > Aves > Passeriformes > Timaliidae > Cyanoderma > Cyanoderma ruficeps. The sequence continues at coordinate 2,986,605 of VZDJ01000063.1, read as the reverse complement.
CCAATGCTGTTCACGGGGAGGAGGATCCATGGAAGAAAAAAGAAAAGCAACACATTACCATACCATCCAAGTATTTTACACCTTTCAGAAATACCAGCCAGCACACTTCCAAAACTAGCTGGATGGAAGCAGGATATCGCAGTGGGACTGTATTCTCTCAGCTCAGGCTTTGATGAATTAAAGCCAGAGCATTACAATGAGATCAGGTGCTACTATTTCAGATCAATGACAAAAGATAACTGACTTTAAAGCATTTCCCACCATGAGAAAAAACTGCAACAAACTGAAAGGCATACACAACTAGACTGAGACTAGGTGGCCCTTCCTCCTTGGTCTTAAATGTCAGTTCAGTTCCTTCCCACTCCTATACTTCCCTCTTGCACCACTTCCAACAAGCAAAAAACACAGCATTTTAAAGCTGGGCTACCTCTGACAGCAGCTCACACTCAGAAAAGCACAGCATCAAACTGGATTTTCACAACAATCGCTGCTGGAGAGAAGTTCACACATGGAAATACAGCTTTTTTTTTTGTAATGTACATCACAGGACACTTCTAACCACCCATGTTACAAAACAACAGAAGACAACATTTTCCAAGTGGGAATCCAAGAACGCCTTCCCATACACGACTTTGAAACGCTCCTTTCGTGGCAGCCGATACGAACACTTACTTAATAGCGGTGGTCATACTCTGTGCTTGCTGTTGAGTGCCATTATTGATTGTGTTGGCATTTTTCAGCTGGTTCATCTGTTGCTGAGTTTGTGTGCCTCCACCTCCTGGGCCCCCGCTGGGTTTTACAGGGCCTCTCAACTGCCCATTCTGACTGGATAGACCCATTATAACAGGGTTCTCTGTTCTGGCCGTGCTCATGCTTTTATCTTTAAAGATGTCTTTTTAGACTTCAAAACTTTGAAAGTCAGTACAGAAACTGTAATAACAGTTTATTAGACTCTCCAAAATGAAGAGATAAATAAGTCTTGCTCAATATATGAGTCCTTTATTGCAATGCAGGCAAGCACCTGTAAGTCACTCAAAAGTAAAGCAGTAACTTGCTCTGATGCACTGTGGAACAACTTTTTTTTAAAAAAAGCCCTCTATTGAAGTTGAGTTATATCAGAATTCACTTGCTTCAATCTGAAAGAAAAGCAGACAATAACAATTAGTACGTGGATTTTTGCCTACATAAATCACATCAATTTAATTTCGTATTTTAAGAAAAAATTCTTCCCAGGCAGTGTGCAACACCAGTACTTGCTTTTTTGTTTCCTCAGTGATAATTATGAAGACACACATCAAACATTTTTCGCGTTCCTATAAAGTGCTGCCTAACATCTTCAGCCACCAAAGAAAACCTCCCAAACACTTGTACTTTCAGTGACCTTCCACTACCTGCCCCTTCTCATAAAGTAACCATTAAGTGTATCAGTTGCTTTGATGGCTCTTCAATTCCCTCACTTCCAGGATGCAGCCAACCAGCCCTAAAATGTGAACAATAATATTATGCATAACTCCGTGACAGGAAGCAAGACTACAATATCAAGTGGACATTCCAGTTAAAGTTGACAAAACCCTTACATTACTCTGATTGCCTTGTTTGGTTTGAATGGAAAACATAAATCATGTAAACCGAAACCAACAGCTTTCACTCCTCCAACCCAAAATGCTAGCTCAACCAGCTTACCCCCAGTTTTCAACCAGGTATCAAGGCTATTCAGAACAGCGGCAAAACAACATCCTTACATTGAACTGAGAGCAGTTGCCTCTTGGAGTTGAAGTGACTGAGCCTGAACTGAGGCAGTAACACTGCTGGTTATTCAGCTTGTGACCTTACCTTCCTGCTGTCAGCAACAACTTATGTGGTGCTCGGAAGATAACATTTCATATAAGTGACTTAATATTGACTCGGTATGTAACAGAAAGCTTGCAAGACTGTGGAAAGACAATAAAAAGTCTGCCCCGTACAGAAAGCAAGCATAGACTAGAGCTAGAGACTCCTTGTGATTGTACCACGGAGACAAAATGCTCCTAGTCCAAAATCTTTTGGAAGAAAAAGTAGGCTTGCCTGTGCTTTCTCACCACAAAGCATCTGCATCTTGGAAAAACACAAAGGAAAAACCATCAGACTACTGCTTCCTAACCTCGGCATTCAAAACAAAACGAATGCCTTCCCAGTGAATAAAAAGGCACACTGAGGAGCATTTCAAGACAGTGGAAAAGGAATTCAGACTTCCCAGCCATTTTCAAGTTTGTGAGTTCTAGCTTCCAGCAAAATTTTAAAGTTTGCGATACTAGGATTTTCTGCTAGTTAACTTTCAAGGCATCTTCGAAGAGCTATTTCTCTTGGCCATTAACTTCGTAAACACCAGACGAGTTATGAAGGAAGCCAGAGACGCCAATGAGACCCAAGTACCAACGCCGAGTTCTCCAACAGTGTAGGAAATGAAACCTCTCAGTCCCTTATGCCCTCGCAACTATCCTTTAGAAGAACAGAGACTCTTCTGTGTGTTAAAAATAACGCACAGTCTGGCGAAACTCAACAAATCTCTGCGTTCCGATAAAAGAGACGCCACCATTTCGCAAACAACGGACTGAAAAAAAAAAAAAAAGGGCCTCCGTCGCATATCTCTGCCCTCCGGGCGCAGGCGGGCGGCCGGGACAGCAGCTCCGGACCTTTCCCTTCCCGTCGGCCCGGCACAAAGGAAGCCTTCTAGGTGCTCAATGTGGCCGGTAAGCCCGGGCCGCACTGCGGAGCCCCGGGGCCGAGCGGAGGGCCCGGCGCCGCCCGCCGATCGCAGCTGCGCCACACCAACACCTCCCGCCCGCGAACAATAGAGCGGCCACCGCTTCCCTCCCGGGCCGGCGGGGAGCGAGCGCCGCCCGGCCCCGCCCCCCGCGGTTCCCCGGTCCCGCCGCTCCCGGTGCGCCCCGGCCCGCTCTGGCCCGGCCGTCCCCGCCCCGCCCGCGGCGCCGCCAGGCCCCGCTCAGGCCCGCGCTCCCGCCGCAGGCCGCGAGGCGCGGCCCGCCGGCAGCGGCCCTCCCGCCCTGCTCCCACGGAGCCGTGCCCGCCCTGGCCCGTCCTCACCGCCACCAGCCGCGCTCTCCCTCGCCCAGGTACAAAATCCTGTCGCTCCCCCGGTGCCTTGTTATGGCGACTCGACGCTCCAAGATGGCGGCTTCCTCCTTCCTCCCGTGCGCCCTCCCCCTCCCGGCGGGCGGCACCGCCCCGGTCCACACGCAACACGTATGTACGTACGTACGTACGTACGTTCGGCGTGCGCCACGCGTCGCATGTCGTCCCACCCGTCGCGCGGAGGCCACGTGACCCGTAGGGCTGGCCACTCGTCCCGCTCCCTCAGAGTTGGCGCTTCGCTTTTAACCTTGTTTAGCAAGTAAACGCCTAGAAACGTAACGGGGCTTCGCTGTGTAGCCATTAAAACAGAGCCAACACAAACGTAACAATAAGGGATTGAGCCACAGCCTGTAGGAGTCGTAACCACCGATCGTGACAGGCTGGGAATTGGCATTTCTTTTTAGACAGCACTTAGACATGGATTTCGACAAACCGAGACACAATGGGAATGTAATCTTAGTAGTTACTGCCATGCAGACAAATTTTTCTTCAAATGTTTTTCTAAAATGCATGCAAAAGGACAAGAACATTGCTGGTGTTATCTCACATCTATACATCTAGTTCGTCACATCTACGGCTGTCTCTAGTGGTGGTTTTTCCACCCTCGGCAGCAAAAGGCACAGGCTCCACCCTCCAGTTCTAGCTGACTGAGAACATCCTTCCTGACCTCTCAGTCTCCTGCGCCCACTCCTCGCCTTACCCCTCAGCCCTCGCAGCACAGGCCTTGCTCAGTCTGTGTTCTCCCCCGAGTGAGGCACAGTGCAAGGTCCCTATGGCCTCCCTCCAGTTTTGCTGCTCTCCATCCTCTCAGGAGAAAGCATGTCCAGAGGCTGATGAGCACATGCAGGTGCACACTAAGATCCTCACATAAGGGGAGGACAGCGACAGCCTGGGGGTAGCAGGTGCCCAGCAAGTTGGGGTCTAAGAAGCAGGAGTAGTGGTTGTAATCCAGCAGAGTTTATGAGAAAAACATCACCTCCTTCTTCACCAGTCCAAAATCCCACCTTACTGGTAGAGAGGCCTTGATGCAGCTATACCTAGACAAGAGAAGGACAAGAACTGTGCTTGTCAAACCACCTCAGCTCCTCAAACAGGAAAAGCTTTCTGCCAAATGCCAGCTGTAATGCCATCCTACTCTGCTGACCTAGACTGAGGCATTCTCACTGTGAGTCTGCTGCTGTGACATCACTGAACAAAACGCCCATTTTCCCGAGCAGAGAAAATCTTGATTTCCCATCTTGATTCTCTGTTGTTACCCTTGTGAAGTCAAGCTGCCCAGTCCCTGCTAGCCCTGCTCTAGACTTGCAGAGCAGCTGCCAAGGCTTTGCTTTCCTGTGCAATCCGCCTCACACTCTCCTTAGCCCAGACAAGGAGTGAAGCAGCAGCAGGAGAAGGAGCAGAAGACAACCACAAGTCACTGGGGTTAAAGCAGGCAGGAGGACCCCAAGGCAGAGGGCGATGATCACACCCATGCTTCAAAGTCCTGCACAGCTCCAAAGAAGTGCCTGGGTCCAGGAGGTTTCTGGTAAGGGTGGTCCTTGGCACAGGACTTTTCAAAGCCTTTCAGACCACCTGCAAGAAGGACAGCTGTGAGCAAAACCCCTGAAGGTTTCCAGGGAAGACCTAAGGATCTTCTGTGGTAGGGACCAAAGGAATATGGACTCTTCAAACTGTACTTTAAAAATCAACTTACAGAACTAGTAAAAAGATGATAAAGCTAGATGCTAATCTTTACATCAATCAGGACTCTATGCCTGGGGATTATTTGCCTTGCAAATACTCTATTGTTACGTTCAGTGTCCCTCCCTACTCACTTCAACGATTAACTCCACGCCAGAGAAGAACTTTTGTAGAAATTTCTGGTGGAGGGACGGATCCTGCCCCTCAAACCATGGGGCCTGTCAGCTACTCATCGGAGACCTATGACTTGGTGAGTTGGGCCTGGCTTTGCTTGATAACAGGGATGGCAGGTAGAGCTGGGGTGGGCTGAAAGGCCAGATTTCTGGCCATCCATCTTCTAACCCTCCTGTTGGCAGAGGCAAAGCTTGAGCCATTTCTTATGCCAACATAATCAGTCCTTGCCTCCCTTAAGTCCAGACTTGACCACTAAGTGCAAGGCTGTTGCGTGCAGAGAGCCAGTGTAGTGTGGCTGCAGCCACTGTGATCCAGGGATGCTGGATATTCCGCTGGGGAAAGCTGCCTAGCTATCGGGACCTGTACTGGCAAGCACTGAGCCTGAGTACTGTCCTTGCATGAGGACACAGAGTCTCTGCAAAGGATGAGGTGACTCGCTGGGAAAGTGGGGCTCCAGCAGTCCCACCCTGTTCTGCCGGCTTCTCCCAGCCTCTGCTCCCTGCTGCCCGGCTGTCTGCACAGCCATTAGCACAATTTGGGCATAAAACACTTATTCTGAGCCAGGCGCACCTTTTGCACCAGCCTTCAGTGGTATAAATGACTGTGTACACAGTGTGCAAAGCCCTGTACACATTATCTGGTCTCCTTACACAACCAGAATACCCAAGCAAACCCAGTCTTCTCTGTGTGTGTGTGAATACCCTTGGCATGACCACCCTGCTTGCTTGCTCCACATACAGGCTTCCATATGTACAGGCTCCATGTACACTCTGCTGAAAGGTGAATATGCAATATATTTACAAGAGGTGAATTTTAAAAGTGGAAGATAAATTACAAGTACTTCTAACAGGGAGTGAGGACTCTAGGTATTCTACCTCATAGTTCTCTTCCCAGCCTTTACAATTGAAAAAGAGCAGCTGCACCTTTTAGAGTATGTTGTGCTATCCAACAGGAAGGACACAGCAGCATTATCATTACCCTGGTTTTCAAATATTGCATCTCAGATTTTTTTTTTTCTTACTACAGTGGCTCCCTGCAGCAGACCTCAGGATTAGTTATTCCAAAAAGAGAAATGTTGGATTCAAATGTTACCAAATTTTCTGTTCCTCCTTTTTTCCTACACACCAAGGGAAAGCAAGGAGGTGGGGGACCAAGCCCCGCCCTCCTTATTTCTTTTCTGATTAATCCAGTACAAAAATCTTTTGCAAATGGTGGTAATTCCTTTAAAACATTTTTTGGAGAAGACACTTCTTTCCCTCACCTCTGTTGAAGTTCAGTGGCAGTGCTAAAATTTGCTGAGAGGTTAAAACCAAACTCAAACCTTTTTCACCTCGTCTTTGCATACAAAACTTTCCATAATCCTTAGCTTAGTAATTTTATCTCTGCTGTGAATTCTTTTACATCATAAAGGAGACCCCATGTGACGGGGAGGAGGAGTGTTGAGGGGGGAATCCAGCTGATTTTAGGACTAAACGCCCACAGTCAGGTGCCACAGCAGGAAGAGTTTTAGACCTTTTCTCAGACTTCTGCAGTTGGGAGTTTGACATATGTTGTTTCCCACCTCTGTCTCCTGGCAGCTTCCCAGATTTGGCTCCCTCCCTGGAACAGGGAGGCTGCAGATATCACATGAGCATCACTGTGTTTGCTTTGGTGGTGCCATATGTTGCTTTACTTACATTCAGTGCTTGTAGCAGCAACCTACCCACAGGGATTTTGAAAAAAAAAAAAAGGCCTCCAAAATGTCTTGTCAAAGTGGCAACACGAACCCTGCCTTGTACAGAGAGGATTGTTTGATCAGTTGAGCGATTATGGAAGGAAAAATGATGAAAATGTTTGCACCAAAAGGGCATTTATCTCAGTATCACACAGTGAATACAGTGATGGCCTCAGCCTAAATTTTGATACCATATGAGACCATTTGACTCTGTAAGCTTGCAGAAATTACCATGCCCAAAATGATAACCCTGTTTCTCGACAGCAAAATGCTTTGCCTGATAACCTTCCTCAGCTGCAGACTAGACCACCACAAACACAGTTGCAGAAGAACCACTGAGATCTTCACCAGGTTCCCTGAGGTTCATTAGGGCAGTTTGCATCACCATGGGACCAACATGACTCAAGAGCATAAAGGCACCTACACTACAGTAATAGGGTATTTCCACAGGCCTTGGTCTTATTCCTGGATTTTCCTGGTTCAACCCCTGGAGAATTCATGAGCAGAAGCTCTGTCAGTATATTGTACTGATGTGGGCAATTACAGCTCTAAGGTTTTGGGAATGAAATGTGCTGATCCCAGCCCTGGCATTTACTAGAAGGGAATGATTCACATGGAAAATCCGTAAACAAGCTACTTCACTTCTGCAGCCAGATATTTTGATCGCTGACAGTTGTGGGGAACTGAGAAAAACAGCTGACACACAGAGATCAGAATAACTCTGTGAGGCAGGTTATAGGGGTACAGGAAACCCCGAACAAAAAGCACACAGGAACGGCTTTCCCAGGCATGCACTTTTCTGCTGTATTACAGACACACCACTTTTTATCCCACCCCCAAATCTGCTGCAATTGTCATGCAGGACAGCTGTACAAAGGTCCCTCCGCATGCACGTTGACTTATACCGTCCCAGATCAGGGAGCTACCCACTTCCAGTGCTAGACTTGCAGCAGAGTCCCCAGAAGCCTCAGCTTGTCATATTCGGTGCATCTTCTGCAGCTCTGGTCCCTGCCCTTCCTGTCTCAGCCCAGACTCTGATTTGTCATCCTCTTCTATTTGTCTCCAACTCATTTCTGTCCGCTCCTACCCACACATGCTGCTCTACTTAGAGATGCAGGTGAGGACAGTTCAAACACAGCTCCACACACGCTTCCCCTACCCACAGCGCGTGGTTTACATCTAAGAGCCCTCCTTACCTCCCTCCCCATCAGCAATCAGATGGTGTCTGATAGTGGCACTCAGCCTCTGCAATTCCGGCTCCAAATACAAGGCGATGCTGAAAACTGGTCAACAGCCAAAGCCACTGAACATTGCCCAAGCTGCCCGTCCACTGCCATCTGTGGTGCTGGCACAGCTCCAAGGGAGGACTGACACTCCAGCCAGCAAACTCAGCCATTTTCCATAATTTCATTTTTCCCTTCAAAGCTGGAATTGTCCTACCTCTTCCCAGTGAAATTTCCCATTCCAACATATAATCTCTCTGGGGTTTTCAGCACAGTCACCTGCACAGCCCAAGCAGCCTGGTTTGGTCACTACACCAAATTGCAAAGGCTTTTAGGTTGTTTTGGTTTTTTCACAGAGAGGCTCAAGGATCTTGTCTTGGCCAACAAATCACAGTGTGTGTTGGTAACCCCTTATGAAAGGTCTGGGTACAGAGTAGGCAGGAAATACTTTTAAACTGGGGAGAAAGATAACTGGGAGGGATTTCTTATGGTTTTTGTCTTTAGCAGCAAGCTCTGATCTCCAAAATCATACCCTAAACCAGAAAAAAAAGTTCTTTGGTAATACAAAATGCTTGTCACCAAAGGCTTGCAGCCCCACAGTTACATCAGCAAAGCTGGGCAGGGTTATTCCACACTTATCCCAAGGACTTATTCATCCTCCTACCATCCGCTGCTTGGGGTCTGCCTGCCCCAGCTGTCTGCTAATGCTCCATAGGCTTATGTCCCATCAGCATGGCCAGGTTGCTCTTGGAACCATGCAGATGGTTTCAGCAGCACAGGAGTTTAGATAAGCCCTGCTGCTGTCAAGTGACCTCTTTAACCCTCACAGTCATGTGCAGAGGCACCCAGTGCATTACCGAGGGAAAGCTGCCTGAGAGAGGAGAAACATAAATCACCCTTCCCTAGCTAGGCACAACACAAGACTCCAGGCTGGTCCCAGTAATTTTGCTTAGTAGCCCATTGGGTAAGCAAAAACCCCCCAAATCAGATCTAAAAGTGTGTAAAGCAGGGCTGGTATTTTTAGACAGGAGCTTTGGCTGATGAGGAAAGGCACAGCAGGTGCAAATGACTGCAGCTGGCAGTGAAAGGTATGAAAGCATTAGTAGAGATTTCCGCTGTGGTCAACACTGAAGTCTCAGCACGAGTCTCCAGAGAGGGTGTAGGTGGGGCACCTCAGGATGACTGCTGCTGAGCTCTTCCCAGTTGTCACTAACATTCAGTTTGCCACAAGCCTCCTCCACTGCTCTCTTTTTGTGCAAGGCCAGCCGAAGCATGACCACCATCCAGAGAGCTCGTCCTGAGCAGAATTCCAGCTTCCCAGCACTTGAGATTTGCCCACAGCTTCAGCCCAAACACAGGCTGGTCAAGAAGATACAGCAAGCCAAGGGTGAATCACATCTGCAGCAGCACTATTGCACTTCCCTTACTGCATAGAAGCTTGGGGTGTGAGTGCCATTTTCCCTTCCCTTTCCTGCTCTGACTGCAATTAATTCAGAACTGAAAAGCTTATCAACAGATCTTTCTCTCTCTCTTTACCATCTATTCCTGTAGCTATGGCACCATATCGCCTCAGAGGCTTTCCTCCCATTGTGTTCCTCTGAGTGTGTGAGAAGTGATCTCAAAGGACAGCTGCTGCTGACCCCACCTCACCTTGCTCGGTCATAGGCAGCTGTTGGGCCTCTGAGGAAGGGAAGGGGACAGGTTCACTTCACAGAATTTGAGGTACAGATGTGCTGTGTGGTGAATCCTACCACCTTTGTATCAGGCAGCAGGCAGGACAGAAGTGGTCCATATCAGAAATGGGTGGGAAAAGTTGGGGAAGCTGGTAGAGCAGGGTTCCATTCTATCTGAGAAAGCAAAATTCAACAGCAGGTAACTTGGCAAGAACCAGAAGATGAAACTGATCATCTGATTGGACACCAAAACATCCCCAAAAGTTAAAGATTACAGATGGAGCAGCCCTCGCTGTCACAGGTGGAGAAAACCCTCTCCACCTGCCGCTGCACCTTCTGGCAGTGGAGGCGCCTCCAATGTCATCACACTGCAGACAGCATCTCCTTCTGATGTAGGTGGGCTGCAGGACATGGGGGTGCTCTTCTCTAGATCTGCCAGGTGTAGCTGAAGGACTGGGTTCTTGTGTTCAGAAACTCTCCTCCATTAACAAGACTCTATCTGTTCCCCAGAGCCAGGTGGAGCTGAGTGGTTACTATGAAGCTGAGAATACCACCCCTTCTTTGGAGGGCTACTTCTGCTTCAACCCAGCCTCATCTGTGGTCGGCAACCAGGGAGACCCCTTCAGAAAAGTCTTCATGCCCCTCATCTATCTGCTGATGTTTGTGTTGGGGACTCTGGGCAATGCCCTAGTCCTGGTCATCTTAGAGAGGTTCAAGCGGTCTCGCACCACCACAGAAAACTTCCTTTTCCACCTCACCCTGGCCAACCTGGCACTGTTGCTTACCTTCCCATTCAGTGTGGTGGAGAGTTTGGCTGGGTGGGTATTTGGGAAGTTCCTCTGCAAAATACTCAGTGCTGTCCACAAGATCAATTTCTACTGCAGTAGCATGCTGCTGGGGTGCATCGCGGTGGACCGTTACCTGGCCATTGTCTATGCAATCCACACCTATCGCAAACGCAGAGCTCGCTCCATCCACCTCACCTGCACGGCTGTCTGGCTCTGCTCATTGCTTCTGACTCTACCCGATCTCATCTTCATGGAAGTCTGGACAGACGAGAGCAACCGCAGTATTTGCTATTTTCCAGAGGTTGGGATTGATGGAAACAACGCGTGGCTGGCAACCCGCTTCCTCTACCACACCGTGGGCTTCTTTGTGCCTCTGCTGGTCATGTGTTACTGCTACATGGCCATCATCCGGGCACTGTGTCAGTCCCAGCGCCTGCAGAGGCAAAAAGCTGTCCGTGTGGCCATCCTGGTCACAGGCATCTTCCTCCTCTGCTGGAGCCCATACCACATCGTCATCTTCCTGAACACACTTACCAAGTTAGAAACCTTCACCAAGAATTGCCTCCTGGAAGACCAGCTGGGCACAGCCATCATGGTGACAGAGGCCATCGGCTTCACACACTGCTGCCTCAACCCCATCCTCTATGCCTTTATTGGGGTCAAGTTCCGTAACGACTTCTTCCGGATCCTGCAGGAGCTTGGCTGCATAAGCCAGGAGACGCTGCAGGAGATCCTGGAGGTGACAAGGAAGGGTAGTGGGATAGACTCTGACAACACCACCTCCATCTCCACTTTCTAGCTGGGAAAGGCTGCCTGCAGGGCAGAGCTGACCTGGGGATTTCCTTCCCACTGGCACACCTGCTGTGCTCTCATTTACTAGTTCCACAAGCATCCCCACAACTTTCTTCACTCCTCAGTAAACAGGTCCAATAGCCACCAAACATCCAAATAGCATCAGACACCTTGCTTGGCTCTTCCTGGTTCTTGTACTTGTAGAGATCCACCTGGCAGCTGCTGGTGAATGCTGGATGTCTGATGGTCACACTTGTGGGGCTGGATGAACTCGAGTGGGTTGAACCTGACAGTCCCACCTCTCCCTCAAAAACTGACTGCGGGCATCTTGTGCACAAAGCCAGGCACAGGACTGGGATGCCAGGGTTAAGGAAAAAATTGCAGCTAAGTAAGTGAGTCATGTCAGTAAGCAGGTCTTCATTTCACTTGCTCAGGCTGGTACAGACATGCTCAAAGGAAGCCGCGGGACTCAGTGGCCATAGCAACTGGAGAGATGCAGGCAGGACTGATGGGGGCTGCAAAGTTCAATCCAATAGCATGGGCATACAGTGCTGGACACTCTTTGACTGCAACATTGTCCTCCTGCTGTGTGACATTCCTCCAGCCAGCCACAACACATTCATCTTCCCAGCATGGCTCAAGTCAGGAGGTCCTCCCACAGACTGAAAGATTTGACTGTCACAGACTCCTTTCCTGATACCAGTTGCATCCTTCCCCACTCATTTGATCTGTTTTACTGCTGTTACAATCTCCTGTGAGTGGCTGCTGAACTGAATGCCTGACTATGCAAAAGTTTTCCTTTAAGGAAGAACACCATCTGATGAGATGACTTCTGTCTTGTGACTGCACACAGGGGAGAGAAACCACACAGCTTTGCAAGGCTGATGGTACAACTTTTTTTTTTTTTTGGGCAGCTAGTTGTATGGCTATTTATGGGTTCTGAAAGCAAGGAGACTCACTGCCCCGGAGTAAGGGAAAGCACTTGTTTGCGTAATTTCTCTTTGTTTTTAGCAAGGCTAGAGGAAATGTGGCATTTTGCTTTGCATTGTGCTTTCTGATAGTTTTCTTCCACCTGCACCTACAGGGCTTTCAGAGATTAAGTGCATCCAGGTGTACACAGGACAAACCTGAGTGGTGATCTTGCCCTGAACAGCAAGTATGCAGAAACTGTTCAGATCAGGGCAGCTTGATGATAATTTGGTTCAAAATAAGAGCAGCAGCTTTCCCCATCATTAATTCTTACACCGCAAACTGGTGTGTGGGGAAACCCCAGCAGACTCAAGACTGCTGCTGCTGCCTAGGAGGTCTTGTCACAGTTTTTAACATGGCAGTGGGCCCACAACACCACTCCATGACATTTCTATTCCTAAAGAGTGCTGTAGCCTGAACTGTAGGAAAGCCATACATACCAATGCCACATGAGCACAACCCTCCTCACAAGTACGCTTTAAAATCTGCTCTACCCTTCACCTCACGTTGTAAGCAATGTTGAAACAATGTTGGTTCTCCTGTGGCAGCAGGAATTTTGTGCTAACCTCACTTCTGAAGTTCATCCCGGTAGCAGAGAGCTCGGTCCCAGGTGAACTTCGTGGTACTCAAGGGCCCTGCTAAAAAGACCAGCTATTTTGGAAGGGGCCACATTACCTCAGCCTGACTCAGGCAGAGATCTTAATACCTTGATCTCACACTGTGACTTGAAGAGAAAATTCACCTAGTATAAGGCAGTCCACCATTTCCTGTAGCACCACATCTTCAAAGATGAAACTTTCAAGTAATGGCAACTGTGGTTGTTCAGGCACAGACATGCAGCAGAGAAGGGCAAGTCTCTTACGCCTGTACTTGTGCTCTTCATGGTTGTTGCAGTGAGAAAACCCATTGCAGATGCATTGTAAACACCTCCTCAGCAGGTTATGGTGACAACTGTGTTTCTACATGAAAATGTTATTGAAAAAAATAATAGTCAAAGTGTAAAATGCTTACAGTGGTCACAAAGTAAAAAGAAAATCTGGACTCAAATGAGAGTGAACAGATTACACATCTATTGTTACCATAGCTTTTAGCACTGGCATGTACAAACCTTGAGGAAGTTTTGAGGTAAGCTGTAATAAGCAGGTGAATAAAACACCATCTTCTCATGTATAGTGCTTGTAAGCAGTTGTCTGTGTCACTTCATTCAAGGAAGATGCATCAGAGAGCAAACACTAATGGGCAGATGGCACCTTTCAGACAAGCTCTACTTAAAGGGCTCAGAGGAGCACCTTACTCAGACTCCCCTTCACCAGAGCCGCAGGAGGCTCTGCTGTGTTCAGAGTCAATCCAGACCTGCATTACCTCTCTGCTTTATGGAGCCTCTTCCACCAATTGCAGCACCTCCTGCCCCAGTTTTACAGCAGCTGCTAATCTGACTGGAAAGCTGCCCTTACACCTACATTTGGCTCAGACAGCCTGGGAATGACTTGGCTCACAGCTGGCAGACCTTCCCCAAAAAGTTGCTATTGTTCCTCCTACAGCTGCCTGCAGCCAGCCTGCTGAATGGCGACAAGAAGAAAGCAAGAGGAACTTTCCATCACTGCAGAGGAAGCTCTGCTTTCCACTCAGCAAACCCCTTGCTGTCTCCTCAAGGTTTGCATGGCTGTCACAACACCTTGCCCCAGAGTGGGCTTCCCTGCTAAGTACTCACCCTGCCAAAGCCACCCATGCAGCCCTCGGGCAGACCTCCAGTCTCCCCACTGGAGCTCTGCTCAGCCCCTATCGCACAGCTACCAAGTGAGGCAGATGCACTCTGCCCACTCAGCCACCAGGAAGGGAGAGTGAGCCAAGCGGAGGTCCAAGGTGGCTCCTGGAGAAAGCAGGGAGATGGTGTGTGGGAAAGCAGTGTCACCACCATCCACAGCACATCCTCTGCATCCCCAGTCCTGGATTGTGGTCTGCAAACAAGGCTCCAGCAGACAAACCAGAGGAAGTCCTGGTCTCTGATGACAGCAACCCCAAAGATGGGAACACAAAGACCCTCACAACAACACACTGCTCTGCATTTCCTGCAGGGCAACCAAGTCTCCCAGGAGACAGAGCTGGGGTTCCAGCAGAGCATCCTGTTACACACACACAGTGATCACAGGGGCGCGGCAGGCAGTGGAGCATGCACGGGTGAGTGCAAGTAAGGGAACGCATGAATGAACATGTGCCTGGGAGTGCTGCAGAGAAGGGGCTTCCCCCAATGCCCACACAATTCTTTCAGCACCTTTCACACTCTCTGTTTCTGCTGCAGTCCTGTGGAAAATCACGTGGAAAAAGACAGGCACAGGGTCAGGTCTTGAAATTTGTCTTTTTAATAAAAAGGCACCTATAAAACAGGTCAATACATTACAGGCAGCACAGATACCCAAAAACAAGCCTAAAAATTGTTTCAAATAAAAACCAATAAGATGTCTTCACATATTGTATTTATATATTTATATTTATATATATATTTATATAATGGTACAAAATGACTGGGGAAGTTTCTTCATGGGATGACAGAGAACAGGTCAGTCAACTTTACCTCAATGTGAAAGCTAATTCCAGGTGTGTGATTATCCGACATACTGAAAGATGCAGATTTCCAGCATTCGCATTTTGGAACTGGAAAAACATGGCAAAGTCATGGCTAAAAGATGGACAAACCTTCTACTGTGATTACGTGGAGTCAGTACACAGAACTCAAGGTGAGGAGCCAAGCAATAAACTACAAGACACAAGACTAGACACAGGTCACGGCAGCGGGCAACCAGCTGATGGCAAACCTTGCCCGGGTCTAACAAGAACTGGCTGTCATTGAGCCTCCAAAGGAACTCCTGCCACATTGCTGTTCACAGACATGGTTGGGAGCAGCGCCTAGGGCACAGGGGTGTTAGGCAGCATTTCTTCTCCCCATTGTTCAGCCATCACAGTAGTAGTGGTAGGGCTTACTCCAGGGCAGTGGGATTTTGCAAAAGAGCACTAACTGCTGCTCCAGAGTCCTCAGCTCTGACCTAGCGTCAGGATTTCCCTTTTGTATCCAGGGCTGCTGAGTCAAAAGGCTTAGCTTCTTATTTATCACTGAAGGACAGGTCTTCCTCCTGTTGCCAGGCAGAAATAGTTTCGCACTGCCATGCCCCTACGAGCACTCAGCACCGGTCTCCTGAGCACTGCACAGCACGTGGCACAAGTCTGCAGGCTCCTGCTGATACAGGGACAATGCCCTGTTGACAGAGTGAGGACTGCAAGCCCCAGGCAACTTCTGTGTAGGGCTGGGCAAAAGGGACAACAGGGAAAGTACAAACACGTGGAGATCTCAACCAGGCTAAAACAACAGCTATCTACAGGCAAACAAAAAACTTTCATATAGAAAATGTTATGGCTTTAAATTAGCCAAGACTTGCTGGTGGGTGATGAGCAAAGTTTGGGACTGTAATTGGTATTTGGATGTTTATGAGAAGCTACCAAACACCCTGAAGTGCAGCCAAGAGAAGCTACAGCCTTTCAGGCAAGTCAAACTTAGAAACAGCTACATCTGTTTGAGCCACATCTTCCTGCATGAAACACACATTGAAAGGATCAAGAATCCAACCAGCTAACATGTCAAGTCCAAAGTCTGGGCTGAAGATTATTCTTCTGATCCAACTGCCATGGCAGGAAGGAGAACTTCTCATGATTGTTCCTGTTTTACCACCTTAAAAAATGTTACTTGCTCACATTGTATACAACAAACCCAAAGCAGGAGGCTAGAGCAAGATCTTTCCTTAGATCCAAACCCATGCTTCTCACCCAGCACTGTTCACTACAAAATGCTCCAAAGCTTCAATGTATTCCTAATGGGACTTTACGATTCCATCTTCTCACAGGCTGGATCAAGACAGCTGCTGGGCTGACATTTCAGCACCCACCAGCCTTTCCAAACAGCTTGCAACCTGATAAAAAGTGTTGCTGTTCACTCGGTACTTGGCAATCTCCCTTTCCAAAGCCCTCTCCTCCCTGCAACAGCAAGCTGGGGAAGGTGAGGTCTGTTATAAGAGAGGTAGTGTGTTAAGCCTGGCTCTGCAGAAATAATCCTCCAAGCAGTGTTCCTTCAGAAATTGTGTGCCCCAGGTTCACCACTGGATGCTGGAATTGCAAGTCCCCAGACAGGTCCAGAGATACTGTGATATGTGCAGAAACGTGCGTGCATCACACCACATTCCCCTCTGTGAAAAAACATGGGAAAGACCATCAGGGCTGCATGCAGGAAGACCTTATGGAGTACAGGATGGAGATGGTGGAGTGCATCCAGAAAAGCCAGTTGTCCAAATGGCATGCTTCATGCCAGCCTAGGAATGAGAGACTGCAACTCAACTTTGGCCTCTTCTGTCTGAAGCACAGGATGGCCACGCTGCCGACACTGAACGCTGAGGTAGAGTATTGCACTCAGGGACAGGTCCTCTTCAAGAGCTGGACCTCTGCTGTGCCACAGGGCAGTGCTGCTGCCAGTAGCTCAGGTTATGATGGTGCGAAGACTGCCTGCAAAACTCTACAGATGAAGGACTGACAAGCACAAGGAAAACCTGGGAAAGCATTCAGTGGCAGGGGAGCATGACAGTGGTGAAGGTTAATGGATGGGTAATAGACTGGTGTAGGAAGGCTGCAGAAGATCAGGGTTCCCAGCTAGCCTCTCCTGGAAGCATTGGAATGCATCACTTCACTCACCTCAAAGCCCATCTGTCCCTACACACCACAACACCTTGCCTACAGGAGACACAGCATGAAGGGAAGAGAAGGGAGTAGAGGTGACAGAGCTGGTCAGCATGTTACCATCTGCAAAGCCCAGATCCTTGATGCTTCTCCAGCTGAACGGTCAGCATCCTTCCCATCCCAGACACAGCAGCTTCTCCAGAGAGCAGCAACAGCTGCATCCTGTAAAGCTGTGACCTCTGCCCTACTAGACAAGCACTGCTCCAGCAGCATTTCACTGGGGCTACAGCTCACCCCCACCACCCCTCTAATGGCCCTTGGTCAGTGGTTATGTTTGTGTACTCGGCATAGTATCCATGTATCCACGGACTTGAGATCTGCATGACACTGCACCATCCCCTCTCCCACACATGCAAAACCATTCAGATGCGTGAACACAGGTCTGACAGTCATTCTACAAAGGGATCTCTCAACATCCTGTGCACCCTGGGGATCCTCTTGCCTCCCCCAAGGAGAGATTTCAATCCTTGTACACTGTTCAGCATGTTTTTTTTTTCTTTCTTTTTTAAAACATGTTTTGAGGCTTCTATTAAAACACAGAAATACAGAACAATTAAAAACCAGCACAAATTTTGCCTTTCCCAGCGACCTATTTACAGCTAGTTCCAAAAACCCTCTTGCACATTTTGGTTGCTTAAAAAGGAAGGACAGTTTTAAAAAAAAGGGGAAAAAAGGGCAAGAAAAACACTTGACGGAGGAAAACCATAGGTGAAAATTTAACAAACTGCCACAAGGTCTGGATGTCCCTGGTCACCACACAGGGTTCAAAGTAACAGCCCCGCTCCCAGCCTCTGCACCCTCCCCTTCCCCCAAAAAGAAAGGAAAAAGAAACCCAATTCACATCAAGTTTACTGCACATCTGGTTGGCTGTGTAGAGGCAAATCCAATATGAAAAGCACCCCACATGGTGTCCTCCACCGGCATTGGCCCTCAACCTGCCCCCACAGAAAGGTTTAAAAACGTTTGTAGGGGCAGCCCCATTCCCTCCCCAGCCCTGAGCACCAGTCAGGGTTAAAAAGGCAAGTTCGCCATGTTCCCAGGCCCAGGGATGTAACTCATCTGGCTGTCCAGGGAGACACTCCTCTGCCTCATCTGGTGCGTGACCATGAGGTTCTGCTGAGGCGGGGGCCCCATGAGAGAGCCCTGAGGTGACATCATATGCCCTGTCTGGGCATACATCTCCCCCGACACGGACATGCTTCTCTGCTTGGCCTGCATCAGCATGAAATTCTGCTGGGCCATCAGGCTCTGCTGTGGAGACATCATGCCCTGGTGCATGCTGTTGCCCATCATGCCTTGCTGGGGCGGTATGCCTGTCCTGCCCAGCATGGGCATTTGTCCAGGATGGCACATGGGCATGCTGAGTCCCCTCTGCACACCCTGCTGCCCGGGGAGGCTGGGAGCATTCATACCTGGACGCACAGGGGGCTGCTCAGCCATCATGTTCTGCAGGTTCATGAGGTGGAGGTTGGAAGGCTGAGATTTGGGTGCCTGGCTGTCATTCTTGGGGAAATACTGCAAGGTGCTGCTTGGCTTCTCTGATGGGATGATCCTGGACAGGTCAAACTCCGGGATCCCCGTGGGCGTGGGGCGGATGACCTCACTGAGCTCGGGGTCGTTCAGCACCGACGCCACCCCAGGAAGCACGGGCGGGTAGGGGTCACCAATCCGAGGAGGGATGTTCTTGCCCATCATGTGCTGCTGAGGGGGCATCTGGCCAGGCTGCTGAGAGGGAAGGTCCTCAGGTGGCAAGGGCATCCCTGGTGGGTAATGCTGCTGCATCCCGGGGCCACCTCCTGGAGTGGGGGCCATGGGCATGCCTCCAGCAGGAGATGGCATGGCATTGTGGGGCTGCTGCATGCGAGGGAACACGAGCTGGTTAGAAGGAATCATCTGTGAACTGTTGGGCACAGGGCCACACTGCTGGCTCAACGAGTCCTGGGGACCTGGGGGCAGCATCATGGGGTTCTGGGGGGGCACGCCCGCCCCTGGCCCACTCGGATGCATAGGAATGTTGGAGCCCAGAGGGTTTGGGGAGGACATCATGGAGGTGGGGGGTGGTTCATGGGAAAGGGGCTGCTGACCAGGCAGGTTCATTCCCATGGGGCTCTGAGAGGATCCAGGCCCCACAGAGTTCAAGTGCAGTTGATTTGGCTGATTCCCCGTCACGCCTAAGGACAGGAAAAAGAGAGAAGAGTTAACCCTTCCCACAGACCCTTCAGGGTTGCAAAATCCACATCCTGAAAGCCTGCCAAGCAGTCCTGCTCAGAATGCCCTGAGCATGGAGCACGATGCTTAGTAAGCAGCTCCAAAATGGGCTTACAAAGCACCAACATCAGGAAAAAGTGGCTCCAGCTCCCCAAGCCCACAAGCACCAGAGGGCTCTTCCAGCTTCATCCAGTCTCATGCTATATTTGTAATTTCTTACATTCCCCCGATTTTAGAGTCCTGGCTGGCTCCTACACCATGGTCTCATCATCAGGGCTCTCAGCTGCCTGAAAGGCAACAAGGAGTGACCCTTCACCACTGCCTGCCACAGGGTTTGCCACCCAGCAAGCTCAAGTGACCACACAACCTCGGGTGCTGAGGAGGAAAAAAGCAGAAGAGTCAGCAGCCTGGCACAGGTGCTGTCTGGGCGGGAAGGCCTGTGCCCATCAGAAAAGCAGAGCAGCCATCAGTGCCTGCAGAGGCAGCCAATGCATTTGCATGCCTGCGGTCAACCGAAGTGACTGCTCAGCGGTGAAAGAGTCAAAAAGTTGATTTTTAATTTTCAAAACTGCCAAAAATATTTATCAGACAGCTTTAGAACCCCTAAATCAAGTGGTAGAGTCTGTTGGAATTCCCCTTTGGGCTGGTCACCACGTGACAAAAAATACTCATTTGCCTAGGTGTCCTCACCAGTGCCACTAGTTAGTAGAGCATATCTGGCCTACAGAAATCACAACTGTGCTACAACACAGCCTTGCCTGTGCAGGCACTTGGGCTCCACTCAAAACTCCAGACTCCCAAGCCCCATTCAAAGCATCCCTGTCCCACTGCACAGGAACACAAGGGCTCTAAGCAGCAGACCTCTGCCCGCACATTCTGGATCTGAGAAAACTCCATGAGCCATGAGAACTTGGGCCCAATACATCTACATGGGTAAAGGTAAAAAAGTTCCAGGTCTTGTGGAAGAAAGACTCCTCAAGCGAGACCAGCTCAGCTCCTTCCACCCAAGCCAAAAGCTGATGGACAGCCTGGGCAGAGAGCAGGGAAGTGCACAGACTGTTACAAACAAGGGTAAATTTAAGCTATGTGACATGGCAGTCATGGGGAGATCGGAGTTTTTAGTACCTCCTCCACCTGCTGCCTCAGGCCCACTGGCAGCCACAAGACAGTCTGACCCCTCATAAGCCCACCTCCTGAAGTAGATACCTGACATACTTCCAGGCGGGAGCATAGGCCTGTCTGGCAGCAGCTCATCATCAGAGGTGGCGATGGTTTTGATGGCATTGTGGTAAAGTGGTGTGGAGCTGGGCATGGCATACTTGGACATCTGGGACATCATCAGTGACAGGGGGTTCTGGGAAGGGGATGGATCTGGAGAGGAAGTAAAAGGCATGTTTGGATTCATGGTGCTAGAAGTGTTGCTGGCTGGTGCGGAAGAGCTGCTCCGAGGCCCGGAAGGGAGAGAACCTGCAAGCAAGAGAGATTAACTTAGTATTGTTCACGCACTGTGGCTTCCTCCCACCAGAGAGCAACACTGTTATCTCCTGACAGCAGTGACCAGAGGAGGCTGCAAAGCACAGAACTGGCACAGTCCAGCACTCTCTGGACTCTGAGAAGGCTCATGCAGAGACCTGCTCCAGAGCAGTGACAAACTTCACTGAAACTTGTCCCTGACTGCCCAGCACAGACACAGCATTTGCTGCCTGTCTCATAGATCTGCCTGAAAAGACCCTGTCTGGACTCTGGGAAAAAAATACTTGCTCTGTGAGATGTGGGGCCAGACACAGGAACATGTTTTCCTGCTCCACAGAGAGCTCGTGGGCTGGAGAGAAACCCTGTCCGCACACTTGCCAAAACTAAGCACAGACATGCACTTGCATACAAAACACCCAGCATACCCTGATCCAGTGCTCCGATGGAAGCAGATGAGTTCATATTGAGAGTCTGCTTGCTCTGGTTGACTCCTGGGCTGGGCATGGTGGCTTTGGGAGATGGCACCCAACCAGGGGAAGAAACAGCCATAGAAGGGGACTTCAGGCGGCTTGGTGAGCCAGTTGGAGACCGGACATTGAGAGAGGAACTCATCACTTGGGGGGACTTGAGGGGTCCAGACTGGTTTGAAGGTGGCATGCTGACCATCTGTGAGGGTGTCTGTGGGGACTTGAGATTAGCAGATGGGGAGGTGACCAGTGGAGAATGCACCTGGCTAAGGGTGGGAGACTTGAGGTGACCCACACTAGGGGAATTCATCTGGTTGATGTTGATGGTGAGGTCAGAGGGCCGGCGGCCCAGCCCCCGGGAAGGTGCTGGGTGCATGTTGGCCAGGTTTCCCCCTGGTGCGGGAGTGGGATTGGAGGCCGGAGGCAGAGGAATGTGGCTGAGTCTGGTGGTGCCAGTGATGGGCATGGTGCCCTGCTCAGGGCTGAACATGTCTGAGCCACTGCCCATCTCCTGGGGCAGGCTGGGGTAAGACCCTTGCCCAGTCGAGAAGCCTTGCTGTCCTTGGTTGGGGAACTGTGAGGGAATCATCATTTTCTGGGGTCCCGTTAGTATTGCACTGCCATTGCCATTCTGAGCCCTAACCCTGGCCAGCTCCTCAGGGTTCATGCCCTGGTGGGTCATCATTTCGGGGCCCCTCATCTTCTGCGACATCATCATCTGCTGCTGTGGGGTCATCTGGACATTGAGGTTCATGTTCATGTTCATATTGACATTCATGTTCATGTTGAGGTTGCCAGGGCCCATGGGTGTGTCCATGTCCCGAAGGCCTGACTGACTCATAGGGGGGCTCAGCATTCCCCGAGTGCCTGCAAAATCCATTCCCATTGGGACACTGCTCAGGCTCTCACCCGTCACCTGCCCAGCAAACATGGATGGATCCATCTGCCTGTGAGCCTGCATCATCCTCTCCATTTCCATGCCCTGGCTCATGGAGTTGCTGGATATCCCCATGGGCCTCTGCATTGCCACTGGGCGTTTCTCCATGAGCTGATGCCGCAGGATTTCCTCTCTGGCACGGGGATTCATAAACCTTTCTGGGTCCCCTTGCCCTGGTGGGTAGGACAAGGTGCCTTGTGGAAAGTTCCCAGGGCCTCCCATAGGTGACATATCATCGTTCCATCCCATGCCAGGCCTGACTGGCCTCTGCATGGTGTTCATGGGCCCAAGAGCATCCAAGGGCATGTTCTGCATCCCTCCAAAGCCAGAGACTCTCTGCATTTGATTCCCAGGGAACCGTGGCCCAGGGAAAGGTGGCCCTCCCCGTAGCTGCAGAGGGTCCTGCACATCCATGGGTCCCCGCAGCTGGCTGCCCATCCCTGGTGGCCACTGCTCTCCAGGCTTGCTGTGGTAGGGTGGTGGAGGCCCACGCATCATCATGCTCCCCATTGACTGTGGGATCATGATCTCCTGCATGGGCCGGCCGTGGATGCTGATCTGCTCCTCTTTCCGTCGCTTTTCCTCGTAGTACTCTTCCTGCAACTTCCTCCAGGCCACTTGCTCTGGTGTCAGGCTGTCCTGGTTCAGGCGCTGCATCATCATGTTCATCTGCTGTCCCATGTCAGCACCAGGGTGGTGGGGCACCTCGTGTTCCAGGCCGGGCCCTCCAAGGCTCTGGGTCTGGGAGATCATGGACTGCAGAGGCTCTTCATACTTCTTCATACTGGCAGGAGGCGCAGGGGGCTGGGCAGGGGCAGCCTGTGGCTGAGGGGCAGTACTCCCCTCACCTGCATTTTGGCCGGACTTCAGGAAGGGCTCGGCCTCCCCACTGCGCAGCAGCAGACGCTCAATGTCTCTCAAGGTCTGCAGAGAACGCTCTCGGTGCTCCAGCTGCTCCTTCGAGAGCCCTTCTGAGTTCATAGTGTTCCTGGGGCCCAGGCCTGCCTGCCCATTCCCTGGCATCCCTGGGCCTGGGCCCTCTCCAAGGAGGCTGGAGCTGGGCGTGGCAGAGGAGTCCACTTGCCCAGGCTGCATGGTGCTGGCAGATGCAGTGGGCGTATTTGGATGGTTACTTCCAGGCTGGTTGTTGCTGCTATTGTTCCCCAAAGAGTTGGGCGTCAGATCTCTCCGGCCATCTTCACTTGTCCCTTCCTGGGGCAGGCTGCTGGGCGCTGGCAAAGGTGTTTGACTGATGGCCTGAGGTGGTGGGGCTGGAGGCTGTGGCGGGGGAGGCTGCGGCTGTGGTTGACTTGCTTGAGAGGCCAGTGGCTGGGACTGTGGAGTGTTGGCAGCAGGAGGGTTAATTGGAAGTGGTTCAGCAACGCCCAGCACTTTAGGAGCAGGTGGTGCCTGGCAGAGAAAAGGGGAAGAAACTTGAGCAGGGAAAGATCCTAGGAAGTTACTCTTCCCTGCACCCTGCAGGAGACCCCTCTGTCCCAAAATGAAGCCTCATGACAGTTCACCTTCAATCTTTGCAGGAAAAAATGTAGGTACTGCTACATGATCTAGGAATGCACAAGGAGGTACTCTGCACACATGGTGGCAGGGGAACACGCCATGCCCCATCCCAAACTTTTCCCAGCTGAGAACAGCAAGGACTTGTGCCAAAGAGATTTCGCAGCAAAGCAGCTTCCCACCCCGCTGAAAGGGCATTCTGGCAACCCCTTCTTTCACAGCTGAGCCAGGGGATGGGGAACAATGGCCACATCAAACAGGAAGGGAAATAGCTGGCAGCATGTGCCAACAAGAGCAATTGGTTCACAGGTGGTATACCTGGTCTAGCTTTGCCCGTGGGACATTCTGTTGATGGTAGGCCAGAATGGAGTCAGCTCGGCCCTGCAGGACAGCTTCTGCAGCTCTAGGGAGAGAGCACAAATCACTTGAGAACAGGCACTGTGCCCCATCCTACCCATCCAAGGCCCTAGTTGCCACCTCCATTCTTCAGTTCTGCAGGAAGAAGGAAATCTCTGGAGGTAACCAAGAAGGGGGAATGTTCTCAGAGTCCTCCCATCTGTCCTGCACACACCCCAAGGGATGATCACTTGCTGTTCAACTTCCCTCTTCCCATGGCCTGCGACAGGCTTCGCTTTGTGCCTGCTGTCCTAAGGTGCTGTGGTACAGCAGAGCTCTAAAACTAAACAGACTTGGCTAAACAGACTAAACTAACTGCTAAGACTCTATGGCTGAGACAATGCAGGACAGAAGAGTGGAACAGTGTGGACCATGCCATGTGTTACATTACACTCCCTGTGACACCCACCCCTTAGATACTTTCGAACCAGACCAGCAGCCCACACTGCTTTGGGTGAATCGTTTTGTTGGATGACGACTAGATGGGCTCTACAGTGAGTGAAACAGAGTGCAGAGCCAAGCCTCACTGGGAGGAAGTGGGCATTTAAGTCCAGGTTTGCCCACCTGCAGAGGCTGCCAGCGTACCTGATGAACTCCAGGGCTTTCCCACTCTGTGCAACCAGAGAGACACAGGTTTCACCAGCTCTCTTGTGCTCAAGTGCTGCATGCAGCATGCAGGTGTGACAAAGTCGGCCAGGTGTGACAAGGCCAGCCAATACCAGTGGGGGAAGTATGGGGTTTACTGCTTACGTGTTAGCAAGGTGCGTTGTAAAGACGTAAACAAACTGGGAAGGCTGCTTCCCTGTTCCGCCGCCTCCGCCTCCTGCAGCCTCTGACCGCAAGCCAGGAGCAGCACCATGGGGCACGCCGGAAGCACTGCTCTCGCTCAGGTTAGGCAGCGGGTTGGACCCTGGGCCAAGCTGTGGGGCCGTGGACATCGCAGGATCTGCTACATTACAGCCTGCGGAAGCAGAGGAGACGAGCTGCCGGGCGGGCGCTGCTGCCGGGTCGGAGCCCGCGGGCGGCACGGATGAGCCACCAGCGGGTGGCAGCACTGGCCCGCCCGGCACGGCAGAGGTGAGTGACTGTGAATCGTCAGCCGTTATTCAGTAAGATCCATAATTAATATTACTAAGCACTGCAATTACCAGAGGCATGCCTTGCCTTCCTCTACCCTCGCCCCTTAACTCAGCTGGCTCCCTGCTCCCCTCCGGCTGCCTCTCCCCATCGCAGCAGCTCCTGCAGCCCGACGCTGCCACCACAGCATTTGCACAGGAGGCATTGCTGGGAACCCGGTGTGGGGACTCGGGCGCTGCCTCGTTGCCAGCCCCTACCCCTGGGCAGCCCCACCGTGCCCCATTCCCACCAGGCAGATCTGGGAGCAGGCTGTGACAAGGGAAGCATCACTATCCCTTTCAGCACAGGCTGCACAGGCTATGGACTGTGCTGAGAAGTGCAAGTGGATGTTCTGGAGACGATGGCAACAATGCACTGACTAGCACAGAGGCCAGCAGAAAACATGGGCATCTCCTTGGGTCCCACAGGACCCTGCCTCATCTCTCAGATATTCTCCCTGTTACAGTCTGAAAGCAAAGTGAACTGTAGATATAAATGTCAAAGAACACAGATGCTTTTGGAAAACAGAGGAGATCTACGCTTCATTGTCCCAAAAACTGCACACCTCAGGCCAACTCAGCTCTGCCTGAACCACTGTCAAGACCCCAAGAGCCTCTTTAGACTCAGCTGTCTTTACAACACAGCTGCAGAGAGAAAGGTGAGTGGCCTGGCACAGACTCAGCTGCTGCAACAAGAGCAATGCACATTGCGCTCTAGCTGCCATTATGACCAGGGCAGTGTGGCCAGAGCAACGTACAGCAGGGACATTCAACCTCAGCACCTTTCCCTCCAGCATCTCAGTAGCATCTCCACAAAATAGGTCCCAGACCTCACTGCATGGCAAACATTCTCACAGCACAAGGACCACCAACTGCAGTGGGCCCCCAAACACTCGGCTAAGTGACCACACATAGGCAAAACTAAAGGTGCCAGTGTCATCAGCCCTCCTGAGCTGTAGGAAGGACCTGGCTTTATTCAAGCTTCAGAGCTGGTAAGGAGGCAGTCACTCACTGTGTGCACTGCTGAGGGGTTTGTCGTCTTCCTCGCTGTCCGGCCCAGAGCACCATTCATCGCCGCTGTATGGCTGCTTCCTTTCCAGCACACACCGGCGCTTGCTACGGGGAGCCACCTCACCTGCAAAGGGACAGGGCCATCAGAGGTGCCTAAGGCGCTGAAAGGCTGCAGTCCTGCCCACCTGGGTGCTGCATGCTGGCAGTGCCAACCCAAGCAGGATGCGCTGAGCAATGAGCCTTATTCTGACATCTGCCCAGCACTGGTTAAGAACCTGAAGCATCTGCTCAGTCTGGGCTCCTTGTCTTAGCAGCCAGATCTAGTGAGACTTCCCTGTGAGAGCCAAAGTTTCAGAATGAGATGTATTTCTTACTGCCTGCACACAGGATGTGTCTACCTGTAGTTCCAAACTAGAGAACTTTGGGCATTAACTGTAAACCTAAACGGTCTGTGATTCAGCAATTAAAATCTGAATATAGAATGGGAGGGCACATTCACATCCTTTGTAGGAACAAGAGACAGACTCTGCCCTTGGTTGACATCAATCAGGCAGGGCCTTCCTGCTCTCTATAAACTCGTATGCTCCCTCCACTGTCCCTGGCTCAGATGGGACTGATGCAGCTCAGGGAGGAAGTGGCTTGCCTAAAGGCACTTAGGGACTCAGGGAGAGCAATCAGACACAGGATGAGTAACTTCCAGTCGTGTGCTTAAACTAATGAAACATTGTCTGGCCTTACTTTTTTACATCGTCTTTTTTACTTCACGACCATATTCACATGATCTGTCAGTGTATTAGGAAAACAGGAGATTCGGGCATTTCTGATCAAGCCATTTTAATAATTTTCCTGTGGAAGTGTGGTTACAAGACAGTTTTGGGAAAAAACTGCAAATGCTTATGATCAGTGGTGTACAGTTACCCCTGTAACACGGGGGGCAGGAAGTCCATCAGGTACATTTTACCTGTTCTTCCATGGCACAGCTCTGGCCTAAGCCAGTCAGTCAACATGGCTTTGACTGTGAAAACAGATCCTTAGGGGCACAAGCCAGAACAGAAGCTCTGAGTCTGCAAACCGGGTGTGAGTCTTCATTGGAACCAAGGGCACCACTGGAATTTTTCCTCTGACAACTGTCTGGGTGATGCTCAAGTATCCCACACAGCCACTGAGCACAGAGCTTGATGGAATGCAAGAGGTTACAGGGAAGGCTGCTGAAGACAGGGAAGGTAAAGCATTTAAAAGCACTGACTCAGCCCTTTTCCAGAAGCCACACGCTGTAACACAAGAGTTATCCATTGCTGATGAAACCACAGAACTGTTCAGACAGTGACCCTTGTAGCACCTCCTTGCTAATCATGACTGAGTCGTTGGGGAGCTGCAACACCACAAAGCAGCTCTCTACCAACAGCAAGGAGTTAGAAGACAACTCAGTCTCAAGTTAATAGTTTGCACATTGCACATGTAGGGGCATTCGGTGTAGTTTCAGCAAACCATGGTGTTGCTTAGATGGCCTCAGTAGCCTGTGAAAACCAGTGCCAGATTCTGGGTGTAAAAAATGGTTTAGGGAATGAAATGCAAAGCAAATGAGAATTCAGCCACTCTGGTCGAAAAACTGCAGATGTGACAGGCAAAGTCACACAGGCAGGCAGGACAAGCCTGAACAGAACACACAGCACAGAAACCAAAAATGCTCCCATCCCAAGTCCTGCCAGGATGTTTGTAGCAACTGAGAGGAGGACATGCTGAGGCAAGGTCTAGGAGAGCATTACCTTTTGATTCTGTGTCCTGTGATGGGGTGCTGGCTTCTCGCTGTTCTCCGGAGTCCACTGAGATGCTTCGTTCCCGCTTCACCTTGCCCTTCAAGGAGCTGAAGTTTGGAACAGCGTTCTGGCTATTTTTCAGTCCAGAGTTGCCAGGGGAAATCTGAGTGGCCTTGCTGCCATGGCTGCCTGCCCCCACACCCTTTGAGCCCAAGTTACAGGTGGGTGCTTGGCTCACATTGTGGTGCTGGGCCAGGGCACTGCTGCTGCCTGCCTTGCCATGGCTGGGCAGTTTGTTGTCAGGGTGCATTGGCTTGGCTAAAGATTCCCACAGTGCCAGTGGAGGGAGCTCCCAGCCCCTTAGATCAGAAACCTGCAAGAGAAAAGAGCAGCAAGTCAGCATGGTGCCCCTCACACGGGTGCAGCTGCTGGAGACACAGGCCAGGACCAGTGCGCTGGGGCTGTTACTTGGTCACAGGGTCAGACAAAGTCCATGGCAAGGCACAACCCAGAGATGCTCATACTGGGAATTAGCCTTGGCCCCTTTGAGCAAAAATCCTGCTCTGCAGTTTCTCACTCACATGCTGACAAGCTGTAAACTCTCATCCAGGCATGGCAGACTTGCCAGTACTTCAAGGAAGAGCCACAGACAGGAGCGCCCTCATTTTCAAGGCCAAGACAAGAAATGGGTGCTCCATGCCAGCCTGGCCCTTTGGTGAGCAGAAGGATGCTCAGAGCTATTTTGCAGGTGTTCCCAGAGCTTAGATGACTTTGTGACCCCAGAGAGAAATCTGGTGCCCTACTGTTTTCAGGGACCCCTTTTGCTGCTAAACAAGTTTCCTCTGCCCTGCAAAACACACAAAAGACCACTGAGCAGACAGTCTTGACACAAGCCTATAAAGAGAAAACTGGGACAGAGCAGGGAACAAAGGTTGAGGCAACTGAGAAGGAGGCAGTGGGTTGAAAGGCAAGGGCAGAGCTGGGAAGTGCAGGCACTCATCAAACAAGCTCTGCCTCTCCCAGGGGCCTGAGGGACAGTCCCAGCTCCAGTTTTAAGGCTCTGGGTGAGGGGGTGTCCACATTAGCGGGAGCTTCCAGCCCAGCAGGCTGATGCAATGTGCCACAGGCCTGCTGGGATAGCAGGATGATGCTCTCCTGCTCAAAACCCAGCTCAGCTTTCTGAATAGCCCTGCAGGCTGAGGCAGATTCTGTCAGAGAAGAGGAGGTTAAGACAGAACACAGAGGTTTCTGGGCTGAGGGACATGCATGCAGGTAAGCAATGCTGCAGCAGCCCTCCTTTCAGGATCTACTTGCCTTGGCAGAGTCTCATGCTCACACTGGGAATATTCCCCTTGAAACTCTGCACAGGCATTAGAAATGACTGGGATGCAGCTCTGTATCACACTGTGTATTCTAGAAGGCCACCAAAAACCCTTGGTCCAACACATAACTCAGGTAACTACACACTAACCCTATCACAGTCATTTTTACTTCTTGGGGAAGCAGGAGGCAAGGAGAGTAAACCACATATTCATGGAAGCTGAGGTATTACTCTGCTTGCTCACATTGGCTGTATCCTTTGCATGACACCCCCACAATGCACCCGAGAAGCTTCCCTGTGCACAGGCTGAGGAATTTCCCAGCACACAAGGAGGGGGTTACTGTGGTCTGCTCCTCCCGTTTGGACCACGCAGGCCAGATGCTGCACACGGATTTCTTCTGCCACCCAGGGACAGGAAGCACCAGCTCCAGACCAAACTCCACATGTCTAAATAGTACCACGAGAGCTCAGCAGCACTACAAATGCTGCTCCTGGCTTGCTGAAGGTGACCCTGGAGACACCACTAGCAAAAGCCAAGTGCTCGCTCTGCCAGGGCAAATCAGTGCACCCTTGAAAAGAAAGCAGTGTAGCACATTTGGCAGACCCATAATCCCCAAAAGACTGTGATCGCCACAAGGTGCAGGCTGCAGCTTGTCATGCACTGTGAGTGAGTTCTGTGCCTGCAGAAAGGGTCTTCTCTGCAAAGGGGTCTTCTCAGCACCTGCCTCCCTGCAAGCTGAGCCAGGGGCGGCTGGCATGCTATGCAAACACTGCTGTGGCACAGGCCCGCCCAAGCATTCTTCCTTAGTTACTAGGATCCTTCGTGCACAGCTTGGCCTATCATTGCTTCCTAGCTAGGAGTTGTTAGTTGCTCCCTCCTCCCTCCACCTCCGCCTCACACACCTCGGTGAGGGCTGTGCTCTAGCCTGGAGGAAGATGGTGAGCTACAGTGCTGATTAATTTTCACAGCACATAAGGGAGTTGCTAGCCCTTTAAGTGTCAGCCAGTCTCGCTTGCTCGCTCTTGTTCTCCAGAGACCTATTAATAGCAGCTGGAAAGATCACATCACTCTCTGGATATTTATACCCCTCATTCCACACCAGGAGAGATTTATGTCAGAGCTGCTGTCCCAGTGCCTGCCCAATTGCTCTGTCAAACCACTTGCAGGGGGAGGGGAGCTGAGGGGGGAAGGAGACGCAGAGAGGGCAAGCAGGGAGGAGGAGAAGGTCCATATGGCACAAGCTGCAGCATTAAGCACACATGCTGCCTGCAGCCACTGGCTGGCCAGCCACAGGGAGCCTTCAGCCCCACTGGAAGAGGCTGCTGCCAGACAGCATTCCAGAAAGCAAGCCCTGCAGCAGCTCCTTCTGCTGGTGGCCCAGAGGCCCTCCCCCACCTCTGCTCTGCCGCACTCACAATCCCTGCAATCCTCTGCACCACAGTCCTGAGGGTCACAAACCCACTGACGCCATTGTGTGGCTACACCCGCACCAAGGAGGTGCTTCCATTTCAACAGCAGGTTGGGAGATCCAGGGCTGCCTGTGGCACATCTGCACGGGCATGATCCTGTGTTTGTAACAGATTCCAAAATGCCTCACTGAAAATGTGACCGCTCAGCAGCACTGTAGCACAACCCTAGTACAGCCCAGCACGGTGAATACTTCGGGGAGGAAGGAAGAAGCCCAGGGCCCTGAAAAGCCCACGCCTGCGGAGTCCAGAGATTCACCTCCTGTCCCTCTGGTTCTCAGATGTGACTGCATGGAACACACACCTCCATCCCGAAGGACCTAGCAGTTGCCATGACAAAACCTTCAGGCACTGCCTGCAGCATGGATGAGCCTCATCAGCTGTGAGATTCCTCCAGAATGTAACATCTGGGGGGCACTTACCTTCTTTCTTTATTTTGAACTAGGCTGGTGCTCCAGGGAGGTCATTCAAAACCTTGCCTGAGGCAGGATGGAAAGCTACCCTGGGCTGACAGAGGGACCTGGCTAAACTTTGGAAAGTCCTCCCTTCTAGCATCCTCTCAGAGGGATAACACTTGCCTCAGAATTCCTAATGGGACAAACGCCAGAAGCAACTGCCTGAAGATTCTGTTCTGCCTTCAGAAGTAGCAACAGCTGGATTCAGTTGCACATGGATCGAAGGGACCCACCTCAGCCTCTCTTGTCTAGCCACAGCATGACAACAGGCACCTCGACTGCTGTAAGCTCCTTCCACATACCCTGAAATTCTAACTGCATTTCAGCAGGTATGCCATACATCTGGGCCATGGAAGATAATTAACTAGAAAGTAGATACATTGACACCAGGAGACAAACAATTCAAAACATCTTGAAAAGAACATGACAAATAGAAGACTGCACAGAAATCTGTCTTTCTCTGCAATTTAGCAACACACCCACTCCAGCCTGGTAGTTTTAAAGACAATAGCAAACTTAATTCCCAGTGGTTAAAGCAAGCAGATGAGATTCCTGGCTCCTGCTCCTGGCTACCACCAATTCCACTTGTGAGCCCAAGCAAGTTTTGGGTGCCTTGATTCCACCATCATTACACAGGGAGACAACCCAGCCAACCTCATGATAGGATGGAGGCTTTCAAGGCACAATATCTGTTGAACAAAGGGCTACATCCAAATGCAGAGAGTGTTTACACCTGATACATCTGAAAAACCACAGCTTTAAATCTAAGGGTGGGACCTAAGCAGGCAAGAAATCTTGAAACAAAATAACAAAAACTGCTTCTAGTAAGCCTCCTCCAGTACAGTCTGAACAGCAGCAGAGGGAGAGAAGGAGTAAACTCTGGGCAGGAGAGACCAGGCTGACATTTGCAATCTGGGAATTGCTAGCTGATAGTTAAGAAACCTGAAACCCCGCTGCATTCCCGGAACACTTTCTGGTGAATCATGCTCCCGAGCTCTCTCCAAAGGACTATAACATGGATTCCCAACCCTGCTGCAAAGAATGAGGGGCCCATGCCTGCCAGCAGCCTCGCAGCTTCCACATCTGGGAGCTGGCTGGCATTGCTGCTGTGCTATCCCTCTTGGAAGAAGGCACAAGAGAGGAAGCCAGGACAACAGAGCCACAATGATTCAAAAAGGACAATGCTTCGCTTTGTCACACCTCCCTCCCACAACTACCAAGTTGTGCATACACAGTGGACCCCAGAACCCAGGCCTCCTGAGCTGTGCTGTGTGTTCCACAGCTCACCAAAACCCAACACACAAGACACCCAACATACAAAATGGGTTGTGACACGGTGATGCAACACACAGAAAGTCATTCAACCCTTCTCTGCCAGCCTGTCCAGGAAATAACAAGACCATGTTACCATTGCAAACACCCTCTAAGCACACAACCTATGCTGATAACCACCCAATCACTCACTACAAGATGCAATCCAAATCCCATGGACACCACCACAAACTCATGCTGAACACCTTGTCTTTGGAAATAAGAGGTCCTAAGCAAGCTGACGGGCTTCTTGAAGAAAGACATTAGGCAGAGAACAGCAGGAGAGACTCCAGAAACCCGCTGCTCCCTCCTGAGATACCATGCACTCCAAATCTGGGTGACATCCCTAGCACATGACCCAACACCAGCCCTAGATTACCAGTCCTCCCAGGGTTAACAGCAGAAGGGGTTGAAAACCTCCAAAAAAATACCACACTATGCCAATAAAGTCAGTGTATTTCATGGAGGAAGAGACTAAGACAAACTTTCCAGAAGTGAGATTTCTGTGAGACCCTTGGATCATTTCTGATTTGAGGAAAGGCCAGAATCAGAAAACTGACCTTTCCCATGCAAAAATTGTTCTTTCAAAACAGTCCTTCTCACAAGATGGTTCAACAGGTTTTTAATCTGTTCCACTGAGAAACAAACCCCTCAAAACCAGTAGTGAAATAGCATTGCTGTCAGCCAGCCAGCTCCAGCCGAGAGCCAGGGATGGGCTCGAACACCCAGATGAGCCTGAAACCGACCTGAGCCCAACAAGCACAGCTGTGAGACAATCCACTATACAGCAACCAATGACTACAGGATCATCTCCCTGACCCCAGTATGGGGACACTTGCCTGAGTGCTCATCACCAGCAACAACAGCTTTAACCCAGGCTGCTGCTGCTAAAGGCATTCTCATTTAAGCTTTGCTTTGGCCAGATAGACTCTGAGACGCTGGAAGACAGGGAGTTCCAGTGGGCAACTCTGCTGACAAGGGTAAGCCCCTTTTCACTTCTATTTATCTCTTGAATCCTTCTTGTGTCCTTTTAAATGGCAGAGAAGGTGGTGCCCTCGACAGTTTTATGGGAGGGTTCTAAAAGACCTGCAGAGAGAAGCTAGTGCTCTTTTGAATCCTAGCAGTTCTCTGAGTCGTTTTAGCAGGCCCTGCTGATCTCCTGTCACTTGGAGCTGTCTTGAGAATCAGGAGTTTCTGTGGGGCTACTTGGCCATAAGCCACAAAGGTCTTTAGCAGGACAAAACCTCAGATTCATGTTCCCTACCACCTAGGGACATGCATCCCATGTAAGGTGGGTGGAAGTTGAGGCTCAGAGACACCAAGGTGAATCAGGAATGCCATTTGCTTTGTGCCAAGCACCCTACAACCTCTCTTCTGTCACAGCTTCAGCCCAGTCAGGGTTAGAAGACCTCTTCTAGTCCTTACTTGTACCCCTAGTTCAACAGTTTCTCCCACTCCTCTCCTCCTTATTGCAGCACCAGCCAGAGTCTGGTTTCCTGTCCTGTGCTGAGGGAATTTCCAGGTCTAACACCAAATATGCAGATCCTTCTAGCTTCCCAGTCCAACTGGTGTGCTCCCTACAGAACCCCTGCATGTGCCAGACATTACTCGACGGTCACATGTGGCTCCCTTGGGATGGTAACACAGAACTGCTTCCTACAATGGCTAGTGAGACTTGAAGGGGATGGGTCAGCAAGAGAGACCTGCAGGAAGCTGTGGGTGTCCCACATGAAGGGCAGTACAGCCACCTGTGTGCTGCAGCTTGGCAGACTGCAGTCGCGTAACAGCACGTCAGGAAGCAAAGCCAGAAATCTCTTCCAAAGGTATTGCCGCTGCTCAGAGAGCTTCAATTTCCTCTGAGGCAGGATCTCATCCTGCAGTATATGAAATCTGGCCAGGAACATGGGCTGCTGTGACAGCTGGACACCCCCACACAGCCTTTGGCTGTGCTGGGATGCACTAAGACAAGTTCATCTGTACATGAATGGGGCGATTTCCCTGAGAAAACCCTTCTGGCAGATAACACCACAGGCTGCAATGTAAAACCAGAACACAGACCTCCCTGGACAGTTGCTACGTGGGATGAAGAGATCTCCTCAGGCCATTTCCACTGTGTTTGTGCACCGGGGTTACTGGGACTGGGCAAATAATGCTAAAAAGCCTAGCTAGTGAGCTATGCCTCACACTGCCTCTGCTATACCAGCTGTCTTGAGCAGCAGGGCTCACAGCTGAAACCTTAAAACCCCACCTTTTCCACAAGAATTGCAAGGGAGACAAGCCTTGCCCAGGATCACACATGTCCGGTAAACAGCTGGTGTAGCTGAGCCTGTGAGGACAGTCTTTCACCTGCACCTAGGATTCAGTAACTGCTTTGAGATCTCTTGGCAATAACAAAAGAAGTCTGCAATGCCAGCAGTGTTCAGGATTGGAACCCAGCAATGCCAGAACTTCACGTGGAGCTTCCAAGCTTTAACACAACAGTTTCTGCTCTTCTTTTTATACAAAAGTCTGTTCATAGGGCTCTGTGACAGACTAACCACTGTCAGCAGGGCCACCACACTGGCTGCCTTCCCTGCCCCCTGTCTCCGAGCCAGAGACACAAGGGTTCCTGAGCACAGCAGGGTCTGTTGCCTGTGGCGGGTCCAGAAGCATCAGGTTTTCCGGGTGCCCCACCTCTGGGCCCGAGGTGGAGCCTATGGTAGGAAGCCACTAGGTGTCACCGTCACCCAGGGCATCCACAGCCCGGCCCGGGCTGAGCACAGGACAACTCGCCGCACCTCCTGCCAGCGCAGCAGCGCCTTGGCTGGGGCACAGTGTGTGCACCCGGACCCCGGGCTTCCTTGGCACCTCAGCCCTCACTCCAGGGCCTCCGCAGCGTGCCGAGAGTTGTGCTGGGGAGCAGAGCCATGCACCACATCCCTGCAGCAGATGCTTACTATGCTCGTTCAGATCAAAGCAGCATGGAGATGCCTGTTGCACACTGCAAGAGAGGGCTAGACATCCCATACCATCTTGCAGAAAATCTCTCTGAAACACTAGCTTTCCCTTTGAGCAAGCTCAGATCTCCTTCCAGCCTGAAGAACAGCACAGTCTTTGCAGCCAGGGTCCCAGCAGGAAACCCCTGTGGCAGGGACTCCCCTGCCACCTCTCTCAGGGATGTGTACCCCAGCTGCACCCTGCTGTACAACCAGCAGTGCAACAATTTTGTTTGCCTTTGAGGAGACTCGAGGCAGAGAGCTGGGGAAGAGTTGGACCCTTCCTATGCCCAATCCTGGCACTAAATGCAATATACAAAGGATACACCTGCGAAAAAGGAACAGGTTGGAATATCTGCAGGCCTGCAAATTGCCTGGATTGCAGCACCACGTCTGTGCAACTGGGAACACACAGGTATGGACCTCAGCACATGTGGGGACAGGGAGCTGACAGAGAAATGCGGGAAAGAGGGGGAAGCAAGGTGGCTGCCCAAACACCTTGCCCCCACACTGCACTCTGCCAGCCCTGTCTGTAGAAGAGATGCAGGGGGCTGCTGAGCACTCCTCCAAGATTATAAATACCAGGCCCAGCAGCAGCAAACGCTGGGCCCTATATTTAAACCATGGCTGAGGTCACTTCCTTTTCCCAGCAGCTCCCTCCAGCCCCCACTCTGTTGCCTCGTATTTGCATGCCATCATGACTAAGGCACATCGGGGTGTAAGGTCATAGGGGAAACAGCTATGTAACTACCTCGCAGGAAATTCCACCCTGGGAAACCTTTCACCTTCCCCAGTGCAGAGAGGATCAGCACAGGCAGCTGATCTTGCAGCTGAGTGGTGGCAGCTGCCTGCAAGCAGTACTAGGACTACAGTGTTGGCCTGGAAAGGGAAGAAGAGACCTCGGGGAGAGGGGAGCCACTGCTCCCCATCTGGCTTTACCATCAGAGTCTGGACTAGCACCAATCTGGAGAGAGATTTCCCCACTGTGCACCCCAAGACAGCAGCTGCTCTACCTCCTCACCATGCTTCACCTTTACCCCCAGAAGCCTCTTCCATACATAAAGCTGAAACTACCCAGCTTCTGCCACTTGACAGGTGCAACAAGTGGCATGACCTTCCCCACAGACCCAGTCCTGAGTCTCAGGGGCTCCTCTGCCCTTATGCAAACATTCAAGCAAATCACAGAGCTCCTCCAGAGATACAGTGATCTAATCCTGGCCAGGCCTCCAACCACCCAATAGGAAACAGGCAAAAAGAGCTAGGAATTGCCCCATCTTACTAACTGCAGCCCTCTGGGGAGGCAATAAGCCCTCTGTAGCAGCAGATGTACAGCCACAGATTAAGAGAAAGGCCCAGAGGCAGCCTGCCCTGGGGCTCCCCCCACCAGGAGAGAGACATCTTGTTAGCTTATGACTAGCCAAGTGGGCAAGGGCTTCTGACATTCCTCCAGCTCTGAGGTTTGCAGGAGGCTTTAGGGTTTGCAGTGGTCCTTGTGCCCAGAGGCCAAGTGCCCAGACTCAGCCAGATAAAGCTCTGAAGCAGCATTGTCTGCACTAGGTACAGTAGCTGGGGTCACCAAGTGCTCCCAACTCAGCCCTTGGTCCTCCACAGTTAATTCTTGTTCTGCCCTTACTTAAGAAACAGAACATACTAAGGAAAGTTATTGCAACAACAAATACCAGGGTACAAAGGAGGGGAGAAGAGTGCAAAGGCTACTTAGTGGGAGGAAATAAGAGATTTTTTGGAAGCAGGCGTTTAGGTAATGATAGAAACAAGTTAGCAGAACTTGGGGTTCGCAGAAGAACTAGTTGGCGACTTTCACAAGGTATCTATTAGATTTCAAAGTCCTCAGCTGTTCGGATTACTGAGCCAATTCTCCAATCTCTGAGCTAGCATGAGATACATCGGGCTCGACATCTCTGAAGACTGACATCCAGAAAGTTTCCTGTACACAGTCTTAGCATGCTAGTCAAAAGCCTCTTCCTCTCCCTTGTCCCATGGATTCTGGAGAGGAAGTTTGTGACAGAGCAGGGGTGTCGAGGCAGCCCTATAACCCCTGGAATCAGCTGATCAGAAAACACATGGAGCAGAAATCTTTGAGGAAGCACAACTGCTACTGAAAGACAGACAGTGCAGAGCTAGTGAGCAGAGAGCAGAGAGGGACACAATCGTCCAGCTCCCTTGGCCAGCGACAGGGTACTTGTTGTCCTCTTCGGCACACGGATATTGTGCTTTGGCTCCGAGCCTGCACCCGCAGTGAGGCACGCCTGTGCCCTCCAAGGCTCTGTCTCCACAACAACAGGAACCAGAAGCCACAGCAGACCCCGAGCAGCTCATTGGCCCAAGATCACGTTACAGGACAGGAAGGAAGAAGGCACTTTGATCAGTCTAGAATTGCTTTAAACAGGTTCCACACCAGTATCTCAGCCACTGGAATTAAGCCCCCAACACCCTAAACGTCCCATTCCTAAAGACATGTCCTGCTCTGTCATGCACATCGGGGCCTAAGCAACTCAGCCACTGGCAGCTGCTCCCAAGGAAAGGTCATGGCAGAAAGCAGCCTAGAAGAAGGCAGAGAGCCTCCCTATGCCTTGTCAGATGAAATCAAGGCTCAACAGGGCCCTACCACTCCTGTGTATGACTTTAGCACAGGCACGTCCTAGCTGTCCTCAAAACAGCAGCTAGAGCCGATTTTAGAGGCAGCTGGCACGAGTGCTCCTGTGCAGCTCCCCTCCTCGCACTCAAGGGCAGTGGGAGTTCCTCCACCTGCCTATGGGACCTCCTGCTCCATGTATGCCCATCCTGCAGCGTGCTCCTGGCAGGCAGAGGGTTAATGATGCCCAGGAAGCTGCAGGAAGCCTCTTCCTTGCCCTCTCAGGAACAATGGGCCCATTGTGGGAGACTGGGCAAGTGTGGGCAGATCCCAGGACTGGCAGTTACTCAACTGGGCGCCCTATGTTCCTGCCAGGCTCTCTCTCTGCCTCCTCAGGTAGGAGGAGAGCGGGTGGCTGCCAGCCCTTCTGTGGGCCCTGGAAGAACACTGGCCAGCCCAGCCACAGGAACACCACATCAGCATGCCCGGCGACCCTGCCAAGCAACCTCACTCCTACCGATATGTCTGGGTACAAAACGCAGTCAGACAGCCACAGACACAGAGCTGTCAGATGACACCACCATGCAGCAGACCAGACTGTGAGCTGGCTGAGCGCTGCCAGCACTGCCAGCTTCACACCTGGATCAGCTGTGCTTTTGAGATACGTGGGGAGATGCTGCAGGAGCCGAAACCAGGTTTTCTCACCATTAAGTCACATTTTGATTGTGGGTGCAAGTGCTGACCTGTGACTAAGAGCTTCTGGGAAAACTGGGAACTCCTCCATGTGACACACAGGCGAGCAGTGAGAACACAACTGTGCGTGGGGGGACGGCTTTCCAAGCCTCCACAGTCTGAAAGCGGAACGAATAAGCAAGGAAGCAAGCAGCTCCAACATACTCCCACTCTCCACAGATTTGCATCTCCCGTGCCCAGCACATCAGCGTACAGAAAACTCGGGGATGCTCTAAATTCACACCCTCAAAGCACAGAGCTGATGCCCAAGGCAAGACCAGCACTCT
Organism: Cyanoderma ruficeps; assembly: GCA_008694505.1. Lineage (NCBI taxonomy): Eukaryota > Metazoa > Chordata > Aves > Passeriformes > Timaliidae > Cyanoderma > Cyanoderma ruficeps. The sequence continues at coordinate 2,947,664 of VZDJ01000063.1, read as the reverse complement.
ATGTCACACTCCCAGACTTTCCAGCAGAGCTTCGTGTCCCCTTGGGCATGGAATCAGGGTATAAAATAACAAACACAGCTCATTGAGGCATATCCTGAGCATCTGCATGAAACCTTCGGCCAAGCACCTGACTCTGGACAAAGAGCCTGACTTAAGGCTGCTGCAAGCCGCCTGTAACATCGGAAACGCCTCTGGCTAGTTCACAGGAGATGCAGTGCAAAGACAAGTGGAAAACAGCCCTACAAGACTCAGCACTGCCTCCCTGGGATCTCCATGCTAGGTACAAGCTGGCAGGCAGAGAGTAGCTCCAAGTATCTGGATTAGCTGAAGTCTCAACAGAGGAAAGTTGTAGCCCAGGTGCATGCTGTGCGTGCCACCGTGCACAAACCACTGCAGCTCAAACCCTATGGGATCAAATGCCTATATCAGTTGTGAGGGAGGAATGTTCTTTTCCACTTGATGCTGCAGCTGATTCCCCATGTCACAACTAGACTCAATCTTCCAATTTTTAGGAGCACAAATACAGGCCATTGTTCTCTCACCTGGCAGCACCAACTCTGCCAGTAGCACCCACCTCTGTTTCTTTTTTATCCAGTATCAGCGCCCTGCACTAGCTCCAGGAGTACCACTGCTCCCTAATTGTGCCAGAGGAGGACTGAAAAGCAGCCTGAGCAGACTCACACCCTTCCCCAGGTCTGCACCCCAGTTCATGCTTTCAGAACCAGTGTCTTCTTCCCTGCAACTCTCAGATAACTACTCTGTCAGTTCTTTAGATGTCCCACCTGAGGGCATGGCTTTCTTCCTTTCCCCTAGATCACTTTCTCCTGTGTCTGATACTCAGCTCTGTGAAGGCCACTTCAAGACATGCCAGACAAGTTAAATACAACACTGCCTCAGACCCCAAAAGGGAGACTAGATGCTCTCTAAGAAAGGACTGCCAATAGAGCTGTCACTGCAAACCTGCCATGTGCCTCACTTTGCAGCCAACTCTGTCCAACAAAGCAGCACAACCCCCAGATGGGTTTTGATCTTCCCTAAATGCTCAAGCACAAGAGTCCAAGATCAGGGCAGGTAAAAACATCTGATGGATTTGACAGGGCATCTGTAAATTTTAGACGATGGCATGCCTGAAAGAAAACACAGCATCTGCTTCCAACAAGGGAAAGGAAGAATCTGGGTAACCTTTTGCTAAGAGAGACAAGAAAAAGGAAANAAAAAAAAGAAAAAAAAAATCAGGGCAAGAGGGACAAAACAATCTTTGTCCTCATTTTCCTCGTCACACAAGCACAGGGCAGCCGCAGTACCCGCTGCCCCAGCTTGGTCAGCAAATAATAACCACAACCAGCCCATTTTCACTGAGGCTTACAGAAATCAGGCTCCATGGTCTAGGGAAAGCTGCGTCCCCTGAGAAAGAGGTAGAGCATAGACAGGATTTCCAGACTACACTGATAATCGCTCACAGAAACCAGAAAGGACAGCACACCCTCAGAGGTCATCGCTCGGCTCTACCATGTTTGCTCCAGATGCTGTCCCTTTAAACATGGCTCCAGAGACCACACAAGGGTTAAATCTGCCTATAAATATCTGTTCTCAGCAGGGCTGCTGCTCTGAACCCTCCAGCCATCTGTTCTAGCTTTCCCCCATCTAAGACTAACATCTGAAACATGCTCACAATTCTTAGGAGTGCTCCCAAAAATAGACCAGTGCCATGGCTTAGCTCCATTGCCAGTGTCTGTGAGCACAGGAGCATGTACACCAGTGCCTGTGCCAGCACAAGCTTGGAGTCATGCAAATATGAACATGTCTGCCTCTATGACAGCGAGCAGGCCTGCACCAGCATGGGTCTGTTTGCATCTGTGCCAGCATGGGTGTGCCTGCTTAACTGCAAATTCATGTGAATCCGCACCAGCATGTTCATGCTGGTGTGAACCTGTATCTGTACACAAGTGTGTGTCTGTACCAGCACACAGGTATGAGAGAAGGCAGAAGCCTCTCTGCTGGTGATTGTGATGGAGGTCCTGCTGTGCCTTCTTCCTCAGTGGGACAGCAGTGCTGCAGGACACAGCCAGGCACCTCTCCTCCTGCAGCCCAGCCCTGCCTGGCCTCAGCACAAGAAGTCCTGCAGTATCCAGGCACTCCAATCTAGACAGGGAGCTTACCCTGCAGCATGGCAGGGAACAGAGGACACCAGTTCTCTTGTTCAATGCTTGGCTCAGCAAATTCAGTAGTCCCAGCTCTAAGCACCAGAACCTCACTGTGAAAGCAAGTAAAGCCTGATATGTGTGAGGCCCAGGACACATCACCCTACTCACACATCCAGTTGCAGCTTGCAGGGTTTTCTCAAACACTCCCCAGAGAGAGCCTGGGCAAAGTTGCAGATATAACAGCTTTGGAGCAGAGTGGGCTCCAAGTCTTTCCAAACATCACAGACATGAGTGGGTTCACCCTTCTGACTGCCAAGCCCATTAGCCTCACTCCACATGTGCAAACCCAGGAGACAACAATCATCTTCATGGCCAAATGCAAAACAGGAAATGAGCTGTCAGCTCCCAAATCTGGACGTACCATCCAGGAGCAGACAGACCATTCTCCTGAGCATCCTCAGGACACAGTGCTGCCCACCTGCTCTGTACCAAACAAAGCTCATACTCAAATGCCCATTATTCACTGGAGACCATCACAAAGAAACTCAGCTCTGGCTGCTGGCCCTGCTGACACCACATCACAGGATGATGTGCATGCATGACCCCAGGGAGGGGACATGCAGTGTCCATCCTCCACATAGTGACAACAGCCCGAGGATGAGATAGCAGCTACATTTTCATCTCTAACTACTTCCACAAGAGTGATTTTCCCTTCCAGACAAGTAAAACAACAGACAAAGCTCTAAACACAAAGTGCCTGGCCGTGCAGGATGAGGCTTTTTCCGAGTGCTCCATTTCTACCAGTCTCTAACCCCCATGGTGATGTGATGGTGAACACCTGCCACAACACAGCACACGTGGTGCTAAGCCTCCTTGTCCAGCACATGCACACACACACACACACACACACACACAGAGCACACTGGTGGGTAACACTGGGGGGCAGGGGTCTCCCTCAAAACTGTCCCTATAGATGTGGGCCAGTGGAAGGGACCAAGTCTACTGAAGTGTCATTTGTCTTTTTTTGGAGTGCATTCAAAAGGGCACCTGACAAGTAGGAAGGTCAGAAGGCAGAAAGTACAAAACTCCTCCTGAGTTTTGCTCAGGGTTTGCCAAGCTGCCCATTGCCTTTCACCCCTCTGATGTACTGGAGATAGCAAGCTAACTCCAAGAACTATAAGCAAGACTTTCAGTGTGGCCTAATATGCAGGTACTCCTTCAACTCAGGTGACAACACAAATGGAAAAGAGCTTGAAATTCCAGCTCTGCATTTCAGGCTTTGGCAGGGAGATGATCTAGGAAACAGCCTCAGTAGACTGAGTAAACACAGCTGTACTCTGAGAGAGGAAAAAAAAAAACCATTGATCCAGGTATTGATTTGCTGCAGGAGTTTGTGTTTGTTTAGAAGTTTGCCCATGGGTCAGACCTTGTTACAAGCATCTTTCCTGGTGATGAGGTTAGAAACAGACTATGCCAAACTCCAGTCACCTGCCTGGGGAGCAGAATGCAAGCAAGTCTGGAAGTTAAGTAGTTCCTCGGGGATGCTTCCCTCCTCCACTCCCTCAACTTTAAAAACCATGTTGGTGGGTGGAGGAACACCACAAACAGCTGTAAGGCAGCACCGGCATTTTGAGGAGTCTAGCTAGGGTGTAAACAGGGGGGCTGAAGGCCAGGCAGTTCTGAAGTTTCAGATCATGAGATGAAAAGGATTTAAACAGCAGATCCATTTCAGGATTATATTCTCTGCCCCTATCTGTCAGAAAGAGCAGTGGGCTTTGGAGATCCCCACAGGTTTGCAATCCAACCAGGCAAGGGCTGAAAAATTACACCAACTAGGACAAAACTGAACTGACAAGTCTTGTTTCCTTTTCTCTGGCAAAATCAAAAGCACACAGGTTAAGTACCAGGATCAAGCAGACATCCACTAACGGAGGCAATTACCAAAAGCACTGCACACAAAAAGTTCCTGTACCGGGTCAGGTCCCCAGCGTGCTCCATGTTTGGTGGAAAACAATGGTATCCACTTCAGTACCTGGCCATAAGTGTCAGCAAACTGCAGGCCGCTAGATTCATTTGCAAAACCATTCCTCCTCTTCTTCTCTCTTGGATGGCCGCTGAGTGAATGACCACAAATAAGTTTAAGGAAAAAGGGTGGCTCAGTCAGGCACAGTGATTTCCATCAGAAAGACACTCAGGTATTGCTACAGAGCTCTCCTCTTCCCACACATCATCAAGTCTATGGGCATAAGCTCTTATGAGATGGGAAAGGAAAGAGAAGTGATGACAGGCTGAGGACTAGGCACTAGGCAGGAGATACATCCCCAGCATCCTCCTGACCTCAAAGCTCCCCTTATTGGTCAGCAGGTGTGCAGCATCCATTACCCTCTACTTATTTCCAGGCCCAGAAATTTCTACCAACACCAGATCCCAGCATCACTTCTTGCTTTTCCTCACCTCTTCTGAGTTGCTACCATAATTCCTGTATGAACCTCAGATGTCTGCACACTGCAGCACTTTCACAGCCACCTCCAGCTTCACCGTATAGCAGACCATCAGAGATGGCCACCAGCCATCAAAGAGGTGGGGACACAACTACATATGCAGAGACATAAGTCTTGGGGAATAACAGAGCTATCGTTCCCCTCATGTCTGAATTCCCCTTGTGACATGTGGCAAAGAGGGTCAGCCTCACCAGCAACTTGTGGGTACCTTTCCCCACTGCGTTCTTATGCCTCTTTGTCCATCTTTCAGTTCCTTTCAATTCAACACAGCAAAACATTGTGAAGGATTTATTTTGCCTTTTAACAGTTCTTAGCCCATCACTCCCTTGCTAAAATAAAAAACAGTGAATCAGTTTCTCCCCTTCCTCACCTTTGCTGCCTTGCAAGTATGTCCCGTGATTAAGTTATGATACACAACAGAGGAAGAAACAAACTAGTTCAGACCAATGTGGGTATCCTCAGCCACTGCGTGGCTCACAGCAGGCAGCCAGCTGCTCACTCTCATGCAGCCCCCTTGCTGAAGTACACAGAAGCCAGTCAGACTGGAGAATTTGCTGCATTGTATGCATTTGAAATAGCAACAATTAACAGAGAAATTAAGAAAGTCTGTCTCTGAAGCCAACCGGACAATTTGCATCTGAAAACTTAAAGGAGTAGACTCCTTTATTTACAGCTGAGTTTTACTTCTGTGGGTTGCCACATGCTCCAGCACCCGGTGACCTGCTGCGAGCTGGGACACACATTGAGATCCCATGACTTGTTACGATCTGTCACACAGTTCAGGCAGGAACTAAGGCTTGCCACAAGGAAGGAGGGAGGGAGGGAGCAGAGTGAGTACTCAGATCACACCTGCTCCACCCTCTGCGCCGTCTCCTGTCCACCCTGAGAATGGGTCACAAGGCTGCCCACAGACGGGGCTACAGAACTGGGATGCCTAGGAATTAAAGATGTTGATGGCCAAACCACAGGCCACAGCAAGAAAACACCCCTTATGCTCCCATTCTCAGGACACAGGATACATCGTGAGCAACCCAACAGCACGAGGTGCTTGAAACCTGGCCAGCTGCCCATGCCACCAAACTCACACAGAGCTCACATACCCCTGGTTTCCCCTTGACAAAAGAGCATCTTGCCCCTTTACAAGATGTTGGCTATTCACACAGGAGTGTTGTTGGCTCCCATCTTCCCATTGGAAGAGACAACTTCAGGGCACATTTCAACCAGACCATCTCTACACTACAGCAGCCAGGAAAACCCTTTGACTCTCAGTTCCCATCTTCCCAGGCCAGGCCTGCATGGCCTTGGGCAAGACACTTCACCTCTCTATCTAATTGCCTGTATGACAGCAGATGCTGCCATCAGCCTGCAAAGGCCTGAACACAGCGGGGAGCTCCCTCTCCTCCCAGGCACCATCACTGTGAGCAGAAGCAAGAAGGCAAAGCCAGGCTGCCCTCCTGCACCTTCTCTCCCTAGGCTGATTCTGAAAATAAAAAACAGCTTCCACTTGTCCCAGCCCCAAGAGAGAAGGAGGCAGAAAGAGGTTTGTTGTAAATACATGAAACTGTCGCTAAGTGAAGGAGAAAAAAAATCCAGGGGGAAGCGGGGTGGAACAAGGGAGGGGACAAAACCGCATTTTTACTTCTGGTGGCCAGCCAGCTGACTGACTCAGCCAGTTTGGTCGCTTGCCATATAGATTTAAAAACAAAACCAAGCCTCGGAGAGAGAAGGGGGTTCGGATGAATGTGCTTTTTTCTTGTGTGTTGAGTAAATCCTAGACTGGCCCAAGACACGTTTAGGAAAATGGCTTCCCTGCCTCATTGTGCCCAGGGGTGCAGCACAGAGCAAGGCACAGCACAGCTCTGCCAGTTCCAGTGCAGTGTGAGACTCCCGCTAAGGCACTTTGCTCCTGGCAAACCACCGCGTCTGAAAAAGAAGGGCAGTGAAAGCCTAAAGCTCCAGGGCTACTACCCTCAGAGCTGGTGTCCTCCAGCCACCTCAAGGGCTAGGCAGTGTGGTTTGGGGCCCCAGGCAGGTGTCACCGGCCTGACGGGTGGCATGGCCAAGGCTAAGGTGACCTGCTCCATTCAGTGTGTCCTGAATCTGCTGGGAAGAGGGCTGTGGAGTCTAGGCTGCCTGCTGCTGCAGCTGCTCTCTGGCTATGGGCTACAGCTGCATTCTGTGGGCACCTCCTCACCTTCGCCTGCTCCTCACCAGAGGAATGTGCACAGGAGGTGGGAGGAGCAGGGAAGAGGTTGTTTTGAAATACTAGCTCCCATTTCATTTATCTGGATCCCACAGTGCCCATGGCATGGTAGCCACTTTGTAAGAGTGTTCTGTTCCCAAAGTACTGTACAAACAAAAACACGTGCTCCCCACACCCTTTGCAGCAACTCAACATGCTGGCATGTTCAGCACAGCACCAGACAGGCAGTGCTCACTGCTTCACGCCAACTCGGCACTTCCATACAACTGGATGGTCACGAAATCCTATGTGAATAAGCAGTTCTTGGCACTTTCCAGCTGCAGCAGTCATTACAAACACTAGCTGGTGAAGGAAGCCTCATGAGCCTCCCACGCAGTGATCTCCCATAGAAACTGGCCAGCCTCCCTGGCAATTAATCCGTCGCTCACTGCAGGGAGCACAGACAGAATAAGTTACCTAAGGAGCTGACAACAGATAGGTGCAAACCCTGCTCCTATTCCCATTTTAAGATAGTAGAACTGCAGCAAAGAAAAAACAAGGCCCTGTCCACAGCTGCCCCAGCTATCAGCAAGGCCAAGAAGAAAAACCTTTACTCTTTGGTTCCCAGTCTCCCGCATGGACAATAAGACAATACTGAAATATGGTCCTCCAGCAGAGGCCCAGTGGCCCCATGGGGGCTCAGAGGAGGGGTGCAGATGTGCACCCTGCAAGTGGGGGAAGCAAGTGCAGGATTCCCCCAGGAATTGCTGCAGCGAGGCACCTGAGGAGGCTGCTGCTGCCTGCACTGGCTCATGCAGGAAGCAGGCAGACAGACACAAGTACAGCAGCCAAGCTGGATGGGACCTGCCACTGCAGGGTGAGGGGCACTGTTCATGAACCAGTGGCTGAAGCTCTCTCCAGCCTTCAGCCTTCCCCAAAAAGGCCTGCCTCACCTTATAGAGGTGTTTTGAGCTTGAGCAGGAGAAGCACAATATGGGGCTAGGGAGAGGGTAGGGGAATGAAAGGCAGAGGTTTGCAGTGAGCTAAAAGGGGAGATTTAATAACTGTTGGAAAAAATGGCTGCTTTATTGCAGGCAGCTTGTAAACCCTGGAGCCTGAAGGTCTGGGAGTAATTTCTCCCTCCCACGTGCTGGGCTCAGTTTGTACTGGGGGTCAGAGGCCAGTGCTTTTCCAAAGCATTCTGGGACAGACGCCAACTGGAGCAGGCTGCTCAACACCACTCCTGCAGCAGGGCCTGGGCTTTGAGCAGCAGGCTGAAGCTACTATTAACCCTTTGCGGGGTGATTTCTCCCTTCCCCCTTTCCTGGCTCCATCCCTCCAGTGCAGAGAAGAACAACTGCTGCAGATCCACTGAGGCCACCCCACACGAGTCTGGGCTAGGGAGGCCACTGGCCTCCCAAAAGGGCCAGCTGGTGCTTTGGTGTTGCCCAGGGCCTTTGCTTAGCTCCATTCAATGAGTGCTGGCTCAGCCTGCTCCTGACCCACTAGTGACAGAGTCCTGCTTGCGGGTCCAATCCAGGAGTTGGACTCCTTGCAGAAGAAAACCAGCGCCCAGAAGAGTGACAGCCAAGCACTTGGGGTAAAGTCTTGCACCAACCTTGACATGGAGGGAATGGTAACTCATAGGAATGCACCCAGCACCACCAGAGAAGGGAGAAGAGCCAGGTACTGCTCTCCTTGAGCCCAGCACCAGTCCCTGCAGTCCATACACCTACACCTGCCATGCCACTTCCCTCTGGGAAGCTTTTGGGCACGAAGTCACAACCAGAGGCACTAATCGAGGCACTCACAAGATGGAGTGCTCCCATGGCCAGGATCCTGCTGGACTCTTGGCACCCCTTCCCTGCTCAAAGGAGCAGAAATCTCCTGAGCCCTGGTGCTCCCTCTGCCTTCAATTATCAGTGCTTTCTTCTCAGGATAACATCGTGCCGAGCTGCATTCCCCTGCACTCCCTCACCGATCTCCTGGGGGAGGCAACAATTGGCCTCCACATGCCACCTTCTGCTTCTCCTCAGCATTGGATAAACACCAGAAACTACCAGTCCTTGCCTCCAGCTGCTGCTGACACCCCTATTCCTCAGTGGGGGCTTTAAAGGCTGCCTGCCAGAGCCCTCTAACCTCCTTAGTCATCTTCTCCTAGGCTCTGAGACAGGGTCTAGATGGCTGGGGGAAGCATGGCTTTGCTGTCACCCCTGAGTTGCAACAGCTCTGGATCACCTGTGCAGGCAAGAGCACGGCTTCCTGCAGCATTTCAGCTTCCCCTCTCAGAGTTGTGTGTGAGTGTTTCTGGCCTGCAACCCAGCCCCTCTGCCCCCACCCCACTGAGTATTTGCCAGCACAAAAAGAAGAGAGCTCAGTTCTGTTTCGCAGTGGCATCTCTCCTCTCCCTCTCAAACACATGCCTTATCCTTCCTTTGCTTCCTCTCCTTTGTGCTCAGCGCCACACCAACAAGGAGAAGGGGCCTGTGGCTACTGCCCAGACAAACAGCACACCCAAACACTCAGCTTGGGCCCAGCTGCTGGATCTGCTCCAGGCTCTCTCTTTCTGTGCAGCAGCACTGGGCCCAGCTGCCAGAGACTGGCACCCAGAGGTGTGCCCACGGGTGCACCTCGGCCCTGCTGGCCATGCAGACCCTGGCCTCACTGCTTGCTGTCAGCCTCTCTGTCCCACAGCTCCCTTCTCTATGCCACATCCCTCACAGGCGTTCAGATGATTTCGCAGGCTCCTCCAGGAGCATTTACACGGCATCCACACAGCTCTCCCACTACCACTTCTTCTGACACCAGGCACAGTCACAGTCCTACACAGTCCCACAGTCTTACTAAGCAAACAGAGGGGCCAGAAACCTACTGTCAACTGTGTGCCAAGCAATACTTCTCCACATAACACCGAGCTTCCTCCAAGCTGCCAGGGGGGATCTGGCTGTGCCTCTGCACTCCTCCACCATATGAAGATGATGATCCCTTCTCCCTCCAAACACATAGTTGTGCCTTCTCGTCTAAATCAGTTCAAATTGTGCTCACATCTTCCTGATCCGGGTACAAAATGGCAAATTTTCCTACTGGCTTTGTTTATCCCATCTTTCCAAGCTCTTATTTTCATGTCCCACCTGCAATCCCTCCAGCTCCATCTTCCAAAACCACCTTTACAGTCAGAGCTACAGAATCCTCTTTCATCCTCTACCATCCCTTCTGACTAATCCACACACCTCAGCCCTCCTTCTGGGCATGCCCTGAGATCACAGACAGGCATTGCCTTCATGCTCCCAGCTACTGCTTTACTGGTTTCAGGAGAAAGGAGTTTGCTACACTTCTCGTGCCCACTTCATTAAATCCTTCTGCTCTATCTCTCCCAGCTCCTCTGCTCTGCAGAGAAGTCCTCAGGCTAGAAGCATACAAGATGCAGGCAGAGCATCTTGGCAACTGTGGCTTAGGGGACGGCCTGGGCTTGGGGTGAAGATCTCTTAGGTTACTGCCACACCTTCTGGTACCAAATGCAAATACCTGCAGATGGGAACCTGGTGCAGCATTACTGAGAGACCGAACCCACAAAAATGCCACTTTGCCAGGTGCCTCCAGCTGCCAAGATGGCAGGACTATCAAGCCAGGAGGTTACTCTCAGGAGACAGGAACCCACAGCCCTGTGGCCATCTACATCCAAGGAGCACATCATCCCATTCTTTGGCCAGAACAGAAAGAAACAAAAGCTCCTGTCTCCTAAAGGGGCTGCATGAACACCTGCAATAGTGAACTTTGCCTCCCTTTGCTGCATGTGACATACTCAAGCCAAACACGGGCCCAGAGTATCCAGCTCTGGCACCAGGGCTGCAGTTCACAGCTGACCTAGCCACATCTGCTCTAGTCCAATGTCTCCAAGCTTTTTGCCTCAGACTCTGTGCCTGCCTCAGGCCCCAGCTGGAGCCCTGCCAAAGAGAACTGCCCATTTGAATCTTAAGCCAGAACCCGGTAAGCATCACCTTTAATAACTCTTTCTCCTCCATCAGGCACCCTGAATTTTTTTCAGCTATGGTCTTGTGAAGCAGAAGGCTGCTTGGAGCCAAGCCAGCACCGGGGAAACCACCATTTCAAGGTCCTGCGAAGGTGTCTGTGAGAGCAGAAGGGAGCTTTGGTCGGGTGTGCGGGGGTGATGCAAAGAGCAGGCTGTTTGCTGGGAAGCTGCTGCTGCTTGCCAGGAGGCAGTGGGGGAGGAGGCAGCAGATGTCTGCAGACAGCATTTGCCGAGAGCCTGCAGCGCTCCAGCCCAGTGAGGGGAGGAAGGCAGCGGCTGGTGCCACTGCTGCTGCACTGTAATGGAACAGGATAAACATGACAGGGTCCACTGAGAAAGCTTATGTTGCTTTTCCCTCCAATAACCACTACTTCAGCGATGGGAAGTGGGAGTCCTGGCACCTCAGCTGGGGTTAGAGAAAGACTTCAGGATGACTGCTGAGGGACCTCAAATGCAGGAGGAAAATCCCTGTCACGAAAACTGCGAGACCCTTCTTGTCCTGGAAGCAGTGGCAGCTGCAAACCCCAGCACAGCTGTTGTGCTGGGGCCAAGTCTGTCTACGGGGCCCTGGGCAAAGGCAGCGTGCCACAGCCCATGAGCTGCCTTTACTCCTGGCATATGCAACAGCTGGACACTCACAGTGAGAGCCCAGACAAGTGCCTAAGGGTGGATGTGCAGCAGAAAGAGGAATAGGGACCAGTCCTGGCTGCAGCCTCCCCCTTGGAACACTGGAGCCAAAAGGGTACACCCCCTTTTCCCCCTCCTCTCTTTGCAAATGGAGGACACTGAACAAGGCCACCAGCACTGTGGCAGTCAGCCAGTGAACCCAATCCCAGCCACGATGCTTTTGTTGCAAGCATGAGTTGCTGGTGAGGCTCCAAGTCAGCCCACGTGATTCTCATTTCCTGCCTCTGGGCAGGGGAGGTTGGCTTTCTCCTCTTCCCCTAGCAGTGAGGCTGACCAGAGGAGCTCTACAACCAGAAGCTATCTTGCAACTACCCCTCTCCCATGGGTTCTGTCCTAAACCTGAGAGGTGGTTAGCCAAGCAGCATTGGGTCTGACAAGTCACATGATGATGAGAGGCAGTACCTTACAAAATTGGTCCCTTGGCACTGGGATCCCCGACAGCACTGGCAGGTCCCAGGCAAACCATCCTACCATCAGAGAGGATCCTCACCATTACCAGTGACTACAAGACTCTCACTCAATCACTGCCCAGACTGTTCAATGGCATCTGAAGACCCCCAGAAAAATTTGGCATTTGCCCATCTCAGACTGAGAGGAACTGACTTCACCCGGAGGAGTATCTTTGGCTCATTAAGTGGTACCATCCACAGGCTTGTTCCAATCAAATCAAGCAGATCCTGGGTTCTTCCTACAGCATACTGAGATGCAGTCTGGCACTTGGGTCCACTTGCGTCCTCTTAGAATAAAAATTAACTGATATGCAAATCAGACAAGGCATTAGACTAGTTTACTGGCCAAGGGCAATGCAAAGATTCCTCACTGTTTCAGTGCTACAGTCCCAACTCCCCCACATTCCTCGTCTCAAAGCCGAGGGTCAGCCATCAGCCATGGCTCACCAGAGCAGGGAGGACCTCACAGACACACACCTTGTATGCAAAAGAGAGCCTGGAAAGCACATGATCTTGAGCCAGGTCCCAGCTTTGCCTCATCTCCTCCCTGATCATCAGCATGTCATGTCTGGAAGAAGCACTGCTGGGCTCTCACCTCAAGCTGAGCCACTTGCACACAATCCAAGTCAAAGTACGGGCGATATCTGTGCCCAGGGAGGCAAGGAGGTAGCAAGAGAAGTAGGAGCCTGACTTCCTGGAGTGTTTGCTACTGGGATTCTCCCGTTGGTTTCCAATGAAGATCAATTCTTTGCTTACCCCTGGTAGCTTTTCCAAAACCACTGCAAACAGCCACCACAGCCCCAGCCACTGGACCACCCACAGACAGAAAGAGCCACAGATGGAACAGTGAAAGAGTAGCCACCCAATATCCTCAGGACCAGGTCTTGGAGGAAGGACAACGACAAAACACGGCATTACTCTTGGATATGCTCACCTCCTCTTTCTCCTCTTCCAACTAACTAACCACTAGCCACAGTTACCCTCTTTTGCAGTCTTGCTTCAACCAGAAGCTGGGCAAAGCAATTAACTTCTCCATCTGGTTGCAGTGAGATGAATACAAACATCATCACCCAGACAAGCAGCCCTGAGCAATGTCAACATCGTCCCTTTCCAGTAAAAGAGCTCAGAAAATGCCACTGCCGGCATCAGCCTCAGAAACTGAAATCCCAGGGTGGCTAGTTTGCTTCACTGGTGTTAAACCCACTGTGGACCTTCATGGACCCTTCCAAAGCCTATAGGCTGCTACTGGGAATTCTGGGGAAAAGAGTTATCAATGGCAGCCTATTATTGCAACAGCATCAGAAAAATGCCTGGGGCCCTTAAAATATGGTGGGGGAAAAAAAGGAAAACTAAACCCTATGAATATAAGGAATATATTTTAATCAGACTAGGACTCTGTGAAATTACTTTTGATTAAAAAGCATAATAAACAAAATTATAAATATTTTCCACCAGTAGCTGAGTCTCTGAATATCCTTGAAATCACAAGGTGGGGTCAGAAACAATTGCTTATAGGTAAGGTCCTGACCACACAAGCAAGTGGAAGAATCATTCTTCTCATTAAAATAACACATCAGGGTAAAAATGATACCAAAATATTTGGAAATGGCTGGACACTTCTTTGCTGAAGCTCTGCTTTAGGCAAAGTAACTCCTCTTTTATCAACAAGATGTGTACAATTTCAACTCATGAAACTGACTTTTAAAGAGCAAAAACAGGTTTGGGTTTTGGAAAGGTTCTTATTTGCTTTGATTTATTTTTTTCTTTCTTTTTTTTTTTTCCCTTTTAAGAGAATGAGACACAAAACTCACATTGAATTCTCCAGTGGAGGTGGGCAGTCTAGGCAGATCGTTACTGAACCTCTGACCCGTGGATGTATTTTGGAAGGAGGGGTGCCACAGACTGAAGCACAGCCATGCCCCTGCACTTATCTGTGCTTCCTTTGGGTTTGTACTATTCTAACAGTAAAGAGGACAAGCAGGGCTTGGTCTTTTCTTTCCTAGTGTCAAGTTCACACGAAACAGGATTCCCCACTGAAAATTAGGAAACGAGTAAGAGTACAAAACCCATCCGCTTCAGCCATTCTAAACCATATATATACAGATGGCATCACAGAAATAAATAACAATAAAGTATTTATTTTTTCAAAAGTCTCCACACATTATGAGCTCTGAGAACGAGCTGGGATAGAGAAGTTCACCACTGTGAGAAGCCAACAGGAGGGCCACTCTCATAATTCCCAGTAACAGAGTGAAGGTGCTTTGGCCTCTCCTGTCAAATGTAATCTGAGCTTCTGCACATGAGCCCCAAGAAAGGAAAGGGGATATATCACTCATTTCTCAGGTGGAGGAGGGGACACAGCCATGAGGAGGTGCTTTTTCTCCAGCCCAAAATAGCAGAAAGCAGGGGATGGGTAGGGCAATGAAAAAAGGGAGAGTAGGGCACAATTCTGGTGCCCACATCCCACTCTTAGGGCTACCAGGCCTGCACAGGCTGCCAAATCAAATAGCTATCCAGAGCCATGCTCCTGACAAGTGTAACAGGCAATGCCCTCAAAGCAGGACCAGTGTGAGGCTCCTTCCAGCCAGAGCCATCACTACCCATGTCTGATGCTCATCCACAACGACTGGCAGCAGCTGATGCCTATGGATCGCACAGAAACCTCAATCCCTCCCACTGGAGAAGTTCCACAACTCCCCAGGCTGCTGCATTTTTACAGGCTCCAACCAAAACCCCCATCCCAGTCTCCATAGATGTGTTTTCACCATTGGAAAGGGATCTGGGACACTGGGAGGACATGCAAGGAGGATGGCAAGGACCAGCCTGTATCCTTAGCACCTCTCCAGACAGAAGTACTTGTTGGGAGATCCATGACATCACTGGTGGGCTCTCCTGAAGGAAATCAGACAAATGCAAGGATTTTCAGATTTTCAGCACTTCACCAAGATGGAGCTTATCCAAAACAGAGGGCTCCTTGCTCCCTTCTCAGCACCATCTTACAAAGGAAAGGCAGGTAAGTCACCATTTATTTTGGGTCCCAGTTTCTCTATCTGTAACATGGTTTCTCATCCAAAGGGGGAAATTACACAGGACTATCCCTCTTGGGTAAAACACTCTGCTGACAGCACCTGCATTCTCTGTCCTGTGCCCACAACACCCTGCCTGGACACCGTGCCATCTCCTGATAAAGAACCACCAGCACAGCACCTGGTGGCAATCCTTCCCCCGAGCCTTGAGTACTGGCACACAGCATGTGCACTTGGCCTGTGACCACAGTAGAAATAAAACCACTGCCATTCAGAAAATGCATAATTAGCAAAGATTAAACAGCCAGTGGCTATGCTGTCAGCTGGAGCGAAGACACAGACCACCACCTCCCTGCAGCAAAGGAGTCACAGCTTCCTGTGTCCCTGGTGCATCCACCAAGTGCCCTGCAGTTCTTGCCCCCACTGTGCCCACTACAGGAAAATGCACCGAGTCTGCTCACCCTGATCACTGGGAAGTGTACATACTACCATCTACAAAATCCTTCCTGTCTTCTTTTCCAAACTCATCGCATCCTCTCTCAACTGGGACCCCCTCATAAAAGTAAGAAGAGACAGGCCTTTCCTGGCATTTCCTTTTTCTGAAAAGGCTGTAAAATTTTCCAAGCATAGCTAAAGCCAGAGCAAAGTTTGTCAGGAGCTCAGCTCGTTAGGCGGCTGCTCAAGGAGCCCCGCGGGAGGCACAGGCTATGTAATTCAAAACATCTTGGACCTTGGAAAAGAAAATAGAAACCAGGCTGTGAGAATGAGGGGGGCAGCTCCAGCTCCAGTGTAACCCCTGCTCTGGGAGCGCCCCAACTGCGGAGCTCAAGCAGAGCTACAGCCCCAGCAGAGGTACTGCGGCCAGCCCAAGTGGAGCTGGCACCAGGCAGAGGAAATTCCAAGCCTGTTGCTTCTGGCAGCCACACCGGGCCCTGGCTAGATCCTCGGCAACCTGGAAACCAGCTACTCAGCAATTTTCCTGCCATCCAGAGGACTCAGTCTGAACCACAGTTTCACTTCCCCCTCCCTGCCCAAGAGGCAGGGAACACCAGAGGGAAAGAAACATTTGCTCAAAAGCTGTCCTGACCCCCCCAAACTGCTCTGCTCTGGGAGGACAGTCTGGAACGGCTGCTATCTCCCCCAACCCCGCCCCCATTGCATCTGGGGGCGGACAGAGCAGAGGAAACTTGCTTGGACTAGCCCTAGGTCTCCTCGGTTCTTTTTGCTCCTTGCCAGAGGAAAGTTCAAACAAGGCTGCACAGAGGCAGGACACAGGCAGCTTTCAGCCCAGCCTAACTGCCACGCTTAAGGTTTGCCTGTGGCTGGACCTGCTCTGTTCAGGCCCCGTCTGGCCTGATCTTCTGCTACAGATCAGTGCTGGAATAAATCCTGCCAAGAAAATGGTGAAAGCTCCAGTGCTGCAGGGGTTTCCACAGCCTTCGCCAGCTTAATGTTGAGAAGAGTTGACCAGAGATGCAGCCCTTCTGTTCAGCTACTACTTCAGAGCTCCCCATCCACTTCCTCCCCACCCTGAGCAGGGAGACCTACAGTGTGGGTTGTTGGGATCCTTGCCTTTTATAAGCCACCTTTTTATAAGCCAGCATCCTTTCCCAGCGGCAGCCTTTCCAGAGGCCTGAAGCCCAGCACGGCAACAGAACAAAGCAATAGTCATTGTACCCACTGCTGGAGCTCCTACCCATGTGAAGGAGTACAGCTATCCATTGACACACAGATATTTAGCAGGATCCTTCTTCCAAAGAGTAAATTAAGATTTTACTTTCTAATAGGAAGAGTGCAATGCTTCAGAGAACCTCTGCCTGCAGAACCAGGTAACTGATGCAGACATGATCAGACAGGTACCATGCTTTGGGTGGCAAGTCAAAGAAGACCGTTCATGAAGCAAACTTTAGCAGCAGAGAGAAACAGAACTCCTAACACAAATCCCTAAGAGAAAGTTGGGTATGGCCCTCCCAACAAAGGCATAGCATTCTTGGAGAGTAGCATTTCTTTGCAGGGTCAACACTGGACCAGGACCATGGTGCTCCTTGGAGTACCAGAAGCTCCACTCAGTAGCCAAGGACACAGTTGGCAACTCTGCTGTAATCCCACAAGTCACAGCTTTCTAACTTCAGCTGGGCAAATCTGGCTGGAAAATTCAAAGATGCATGGGGCATTGAAGATACTTCAAGAGAGGAGCTCCTGACCTCCACCTTCTCAGAGGAATAGAAAACCCTGCTTATGCCTTGAATAGAGGCAACAGAGTAGGAGTGACGAGTAGGAACTGGTAGTCCTGGCTTCTGTCCCTAGCTCTGCCACATATTCCCTTCCTGTCTTTGGTTAAGTCACTTCCTTTCACTTTTCCTGCCAACCTCTATTTTGGAGGTAAAAAAAAAAGCAACCTCTTGCTTCTGCAGAGTGCTTAAAACCTCTTCTGTTCTGTGACAGGGCAGAAGATTGCTGTGGCCAGAGGCTGAAGACACCCAGCAGGCAGGAGCCGTGCTGCTCACACAAACCCCAGCAGAGCCTGGCGTTTCCCATGCTTACAATTTGAGAAGCACAGAGTCTGTCAACAGCCAGTGCCACAGAGCATCTTCTACACAAACCATATCCTGGCCCATTCCTCTTCTTGGCCACAGGAGTAGGAGCTGAAGGAGGAAAATGAAAGCTGCTTAGCTGACCTGTGACAGAAAGAGCAGTGCAACTGAACACAGCATTGCTCTGGACAGCACACCTTGCAAGGAGGTGGCTGTTAAATCAGTAGCAGCAAGGATGGGGAAGATCCAGCAATGCCAGGAACATGGTTAAAAGGGGAAAAAAACCCACAACAAAAAAAACAACCCAACCAAGCACCCTGAAGAGGCAGAATGGTGCAGATGTGCCTGAGGAGCACAACCCTCCTGCTCCCTAGCAGATCCATCCTGTGGCCTCCCACATACTTTGGGAAGAAAGAAGACAAGTAGGCATAGGCAGGAACAAGGAGCACTCTGTGGTTTTGCTCAGTATTTCAGTCCATCTCTCACTCAGGAGGAGCTCTGCTTTGCTTTCCAAGTCTCGCCCTCTCTGGCATGGATCACAAACCTGGCTTCTGGCCCAGGACTTGGCTCCAGCAGCGCTCATCACCAAACAGGGTGACGCCCCACCTCTGGGCACAGAGCATAGCACAGTCCTAAAGCCATCTTGAGGCTATTACCCCAGCATCAGAAGAGGCTCCCCACATCATCCCCCAGCTGGGATTCCAGGCATCCTGAGTCGCAGCTGAAAAACCCAACACCCAAACATAGCTCCAGCTTTTTGGGGGAAGAAAAACCCAGGATCAAAGTGCTGCTTTCTCTAGTGGCTCCAGCTGAAACTGCCAGACAAGCTGCCCGCATTGGGGAAGTCCTGTCTCCCGAAGATGCCCAGGAACAGCTTGCATGCTCCTCTGTCTGGAGCTGCCCAGAAAGATGCAGCAGGATGATGCCAGGTGAAGGCATTGCCCTCCCAACACAGGCAGTGGAAAAGGGGCTGAAAACCACAGCCCGATGCACCCATCTGACAATTCAGCAAGGATACCAGGACACAGGGAATCAGACACCAGTAGCTGTCAAAGAACCAGACCACCTCTTCATAAAGAGCTGAGCAAGTGGGAAGCAGGCTCCATTGCACTGTGCCCAGCAGGGACACACATTCAGCAAGAGCAGAACAGGTTCCCGTTTCTCTCTTCAGGGCACTGCAGCCCATTATCGTCACACTGGTTTCTCCAGTGCAGGATTGTAGCTGGCATCAAGGCAACCCTGTTTATTTTGGACTCATATTGTCTTAGATGGCCCATCCCATGCCTTGGAAGAGCGGCAGCAGCCAACATCAGGTCCAGGCCCAAGCAAGCAGGACTTGGAGCCAGTCAGGATGCCCAAGAGCAGCACACCCATTCCCAAGGCTTGGTACAGGCTTCAGATTAGCCATGCCAAGACAACCCATGCTCCATCTTCCTGCCACCATGGCCCAGGCTGCCCTGGGGATCAACAAGTGCTGATCTGCTGGCCAAGCATGCAGGGAGCAAGCAGGGCTCCTGTCTCGCCAAAATGCAGCTTTTGCTTAAATCAGAAGCAAGTGCCAGTGACACTAACTGCTTCTCCTACACTATCTCCTGCTGGGTATAACCCTGTGACAACTGCAAATGCCATTGTGAACTGGTTCCAATTAGAACAAAATCCATCACACTCTCCACCTTTGAGTTTCATAGAAGATCAGGTAGGAAGAAAACAAAACCAGTTCCCTGTTTCCAGGGAAGGGTCCAATGCTAAGCAGATGACCTGCAACAGGCACCACAGAAGATGGAAGGATGCCTTTTGTCCATGCCACGTGGCTTGTGTGGTGCTGCCTCTCCAGGAGAGGCTGATGAAGTGCAAAATACAGCAACAGAAACCATGCCCACCAATCTCCAGTAACAGTTCCTGGGTATCCTCCACTCAGGGCTGCCAGAGGTGGTGAAGAAGCCAAACCAAAGCAGCAAAGACTGGCCCATTGGAAATCAGCACACAACTTCAAAACAGAAGTCAACAAGGACTGGGAAATATCATGGTGGCCATCCTCACAATCTGCACCACACAGAACTGCTGAAGAGGCACAAGTGAGAAGCAAAGCAGCCACAACACTTCCTAGGTGTATTTTTCCACAGCTCCAGGTCTATGGGAAACCTTATAGGGTAACTAGATCTCACGGAGATCAGCTACATAAAGTCAGAATTCACAGCTCCCACCACCCTCTGGAAACACAGAACCACACATGAGATCACCAGAAAATGCATTTGCCAGTCAACATATCCTTGGGAGGAAAGGAGAGCTGACTGACACCAAGTCCTGACCTGCATTAGATTCAGATTTTCTAGAAGAGTCGTGCTGGCAATCCTCCTTGCACTTCACTGATACAGCTTAAATAACACTGACAAAATATTGCTGCATCTGTACATCATATCGCTATGATATCTCTACCCTGTATTATATTATATATCCATGCATCTACATACCACATTTCCTGTTAAAAATGTCAAAAGTAGCCAAACACAGCACAAGGCTCCTACGTGCCCTCTCTCCCACCCTCATGACCCCCCATCCCCCCGCCCCCATCCAGGGCACTGGCACGATGCTGGATCTCAGCCAAAAGAGCAACAGCATGAGGAAAATGACATTTTCAGAGCAAGTTCTGGGCTTCTGCCCAGCTAAGGCTGTTGGGGGACAGCCGACATCCCTGGGAGGAGGCAGTGACAGAAGCTCAGGAGCATGCTCACAGGTGGAACAGAATGCTGATGCATTCTAAGAGAGGAACAGCAAACTTGTGCTTTTCCACATGGGACTTATTCTCCCAGAAGACACCAACTTGAGAGATCTGTCGGGCAGAGTATTTAAAACTGGATGGAGCCCTAAGGAATTAAGTGCTGGAAGCCAGCCTGTGCCATCTCCAGGAAATGACTAGACCTGAGCAGATTAAAACCCATTACAGCAGCACATCTGGACATCTGAGGAACACAGACACATCCTCGAGTGCTTTGACCGCTAAGAACTTCACCTCCTAGCAGCAGCAAAGCCTGATGCAATCACCTGAGACAGGGAAAAGAAGCAAGGGCTGTTCTGATGCTAATCCTGAACTGGACACTGTACTGACAAGAGATGGGGCTGAAAGAGACAGAAAGAGTGGGAAGAGAGACAGAAAGATGGGGCCGAAAGAGACAGCTGGTTTGAGAGTTCCAGGATGGGACCCTGAAACCAGCTGAAGAGTAACAAAGAGCAACACTTCTACAGCAGTAAGAAAGAGTCACTGGTTGGGACACAGCTGATGTTGCCCATAGAGGGAACCAAGAGCCTCCTCTCCAGCTACCCCTCCTTTCCACATCCCTCCACACAGCAAGTGCTGACAGAAGGGAAAGCACTCACACTGTTCAGCAGCAGCAAACAGCAGGGGAGAGAAGAAAAAGCAAAGTTTTTTTCTCCCCCCCACATCAAGTACGGAGGACACGATGACACCTGGGTTGACAGCTTGATAGACAAATCAAAGGCTGAGTTGAGCTTGAACCTCAGAAACTCCAAGCCAGTATGAGCAAAGTCCACAGCTCATGGGCTGGAGTTAGCCTGGGACTAAAGTGCAACTCCAGCACATCCTTGGCAGCTGCCCTGGAGCAGCATAGCTGAGTGAGCTTGCTATGTCCAGCTTTCTGATGGCCCAGTTGCTTCACGCACCTGTCTGTCCCCTCTGTCACACACTGGCCAGAAAGCCACCTTCCAACAGCAACACAGTGAGATGCAAAAGGGCTTCAAAGTACAAAACACAACTATTTGAGATGCAAAAGGGCTTCAAAGTAAAAAACACAACTACTTTACTTTTCATGAACTGAACAACTGTGGTTTCTAGTTTCCTTTAGCTGCTGCTTGTTTATTTCTTTCCGGTGGCAGGGATCTGGAAAGAGGAAATGGACCTTCAGGGGGAGGGAGACACAGTAATACCTACAACACTGCACCGCAGAAAACAGTACGAAATGGACTTTCTAGGTAATGAAGATGCAGGTCAGGGTGGCGAGGAGCAACCAATCCCACCACACGCTCAGCTAAAATGGCAACACACATGTTAAAAAACAAACAAAAAGGTTCTTCAGCACTTAGGTTATGAATGCTCTGGAAGAAGTCCCAATGGAGCAGACAGCTGTTGTAGAGACAGCACGCTGATACTCTAATCTTTCCACCTAGGAGAATCAGGTAGCAACATCGACCTGGACATTTCTGCACTTGTAGCAGCCTTGGGTGTGTATTATATACCCACATGTGGTGGCAGCCGGCATTATCACAGGCACCAGAGTCAAAGGAGGTCTTGATTCAGCACCAACACAGCCTTGCCAAGTGACCTTGGGCAAATCACCTCCTCGGTGACTCACTGTTCTTATCCCTCCTGCCACCAAAGTAGCAAAGCAAGGCACACACACCACCCATGTATGTGACTGACGGATGGAAGGAGCTGCATGTCATTACTGCATGCCTGGCATGAAACTGCATTTTGGCAGGGTAACGTGCGGTAGCCGCATTCGCAGAACAGATCCTGCAGGTCAAGAGTGCGCAGCTAAGGCTCCTGTAGCATCACTCTGCAGCCAAAGGTGCATGGCTGTCCTCTGTGCCACGTCGTCGGCAGCCCTTTGCCGCCCTTTGCCTGGCAGAGCCAGGACACAACCGTATGCTGCTGCAGCCTGACACCCTGTCAAACGGAGCTGCCCCCAAGGCGTGCAGACGCTGCCGCACAAAACAACACAACAGCCTGCCCTGTCATGTAGCATTACTTATGTGTTCAGATATGCATCCTTCTCGCATTTCTATTCCAGCAAGTGGTTGCTAGCAGAGCGGGGCTGGAACAAGTTCACCACCTGCTAAAGACACGTCCCTAATACAATGCAGGGGAGGTTTCCTTACATCGGTTCTTTTCTGTGTGCAAGGAAAATATGTATGTAGATGTGGTGTTTCTCTCATTTTTCTTCCAAGCTGACCGCATGCCTGATTTATCTCAACAGGGAACCGAAACCTATAGAGTAGAACACCGCAAATACAGGGGAGAGGTCTCCCCTGACAGTTAGGATGGGCCCTGACAGGAGTGTTTGTTTAAACCCCACGTGAAACGTGGCGAGTTCCCATCCTCCTTGGGGCTTTAACAGCACCGATAACGCCTCGCAAAATCCAGACCAGCTCCGGTAAAACCAGACGCAACCCGAATAAGTTCTTTGAACCTAGAGAAAAGCCCCAGTCGAGGCACTTTTGTCCTCGAGGAATCGCCTGCGGCCGCAGCAGCAATGGGTGACAAGGACCAGGGAAACGCGGTCCCCGAGACGTGAGAGCGAACCGGGAAGGGTCCCGCGGACCAGGGGCAATGTCCAAGGCAAACGGGGGCACTGACAGCTCATCCCCAGCCGGCTGGACTCGGCGGGTAGGCCGAGCCGAGGCCGGCGCCGTCCCCCCGTCAAGTTATCGCCGCCCCCGGGAGCGGTGGTACGGCGCCTAGCCCGGAGTCTCCGGCACGGACGGCGGCTCCCGGCCGCCCCTCCGGCCAGATGACAGCCCCGAGGCGGGCCCGGCTGCGCGGGGCAAGGGGTCGGTGCGGGGGCGGCGCGGAGCCCCGGCTCCCCCCCGGGGCGGAACAATGGGACGGCGGCTGCCCGGGCCTGGCGGGGCACTCACCTCGGCGGCGGCGGAGCGGCTCAGGGTAGGCCGGGAGAGCCCGCCGGGGAGGCGCGGCGCGGCTCCGCGGGCTGCTGGGGGCCGGCCAGCGGCGCGGGGCCGGCGGCGCGGGCCGCGCTCATGGCTCGGCCGCCCGCCGCAGGGCGCGGGGTCGGGGCCGCTGCCGGCGGCACCCCCCGCCCCGCCGCGCCGCTCCTTCCGCCGACCGAGCCGGCGGCTCCAGCCCGCGCCCGCCGGCGGGGGTGGGCGTCCGGCCGCGGCGAGCCCCGGCTGCCCGCCCGGCCCCGGGCCGCGGACGGCTTCCCCGCGCTGCGGCGGGCGGCCGGACGCGGGCGGCGGGGAGCGGAGCCGGCGGGCGCGGCGGCCCGGGCGCGGGCGGGGGCGCCGTGGCGAGGGCGAGGCGCTGCGGGCCGAGTGCTCCTTTCTCCGCCGGAGCCTGAATAATCATTTGGAGAAACAGGATCATTCACTTTCCTCCGAGCCGGAGCCAGGCGCTGCCCTGTCAAAATAAAAGCCCCGCGCGCCGATTAACCGCTTCCTGGTCGCGGGCGCCCCGCCGGCCGCCCAGCGGCACCGCCCGCGACCGGCACCGCCGCCGGGGACCGGGACCGGCACCGCGGCCCATTCCTGGCCTCCCGCGGCGAGCGGCCGGCGCCCCGTGAGTGGCCGTCCAGGTGTCGCACACCCACGAGTCTCACAGATGTGTACGGGATGGCACACGGGTCTCAGCACCGCCGGGACCTGCAGAATTGCATCCCACTCCTCCCCGCGACAGCACGGGGGCTGCTCTTGCTGAACATCCTTCTGCCCTTTATCACCCGAAACACTGGCCTGCAAGCCACCCGTTCTGCTCAGGCTGACACCCCGCGTGTCCTGCTCTCGAGCATCACAGTGCCGGGGAGGTCTCACACCTGATCCCTTCTTTCCCGCATCTCCCAGACCCTATGCGAAATTGGACTTCAATGATCCTTGTGGGTCACTTCCAACTCGGGATATTTTGTAATTCTACGCACAAGGCACAAGGACTGGCTTCAGCGCTTGAGAGGAGCAGCATGTTATCTTTACCAACAAGTTTTCCAGGCATTAACCCCCCCTTCTGCCCTGAACAACAAACTCCGCGAAGGGGAGCCCGCACAGTGCACACGCATACCAGGCTGTGGAGGCAGCCTGCCCGCTCCAGGGCGATGCCACCACCAGCATCCTAACCAGGACATGTCACCTTCCTGCCTGAAGCGCACCAACCGCCCAGGAGTGGGGCTGGGAGGAGAGGGCTTGGAAGCAGGGGCCACTCGGCAGCATCCCCAGAGTTGCAGAGCTCAAGGTGATGTGGGGACAAGCAATCCAGCTCCACTGACGGGAGGCAGCGGCTTCGGTTGCAAATTAACACAAGACTCGTCCCTCTGTTCACACCCGCAGCGCCCGAACCGGGGCGGAGGAGCCGGCCTGCCCCGGGAGCGGAGGCGGGAACGGCGGCGGTGGGGGACAGGGATGGGGGGGGACAAGGGTGGGAGTGTCAGCCCCCAAAATCGGGGGCGGCGCGCGGCAGCGCCCCCTGCTGGGGCGTGGGGAGATCTCCCGGTGGGGCGGGGCAGCGAGCGCT
This sequence comes from Cyanoderma ruficeps, assembly GCA_008694505.1. Taxonomy (NCBI): domain Eukaryota; kingdom Metazoa; phylum Chordata; class Aves; order Passeriformes; family Timaliidae; genus Cyanoderma; species Cyanoderma ruficeps. The sequence goes on along the minus strand of VZDJ01000063.1, from coordinate 2,922,859 downwards.
CCGCCCCGCCCCGCCGGGCGAGCCGCGGCACCAGCACAGGCGGGGCTCCGTTCCCTATGGGCAGGCGGGAGGCGCTGGCGGCGGAACCCCGGACACCCCCATTCCCCATGGGCAGATGAGGGGGATGCGGCGAAGCCCCCCCTTTCCCCACGGACAGGCGGTGGTGCAGCGAGGCCCAGCGAAGAGCGGCGGCGGCCGCCGAAGGAGAGAGCGAGGGAGGGAGAAGCGCCGGCTGCTCCCAACCCCAACTCTTAAGGACGCGACATCAGTCTTTGCAGGCGTCTCTTTGGCAGCTGGCACAGGGTGGTTTCGCCCGTTTGCAGAAGTGCCTATGAAAAGCAGCCGAGGCCGAAGCAGACGGAAGGGGCGGGCTGCGGATGTTCTGGGTTTTACCTCGGAGGGAGGCAGTCTGCACGAGTGGGTAGGCGCTGGGAACCCCTTTGCATCGAGCATCGTTTGCTTACACAAGCCACCCAAGGGAGGTATACCCCTCCAGGGGGGTGCTGAGGCCGTACATTTCCCTGCCTCTCTGGTGAACTCCCAAGTGCCTCATCAGCAAACAGTGACATATTTTCACACTTTCATCCTTCCCAGTAGCAGCACTGGGCTCATGTCCCTGCAGACAGCATGCACAGGCGCAGTGGGTTAAAAACATTGCTCAGCCACCACTATTTGGCATGACAGCCCAGTGCCAGAGGCAGACAGGCAGCTCCTTCCCTCCAGCCAGCTGTGGTGCACAGGGGATATGTGGAACCACCTGTCCTCTGGGTCCTCTGGCTGCGTACCTCTCTCTTCCCACTCATTCCCTGCAACCTTCTAGGCTTTCTGCATTACAGCCCTTCCTATCTCTCCCAGCCTGCACACATGAAAGTGGCAAAGCAAGACTGGGAAAGGTTAGCAAGAGGATCAGCCACTGCCGGTTCAGCAGAGCCTGCTGGTTTCAGAGCCTCTACCTTTAATTAACATCTGCCAGGCTAGCTACCCTCCCTGCACTCGATGATGACTCCCAGTCTCCCCTCCTCTATAATTATGCCCACATGAGGAGAGACAAGATAGGCGAGGAGATGGTGAAGCAGATTCCTTGGAGCTCCTCAAAGCCTCTCTGCCAAAGCCACCACCACCAGAGCAGCAGTTCATCCCAGGAGCCGCCTGGTACAGCAGCACCTTAGCAAGCCTCTGTCAACATGCCCAGACTTGGCTGTTACCTGTTTCTCCCTTGCATGGGGTTTTCCTGCCTTTTGACCACAAAACTTACATACAACATCCAAAACAGAAGAATCTCCCAAACTAGTTAAGGACCAAGAGGGAGCCATCTGTGACTCCAGCCTTCCCTGGGAAGAAACTCCTGACACATCCTACCTCTGTGGGATGCAGAGAATACAGGGCTACAGGGTCAGAAGGACTGGCCTTGTCCTGTCATGTTTTGCCAACAAGGATGTGTGGGGTAGGTGGAAGCTGGTCCTAAGCTGTGTCTAAGGTTCTGGGACTTGTTCATTCCTACTGACTCTCCAGAGAACCATCCCTCAGCTCAGACCTTCACAAGACCCCTGTGGGCAAGGCCCTCATTATACTTATGAATATGATTAATTAGGTCCAATTAACTGTACTGGAATTAATTATGTGACTCAGATTTAGCTGGGGCAGCCTCTTTGTGAAGCATTTTCCCAGTGGATCGCTCCAGCAGATCCCCAGCAGAGACCCCAGAGATAGAAGAGTCCAGACAAATTGTGCGGAAGGAAACGAGTCTGGGGCTGTGAACTGCCTGTTTTGGGAGCAGTTCTCTGTTTTGCTTATCCACGTAGCTATGGAGCAGGGAGCTGGTGGCAGTCCAGCATTAAATCCACAGACCTGGCACACAGATTCATCTTGTATTCTCCCACAGAAAGACAATGGTCCAGCAAGAAGATGGAAGAGGCTATGCTGCTACTGCTGAGGTAGACTCAGGCCTAAAAACATATTTTCATCTCTTCTCATGCTGCTCTCAGTCCTGCCCATCCCTCTGCAGACTCCTGGCCAAAGTGTCCTTTTCTTCTGCTCAGACACTAGCACAGATTCTATCCCATAGTCTCACAAGTCCCTGATGTGCCTCACCTCCCTTGGACTGCATTGCAATGTCTCAATTCCACTTCTGGTTTGGTGTTAGTACAAAGCCATTGCTCAGGGAAAAGGGGGGAAAGCCAGCCTAGGAGAGGTCCCAGGTCTGCACCCAAGCCTGCAGTCAGCTGGGGAAGAATGGGTTCCCACATTTCATGCTCAGTGCAGTTTGAGCAGGACAACCACCAGCAGCAGGCCACTGTAAGGAGTCTGCACTACCTTTGCCACCTCTGCAGCTGCCTAGGCAGCCTGTGCCATTGTCTAGATGGACCTTGACAGAATCAGAAGTGTCCAGTTTGGTTTCTTCTTTCAGACAGGATCACCTTTCCTTATTAACTATCACATCTCCAGCGGACCAAGACTGTTCGCCCACTGCAGTCCAAAGAAACTTAGGAGCTCAAAGCTCATGAAGCAATGCAACCAGCCAGCCAGAGTCTCCTGCTTAGCATCCTCACACTGGAGCTGGGCACTGGCCCCCTCCATACACTGGGATTTTCCTTTGCAGCAGTCCTAAAGGCAAAACGCAGCCTGCACGGAGATACTAAGTGAGAATTTAATCAAACTGAGACATCCTCTTTCCAAAAGAAAATAAGCTGCTGCAGCTACAGCATGGCTGACAGACCATCATCTAGCAAAGGCAAACTCCTGACATGGTTCCAGGATCACAATGAGACCAAGACTCAGCATCCTGGATGCCTTGCTGTTGCTGTGATGCCTGATGCATTCCTGATGCCTGTATGGGTGCAGGCAGGATGCAGCACTTCAAGTCTTATTCCCTTCTTGTTACTCCTGTACATCCTGAATGCCAGCCTTGTCCTCCCCAACACCTCAAATGTTCACTGCAGCCCTAGGGAAATCATCTCAGGTCCACATAGTCCTGATGTTGCTGGAATCCTGGCATGGGGTATGAGCTTCGCTCCTATCACAACCGCCTAGTCTCAGATGGCCTTTGCTACCTGCTCTAGATGTGTTTGGGCTGCTCTGCGTGGGGCCCTGCTTGGCTGTTCCTGGTCTTGGGGCACTGCTGCCTCCAGGGCAGGCCCTGCCAAGCAGCAAACCGAGAACAGGCTGAGGTTTATCGGTGCCGGAGCTGCGAGGGAACTTCTGCCGCTGCCAACCGATAGGGTCAGGAGAGCCGGACCCCACCGGGCAGTCTGCGGGGCCGGGCACCGCACCCGCTGCCGGCGCCTGCACAGGGGGCGCGAAGGGTTAAATTGTTTGGCGAGGCCACCAGCGCGATAAATGCAGCCATCGGCGGAGCCAGCGCCTCCCACCGCCCCCGGGGTCGGACTGGCGGGAGCGGGCGGGTGGCGGCGGCGGGGACTCTTATCCTGATACGGCGCTTTCCGCCGAGTGCCGCTCTGGAAATACCGAGCGGCGGGACTGGCTCCGCGGCCGCGGCACTCGGCGACACAAAGCACGCAGAGCCCTCGCCCAAAAACTGGGCGGGAGGGAGCGGGGGGCAGCCGGGGGGGCCGGAGCTCTCGGCAGGGATGCGGGGCTTTCCGTCGCCGGCGGGATCTGCCACGGTGGGCAGAAGCATCCTCCACACGGGCAGCGCGGGATCCCGCGCCTGCTGGAACAGGCCGGCGGCTCCCGGAGCTCCGTGTCCGCTCCGTCAGCCCGCCTGCGGCCGCTGCCCGGGGCTCTGCACCGCCCCGGTCCCTGCCCGGCACGGCGGGAGCCGCGGGCAGCCTCGGCGTGCACAGCGCACACCGCGCTCACGTGCGCAGGCAAACGCACATCGCGGACGGGCAAATCGTCACGCAGATGTGCCCAGGATGGGTGTTGGGAACTGTGCCGGGGCAGACACACGTTCTGCAGGCACGCACGAGCATGTGCAACCACAAACAGCAGGGACAGAGCACCGCACGTGGGCGCCAGCCCTAGAGCTACAGTGTGGAGCAAGCAATCCGCGCTGCGTCCTACCAGGGAATGAGGAGATAGTCAAGGAAGGTGCAAGAACAGCTTTTGCTGTCGCTGCTACTACAGTCTTACAATAAGGCTGAACTAGAAACAGAGTAATCTTTCCCTTTGATTTATTTACTCGGTGCTTTTATCTCCAGAGGACGCCTGGAAGCCTGGTCACTGCAAATGTGCCAATGAATTGCAGAGCAGAGATCAGGAGAGTTTTCAGAAAGGTCACAGGCCTGACACAAATCCAATTTTATACAATATCTCTATTAGTATTTGGGGTCACTTGAAATCACCACTCTGTAAAGTGGGTCATAACAGGAAAAGTTAGCGAGCTGCTGCCTTATGCCATCTGCCAGCATGACAAGAATTTGTTTTGGTGGTAGCTTGGATAGCCACTTGAGAGCCCCATTATTCACACATACAGTGTCTGTTCCTAAGACAGTCATGTGCACCTTGTGTGCAGTGCCTCAACCACACAAATCTCTAGCTTGGGGAAGAACCTCTCCCACAGCATCTCAGGGGCAGACCTGTTTTTCAGGGAAGCAGGGCGTATGCTCTGGCACAAAGGGCTAGCACAGCCTGATTCACCTGCATCAACACTCAGCTGCCTGGCTAGGCCCATGAGCCTTGCATGTTCCAGCAAGGGTGACCATCAAGAGTGAAGCCACAGGCTCTACCTGTGTGTTCAGGCCCTGTTTCCTAGGTTTTCATCCAGCCCTCCTTCATCTGTACCTCTGTCTACCAAAACATGCGTGCATTTACACAGGTGTGATGGTACTCCCAGGCTAAAAGTGCTGAGCACCTTGTCCAAATGCTGCAAGGACTCTACAGAATTTGGGACAAGAAAAAGGTCCTTCTTGTCAAGACCACCCCACCCCTGAGCAGCTACTTATTACTTGCATTTCTGTTCAGTGTCCTCTCATACTCCAGATATCTCCATCTTCTCCGACAACCTGCCGTGTGCATGCAGCCCTGTAGACTCTCAAACCCCTGTCTGCCCTTGCTACAGCGCCCAGCACGGCGAGCTCGGTCCTGAAGACTGGCTGCCTCTGCCCCAGCTCCTCCTGTCCAGTATCAGGGTTATTGAACATTGGTGCAAGTACTTGCCGCCCTTACACAGAGGCGCGGCTGCTCCAGCCTTGCGAACATTCGTGCATCCCTCGCTGCATGTGCACAGGGATGGAGAGAGCACAGGGAGGAGACAAGGAGCCCCCGCTCCAAGCGAAGGAGGCTGCTTTGCGCGCACAGCCTGCCTCCCACCACCACCGAGCCGGGAGACGCAGGGCCCGGTAGCGGAGGGCAGCAGGACCCTCCCCGGACACATGGCAGGGGCGGAGGGCAGCAGAACCTTCCCTGGACACACGGCCGGGGCGGGGGGGGCACCGGGACCCTCCTCGGACACACGGCCCGGGCGGGGGGCACCGGGACCCTCCCCGGACACGCGGCCCGGGCGGGGGGCACCGGGACCCTCCTCGGACACACGGCCGGGGCGGGGGGCACCGGGACCCTCCTCGGACACACGGCCGGGGCGGGGGGCACCGGGACCCTCCTCGGACACACGGGCCGGTTGGCGCGGAGCTGGCGCCGGGGCCCGGTGGCGCCACCTGGCGGGCAGCACGCCGTGGGCTCCCCCGGCGGGCGGGGCAGGGCGGACACGTCCCGGCCCTTCCGTGGGGCTGTGCGGGGACGGCGGGGCGGGTCTCACCGCGGCCAGATTGTCCCTCTATACTCCTGATGCAGGGGGGCAGCACTAGAGCTGGGACAAGAGACACCAGAAAACACGTTGCCTTACTGTATTTCCCCCATTTCTCCCTCTGATGATACAAAGGAGATACAGCCATCTCCTGAGGCTGTGCATGACAGAAGAGCAGCGTGTGCACAGCAGAATAGGATGTTTTGATTAACAGGAAAAGGAGAAACCATGGCTCTGGTGACAAATGCCAAATGGGGCTTTAACACCTAGGCGTAGAAGCAAGGAAATGGATTTCCACAGCATGCAATATTATCTTGGTCTCTGCACTAGAATATGAGGAGCTAAACAAACCCTCTATCCCCACTAGCAGCAGCAGTGCACAGCTGGCACTTCAATCACAGAATCAACTGGGTTGGAAAAGACCTCTGAGATCACTGAGTCCAACCTAGGACCAAACACCACCATGTCAATTTAACCATGGCACTAAGTGCCACGTCCAGTCTTTTCTTAAACACCTTCAGGGATGGTGTTTAAGACACCACCTCTGGGCAGTCCATTCACCCTTTGAAGTCTAATCACCCTTTTTCTGCAGAAATTCTTCCTAATGTGAAACCTAAACCTCCCTTCATGCAGCTTAAGACTACATCCTTTAGACAGAGATCATTCTTTCCTGTGTGGATGACCCTTCTTGAATACCTGTGTAACAGGTACCTTAGCACACTTTACAACTGTCCTCTCTGAGTCATGGACACTGAGAACCAAGTGATGTCCCTGGTGGTGGGAAGCAATGCCAGAGCTGCAGGAAGGCTGTGTGTCTAGCCACAGGTAGCAAGATCAGTATCCACCCGTTTGCATCACTGCTGTCTGGTTGGGGTTTGGGGGACTTGAACCAGGATGCCTGATTGTTCCTTCCACATGAAGCCACAGATAACAATACACTTCAGTAGTAGACCCCTGCTCATACTGCTGCTAAATCATGCTCAAGAAGTTGAGACAAGCTGAGCCTTTCTGTAGGCAGTTCTGTGTTGTGCCCTTCAGTCCATTTTCTTTCTGCTTTTTGCATGTACTCCAGATTTTCAGAGACTCTCAGACAGGACCCACTCTACACATTGTGTGATCCAAACAGAATCTCAAACCTCACTCTCCTTTTGAATGGAGAAGGTTGTATTGAGTGCCTACAGAGCATCTATTACACAGTTTGTACCAAATCAGTCCAGTTCCCCATGAGATGTCTTTTCTGGTTCCAGTTGGATATTGTGCCTCTTTAGAAACCTGGGCTCCAGTTAAGAATGGCCATTTGGTTACTTCCAAAATTTTGGAGCTGGTGCAGCATTCTGACAGGGTCTTAGGTACTGGGGATGTCCTGAAGACCGATAGGGCTGCCCTGCTATCCTCCACCAGGTTAAGCCAACCTGCAGTTTTCCCTGGGATATTGCATCCAGGTAAAGAATGGCAGGTGTGTGCAGGAGCTGCTGGCACTACCTGTGGCTCACTGTACCATTGGCCTTGCAGAAAAAAGGTGAGTGGGCCCAGAAGGTTCCTTTACCCTTGTGAGCCTTCTCTTCTCAGTGGACCTCTGGGGTCTGTTCTCCTTTGTCCCTTACAGCACTATGCAAATCCACATTTGCATGGTGCTGCTGAAGCATCCTCTCCCTGTAATGAAATATTCATGCCCACCTCCAAAAGGGGTCCGGCACAGCAGATCTGTGTGTCCCTCTGCAGACAGGCAGTCTGTGCTGCAGAGTGTGGCCATGGGCTTTGCTGGGAGGTCGAGCCAGATCCAGACAGCTCATCTCTGTCTTCGAGGAAATAAAACAGAGATGAAAAGAAGTAGCAAAACCCCAGGAGGTGCTTTTGAGATTTAACCCTTTCCAGGCTGGAAGGCACTGGCACATAGTCTGCAGCAAGCAGCCTAAGCAGTGCAGCAGAGACAGGTCTAGAGAGCACCCCAAATGCTGAAGTCCTTTCTTAGGTTGGAAAGATATTATTCCCGAGCCTTCAGAGATTGGCTCTGTCGGACATAGTGGAAGCTTCTAGCAGCTTCTCACAGAAGCCACATCTGTGGTTTTCCCCCAAAAATCCAGGCTGTGTTAAACCAACACACTGAGAGATTTCCTGCCTGTTCCTGTGGGAAAGCTGGTGTGGTCACTGCTGTGTGGTTGAGAGGCAGGCAGGAGATAGTGCTCCAGGCCCTTGACTGTCACCTTCTTGCTGTCTTTTGTTTTGTTCTGAAAATTTGTGCTTTGGCCTCACAGATTAAGACCACGCACAGAAAGTTGCAAACAATTACAATGACATATTTTAATGAATTGTCATTTGTTCACTTCTTTGCTCCTTAAGTAACTGTGCCCTGGTGTTTTCCAGTGCAGCACATTTACTTAAATTGAGCAAGAGGCTGCATTTGAAGGAGGAAAGGACAGTGGCAGAGGGGAGGACCAAGATTTCAGCAAGGGAACCTGTGGAGGACTACTGCTCTGGAATATAATCAAGACAAAATCGCTACCCTTTTCTTGGACATGAATTGGAATGGGAGGTGTTTGTTACTGCCAGTGCAGTTTTCTTCGTACCCAGTTCTTCCACACTAGGTTGAATTGTTAAGCGTTGACAGTGCATCTGTTAAGATTGGTTCTAGAAACCAAATGTTCTTGAAAATAAAAGAAGTATGTGCTTGCCTTTCATCTTCCCAGCCATTCAGCTCCCAGTACGATGGAGAAAAGCCACACGGAGCAGCCCACATGCACACAAATGGCCTAAGATTGGCCACGTAAAGGGCTTCTCTATGTGAAAGGTGCAGCAGGCTGAGGAACAAGAAGTTCCCTGAGGATGACATCAGTCTCTCTTCTACTGACAATATAAGGTTTCAAGTAAAAGTCCCAGGAAAGATCTCCGAGAAGAGCTCTTCCCAATATTTAATTTTCCTCCCCCAGTTTGTGTTTTCTTTTTACAACTGCATTTCTGTCCTACCACCCATGGCAGCTACCTTGTGCTTCGAGCACACAGTCAGCCTGCTTCCTCAGAAAGATCCTGCACCCAGCAGATAAGCACTGGGATCTCTGCAGATTACAAGCACTAGGAGAGGAATTCCCAGGAAAGACATGAATATGATCTTCCTCCAAGGTCACACACTCTGTTAATCAAAGGAAGGAAAAAGAAATAGAAAGGCCAAGGCAGCCTTCCCACTTGACTCCCTTTAATTAGTAGCCATCTGGTTTTGAGAAGAGCTGTCAGCCGATGTAGAGCATTTGGCAAGCTTCCTCAGCGGCTGCTCTCCTAATGTCAATTCTTCTTGGAAAGGCTTTAAGCCCCAAGATGCCAAAAGGAAATGAAAAACAAAAGAGAGGGCACAAGAGTGAATAGGAAGAACAAGGATGCAGTATAGCCCAGCAGACAGAGCGAGACATTCCCTAGTTTCACTTCTAGATCAGGAAGCAAACTGCAAACACTGCTGGCCATCTGATAGCCAGGAAACATTCCACCCAGCCAACCACCTGGAAGGAACTGCAATACTTCAAGCACCATTCTCAAACAAGCAATTACAAATCCCTCAACTCAGTGTTCTCTCCAAACTCCAACTTTAGCAGTGACTTTCTATCTTCCAAATTTCCTTGCCTCACTTTAATTTCTTTGTCCCAGCACCTGTGTAATGGCACTGTGTATTTACATGCGCTGCTCCAGCAAAGTCTTGCTCTACTAGGAGAGGCATAGACAATTTTACAAATCAAATTCATCATGCTTGGCACCTTCTCAAATTTTGCCCTGATTCTGCCTGATGCCATGCTCTGCTCAAATAGAGAGGTGCTGCTGCTCTCTACCAAGAAACTCCTGAGTGTAAAGGGAGTGCTTCACCTGGCTTTGGATGGCATCAGGAGGCACACTAACTGTTCTGCACAAGTCCTCAGGCACAATCTGACAGCACAAGGCCTTTTGGTCATTGCAGGGAAATAGCCACACTGGTAGCAAAGCTAGGCAGCAGGAGCCGGGCTCTGCAGCATTTTTGTGAGTGGTGCTTCCCTCATTAAGATGCAGCACATGGCTCAAACAGCTTTTAGATTACTCCTTCCTGACTCTAGGACATCATGTATGAGGCAGAGGCTTGCACACTTGCTCCTCCTGATCCCTGTGAGTCCCAGCACATGGCAAACTACATTTTGAACAGTTCCCTTAAGTTCTGTGTGCAGACAACCTTCTTCTCACTTTTGCAAAGAAGCAGAATTTTCCTCTTCTCTCTTAAATAGCATCATGCACACACTACCCTCTTTCCTCACGGATGCATTCAAATTCTGCAGTTCCCTCTTGTAAGCAGGTGCATCACACTCCCAGCCCCTCTACTCATTCCCACCTCACTTCCCATACAGTGCTTGGGCTTCCCACAAGGCATGTGTAGTAGTCAGCCCCTTTCCACAGGCTGTGGTATTGGGGTTCCGGCACAGCTGAAGGAGCAGAGGATGCCCCTGTTAAACACATTAATGCCAAGCTACGAAGAGGGAAGATATTTCCAAATGCATTTCTGCAGATCTCTCCCATGTGGCAAATGAGTCAAAGACTCAAACCTGTGAGGTCCTCCCTCTGTACCTGCCCCGTCAGAGAAGCAGAGCTGTAGTTTCATAGGTTTCTGACCGGTAAGAGAAAAGCAAGCATAAAAATTCATATTAAAGCATCTGAAACCACCAGGGATCTGCACCTGATTAGCCACCTTACATGTTTCCAGAGGGGCAGATGAGTAGGTTTCAGCAGCCCTGACCTGCATAGAGCTGTGGGGTAGCCTCACTTGCTGTCCCAGGAGCTGCACTAGATTTGTGCTTGGCTGGAATGCCCACTGCTGATGGGGCAGCAGGAGCTCAGGAATGCTCTCACATCCACTTGTTTGAGGGAGGTGCCTAGGCAGGCCAGAGAGAAACACACATGGGTGATCAGACCTGGACCACCTCTTCTTGACGCTGCAAATTTACACCAAGGAACCAAATGCAAAAGGTTGTGGATGGTGTTCCTCTTTTCCCCAGCCTTGGCCAGGGAAAACAAAGCTTTTCCTTGACACTGTGTGCTCCATTCAAAGCCATGGGAGCCTCTGTGCAAAATCTCTCTCATGCCTCTCCTCCAAAGCCTTTCTTCCTTGTTGATTAGCATTATGCAGAGTGCCCACCTGCCAATGCCAATGCAACTTCAGGAAGAAATCCATCTATTTCTTCCCTTCAGCTCTTAATTAACATGTGGACTTTAATTACATTTCCCATTTTCATGACAAAATATGTCTCTCCCCTGCACTGGCCCCTCCCTGAGATCATTACAAGAGCTCTTAATAATAACCACCATCATTTGTGTACTCTGAGAGCAAGGCAGGGGGGCACCTGCTCCATCTTCCCAAGTTACCCTATCCCACCTAGCCCCGGGTCACTCAGTCCTTGGAGAGCCACATGCTCTGGTCCTGTGTCAATGGGGAGGAGTGGAAGCAGTGCTAACATGTTGGCACAACATATTGCCAGGGCTGGATAGTGCCTGAAGGCTTTGGCTGCAGTGAAAGACATTACAGTTCAAAGGTAGACACAGAAAAATGTCAGTCTGGAGAGGTATTAGGGCTTCTCTTGTTTTTAGAAGTAAGAATGGGCCACCCTCCTGCTGAAGCTCTATCCTCGCTGTCCATACAAAGGACAGTGAACTCTGCTAGGGAGCTTTGCAGTAACTCAAAGCTGGCTCACAGATCTAGGCAGTAAAAAACCAGGAAAACTTTCTAATAGACTTCCCAACTTTCATTGATTCAGCCACTAGAAAAGCAATACCTTAGTAAATCACAAAGCATCCATTTTCTGGCAGAAAGTGAAAACTGAGGAGGAATCAGTCCCTATCCATCTTGATGGGAGCAGGCAAGAAGCGGATACAACGCACCCAAGCATGGACCTGGTGCAGTCAGGTCTTCACTAAACTCAGGCATTTGTCTGAAGGTAATTCAAACCAGTACAACTCTCCTCACAAATCTGGGAACCTCATTCAGATGCAATCTGTCACAGTGGGGAGACTGAATCCTACACTACATCAACCTTGTGTTTGCAAACTCAAAATCAGAATCAGCTCTCAGATTGACTATTTTATCTGAATGTGCAAAATTCACCAGGCTGCTGATGGCTTTGTCCACTTACAGAGATCAGAAAAATGAGATTTTCTGTAGTTGTTACTCCACCCCTCAGGCTTTCAGTGCTCCTTGATGACAATCTCTATCCCTCCCAGAAGTAAACAGTAAGATAATATGGAAGTGGATAACAAGCTATGCAATGTTTGCAGACAGAACACAGAGAGCTGCCCACCTCTTCCATTGCTGAGTTCTGAAGAATTAGGAATACCTCACAAAGCAGACATGACATCAGGCTCTGGGGACAGAGACAGTAAGGGCAGCATCGAGGTGACCACAAGACAAAAAAAAATACACGAAGTATGGCCCAGATACAGTCCACAAGGCAAAGGCTACATGATCCAAATGTACAGCTAAGTGCATCATGAACAACTTGAACAGAAGGAAGAGCTCCCTGTAGAGCTCCATGCAAGTGCATGGAAGCTCCAAGCATGCCATGAGCACAGACAGTGTATCTGCTGCTTGCAGAAAACCTTATTCCTCCTCATAAGTGTGGCAGAAGGGAGACAATGTCCCTTTAAATGTGACTAAAGTGTTGTCAATGGATCTGCCATGGTAGAGGAGTTAATCCCCCCCCAGCCCCTCTCAGCCACTGTGATGGGATAATTAGATGCGAGGGCTCACCACAGATGATGCTCCAGTTGCTTAGCAACTAATGGTTTCCATAGAAACAGCAAAGCACAGTCTTCGGAGCAGCAAGTGAGCAGTGCAGCAGGGCAGGCAAAGATGCCTTAAACTCCTGCACTGATCCTCTCCTCTAGAATCATTCAGAGGCCTAGAGGTATTAGGGGAATGAGAAGGGGGTGCCTTAAAGATACAATATCCCTGTTTCAAACAGCAGTGTTAAGAGAATGGTTTTTATCAGACTAAACCTTCACTGATATGGTCCTCCTAATCTCAGTGACTCTCAGCTAGCAGGATGAGCAGGTTTGAATCACAGAGTGATCTTACACAGAGGTTTAAGCCCCAACATGTGGGTCATCCTATTGTAGGCAGCTGAGTATGATTCCAGCATCAATTCTTGCACCTGGGGTCCGAGAGGGAAACACACAAAAACACACAAAACTGCACACAAATATATTTGCATTTTCAACACTGTCACAAAAGCAGCCTTATACAGGCATTCAGCCTGGCCCTGAACCAGCAGGCAATGGAGGTTTCCTCTTGATTTTGCAGCTTCACAATACATACAAAAGTGACGATAAAGCATGGAGAGCCTCACCAGAATAATGGAGGTCAGATTAATTAACCTTTACTCAAGACTGTCATCTGGTACTTCTCTCAACATGACCAATTTCTACTGCTTTATTATCCTACTGCTTCCTGCACTAAGTCAGCGTACCACTGTTTCTGAGGATCACAGCCACCACCTGCAGCACCTGCACTAAACACCATGCATGTGCTGTGCAGCTGCACTGCTGCAAGGCAGTGATCCTGTCATCTTGTAAGCTGAGCACAGACAAGCTCTGTTTGTATTTTGCTAAGAGAGCTCTGGGACACTGAGATGGGGCTGTAGATTTCATATTACGTAGTCTGCTCCAGGCCAGGGACAGGCTGCATCACTGCCTGTTTGCAGATGACAGCCCTATGTGTTAAAGCTTTGCAAACCTCTCTAGTCCTGATGGCACAGAAGGAAATAAAGAAACTCACATCACAAAAACAAGCCCTACTTTCCTCTCTTCTCCATCCAGCCTCACACTTGTGACACAATCCCTTTCAGAAAGGGCAAGCAGCCTGTGCCTTGGGCACTGGCTGAGGCACCCAAACTCAAACTGCTTTTCTCCCCCTTGCCTGGCAGGAGACTGGCAGTATGCACTCCACTCTGCCGTGTGCCATCTCTTCTTGGCAAAGAAATGGAGAGCAGGGCAGACCCCTCCATCCCTGGGGCAATAGCTGTGCCATAAGGTGGCACGTACTGCTGGTGACAGGCAGCCAGGCTGGACTCTGGAACCCCTCCATGCATCAGTCAAAGCCACCAAATCCCAGACACTGTGGCTCCTTCCCCGTGTTGCTGCAGTGTTACCTCAGCCTACCCACAAACCTGGGGATGCCGGCTGCTACACCCAGGAGGGTGGAGCATCCCACTGGCCAATTTAGCCACAAGCCAGGTCTCCTTCCTGGAGTCTTGTCCTGGTCCACTCAGCACTTCAGGAAGGTACCAGAGAAGAGACACTAAAAAACTTGTGGGCTATTTCAAACTCTGTCCCCTATGGCTTTCAAAGTGGGAAATCAAAGGGAAACTATGTGCTTTGTTCCACGGGGGAGCGGCAGGAAAGGTGAGCAGAAATGAGCCTGGCGGAACCAGTCGCTTCAGTCATCTGCCAGCTCACCTTTGAAGTGGTTTTAAAAATCACAGAGGAGGGACAGATATGAGTTCAGCTCTTTTACTGCAACTTCACAGAATTTGAAGACGTGGAGGGTAAGAGGCCACCTTTCCCCCACCAGAAAAATAGTGTAGCCATTCAGAGAGAAGAGAATACAGCTAATAAAACCGGCTGCAATGCTCATCAAGTACATCTGTGGTGTTCTCACATCCTGAGGAGGCTATGAACAGCTACAACGACAGCAGCATCTGCCTATGGTACCATCAAAGACACACGAGTCACTTGCAGGAATAACTGGGCACCCTGGCACAGCCCTGGGTCCTGTGCCAATGGAGGAAGCATCTCTCACCACTCACAGCCTTCTCTCTGTCTTGTGTTCCCTATCATTGAGCCTGCCCGTACTTTCCCTGCTGCCTCTCTTTAACAGAAAGGATTGTTTCTAACCCCAGCCCACGCAAATCCTGGGAGCTCTGTCTGCATTACACAGCATCAGCTATTTACTGCAGCACAAGGAACTGAAGCAATGCCAGCAGAGCAGGAGTGGCCTGGTGTGATGATAAGCCAGGCATCTACTGTACACCCTGTACTAGGAAGAAGGGAAAAAGGACCACTTACTTAATTGGAAATTAATCTCTGTTCTACTACAGGGAGGAAAAAAATATAAACCCTACAGCTGCTTGGCATGACCTCAAGGGTTCCCCACCAAATCCACTGAGCTTGCTTCCAAACAAATGCCATTGGGTGGGGAAAGCCCAAACAAGAGATGATACCCTCCATACTCTCGTGTTGCCATAGACAAGCAGATGTCACTCTGTACAAATTTAAAGCTTCCAGGGGCTGAGGAATGCCACAGCCATCAAGCCAGACTCCTGTAACAACTCTGAATTGGAAGCCAAGTTATAGAGCTACCCTATCTTCAGCCTTTTTCAAAAACAGGAGCAAATACAGTGTCTCTGGCTTGTTGAGAAGACCCCAAAGAGCACATTCACATGAAGCCATGGCTGAAGGCATATACCTACACCTTACATACATGCACAAAAGTCAGACACCCTGAGGAGCAATTGAGCACACTCCCAGTTAAGACTCAAATCTGAAATGTTCTTTCCTCCTGATTTGCAGACAAGTTTTAATCTGAAGTGCCAGGAGACAGGAATCAGCAAAAACAAGAACTGCCCTTAATCCCAGCCTTCAGCCTTACAGAACTTCCCTGTAGTAACTGTGTTACAAGTGTGCAGGAGTAGGCGAGATCTGTTTTCAGTTAAACTATCCCATCAGTTGGCTTCTGTGAAAGTAACACTCATCTGAAAAGAGCTAGCTTTGAAGAATCCAGATGTCTTAAGCCAAGGCACCTCCAATTTGTCATCTCTCTATGTTTTCAGCTTCCTTATTATTGTGTTATTATATTATAATATTATAGGGTTATTATGCAGACAGCAATGCTGGGTACTTTGGCCTCCTGCATGTGACAGCATGTTCTCTTCTATCTTCTGTTGCACCTTCTGAAGCTAGAGGGGGGCCAAAAAATGATGTTACAAGCATGAGGTCCTGGATAAACCATAAGGAACTGGCAGATTATCAGATTTACGTTCAATTTGCCCCAAATCAGCTCTATCAGTCTGATCCAAATCTCTCTCCCTGGGAATGCAGGGGTGGCAGGGCAGCACTCAGGGGTTACATGCTTTCATGCAGAATACACAAGCATACAAACCATTGAGACTAGGATTCAGTAACTGAATAGCCAAAGGGAAAATTAAGGCCCTTTAGCCTTTTCCTGTACTTAAGGGAAAGGTTTGTGGTTACAAACATATATATTTGAAACATATTTAGGCTTTAAGCTGGAAGCCAACATTTCTGTTTCCCATCTTGCTAGCTTTGTTGAACAGACAAGGCAGACCACAGGACTGATTTCCTTCTTTACCTGTGTGTGTTATGGCAGCACCTCCGCTCTACCAGTAGGAAATAAACATTGCCAAATGGGGGAATGCTTTCTATCTCTGCAGCAGAGGCAGGAAAAACTGGCAAAGTCTTTTCATACCTTTTTTTGTTTTGAGAATGGTCTAAGTACACCTGTTCAGGGCTTCTCTTGGTGGAGCATTGTATCATAAAACGTTATATCGGATCCTTCCCTAGTAATACTTACCACTTCTAAACACCAGTACAGCCTCCTCTGAGAACACAGAAACCCAGGAAAAGATGAGAGAAAGAAAACTGGCCATCTGCAGCCTGTTTCTGCTACCAGCCCTAAAAGTTCTGCAGCTGCTTCTCACCTCCTTTATTGCTCTATGTTATAGAAGATACGCAGCCAATTTAATAGAAAGCAAATTTATTTTGCCATGAAAAGCGATCTCGGACAGCCACAACAAAAGAGACAACTTCGATCCTGGGAATCGAATGTTGGGTGAACACAGGGACGGCCTCTCATGAACCAATCTCCTCCCATTCACAATTTCAGCTTTGGAGAGGTCTGTTTTATACAGTTTTTTTTCCCCTAAGGCAGGGTCTTCTGTCCACCCTTGCTCAGTTTTCATATTCATGTAACTTCTCTCTTGCATTTGGTTCTTCAAAGCATCTTTCCGGGCAGAGAACTTGGCATTGGGATGCTCATGCTTGACATCGTTGATCTCCTTATCTCAGATCCATATCAGGTATCAATCACTGAGGGAGTAGTCCAGCCTGCCCTGGTAGATGGTCCATCTCCTGCTGAGCCACCCCTTTTCTGTTGCAAATCTGGAATCCACCCTGTCTTCAGCCTGTGTTCTTACAATTGTGAATTAGTTTTTCTCTCCAGCTGCCTGAAGATTTCTACAATTTTGGAAACCTTAATTTTAAGCACGAATTTATTTTATAACATATACTACATTCTGTAATTAGATTTTGCTGGAGAAGCTCCACCGAACTCTACCGATTCCAAACAAGCTACAGGTGAATTCAGTCACTCCCTGCAAAATCCCAGCTCACACGGCCTCTGGTGGCCAAGCCACAGGTTCTGATTATCCTCCTCCAGCATTGCCAGGCTGCCCTTCCCAGGGCAGCTCCTGGAAAGCAGTACAGAGAACTGTGTCTTCCCATGGACAAGTTGTCCTGGGGTGACTTTATGATGCTTGTATCCCCATTTGTCTGTTCTGTTTATGCTGGATGTTAAGTTCCACACCTTTGAGTCTGGTTCCAAGAGCAAAGTGCTGGAAAGAAGCGCAGGGTTTGTTTTCAGAAGCTGCACTCACTCCTCCGCATTCTGCTCCTGGGCTGTGTTGTCTACAGACAGACAGCGAGTGAGAGATCTTTGCTTTTAGATAGTTTTTAGCTAGCTGAGGCAGAGAATTTCCCTGGACTGTTTGAAGACCCAGAGAGACACCAGGAGCTCACACCTGCGGCCCACTGGGGCCCAGGATGGCATTTTCCGTCACTCGAGGGACTGATAAAGAGACTGGTTGAGCTGAGCTGCAACCCCTAGCAAGGACTTTCTC
This sequence comes from Cyanoderma ruficeps, assembly GCA_008694505.1. Lineage (NCBI taxonomy): Eukaryota > Metazoa > Chordata > Aves > Passeriformes > Timaliidae > Cyanoderma > Cyanoderma ruficeps. The sequence goes on along the minus strand of VZDJ01000063.1, from coordinate 2,905,246 downwards.
AATTTTGACATCCCTCTTCAGAACAGTGAGGTTTTATTGGGTTTTTTTGGGGTTTTNTTTAATGCTTGTGAACACTTTGCTTGTTGAACAGTTTTTTCCACTTTTCTCTAAGGAAATTTTTTCCTGATCTGGTTGGCGGAGGGGCTGTTTGAATTTGCTTTCTAGAGGGACCTCATTCAGAGGTTTTGTTCCAAAATTTGCCCTAAACCACTACACAAGTCCATCATCCAAATATTCTTCTGTATTTTACTCACACTGGTGCCTCACACGTCTTTCAAAAGCCGTGCCTGGCTGAAAAACAGCAAGTCAAGAGACTTCATCCGCAAGCAAGGTCTACCTATTGGAGGACTTCTTCTACCCCCCCAAAATATTCACATTGTTTTGAGATTATTAACATGACTGAATTCAGTCTAGCACTCTTGAGTGAGTTTATTTCTGAAGTACCAAAATTAAGTGGGTAGGTGAAGTGTCTGTGTGAAAGTGCACATAGATAATCATAGGTTTAGTGGGTTACCATGCCTCAGCTGATGCATACAGCACTGTGTGAGGGTTTGACTCCAGGAAGGAAGGGAAAAGCAACTTTGTGGTGTGACAGGTCAACTGATATGTGGTAAATTATTAAACTGTAATAGCCAGCTTGTTTGCAACACATCCCAAGTTAAACTCCAGTCGCAGGAAGGGAAAAGGGCTTTGATTTGGGCATGCACAGTGTTTTTGAGGAAAGCAGCCAACCGAGTGGGTCCTGCTTGTACCTGAGGATCGTAACAGGGACAATGTTGTTTCCATTAATGACTGAACTTTGTCACACAAGATGGAAAAGCCATGTGACTGTAGTCTTTTGCATCTAGCAAAAGCAAAATCTGCCTGATTGATATTTGTGGATTACATAAAAAAACTAAGCAAACCTTGATACAGTACAAACTACTACATTGTTGAAGAGGCAAAACTGAGCATCTTAGATACTCTGAGAAGAAAGTTTTCTTTTCAAGAAAAGCTTGGTCTGGTGTTCGACTTATTTTTCAACATCTCCTCTCAAATAAGATAATTGGGGATAATTGAAGCAGAAAAGAATGTTTTAGTGTCTATTGAATATGTAAAACAGCAATCCTTAAAACACAGTAATTGAAAGAGAAGGGTGTGCTTTCTGGTGTGGCACCCCAGCTGGGACATTTACCCTTTTTGTCTCCTAATTGTCTATTTTAATTTTTTTATTAAATTTATAAATTTTTAAAAGAGAGTGGAACTCGTTTTTCACGAGAGTGATAAGATAAGCCTCCTTTTCTCCAAGCTAAACAATCCCAGCTCCCTCAGCCGACCCTCGCAGGACACACGCTCCAGGCCCGGCACCACCCTGCTGCCATGCTCCGACTATGAGTCACCCGTCAGAGGCGGTGACGGCTGCCAGGGCCCCGCCTGACGGGGCAGGGGCCGGCTCGGCCCGGCGCGGCGGTGTGCGGGCCCCGCCTGCCCGGGACGGCCGCGCTGAGGCGGGCGGGACGCTCCGCTCCGACGGGGCGGGTCTCGCCGCCGCGCATGCGCTCTGCGGCGCCGCCGCCATGGCCGTGCACTACTGCGGGCTGTGCCGCCGCAGCGCCTTCACGGGCCGCCGGCACCTGTACAGCGAGGGGCATCGCCGGCGGCTGCGGGAGGTGCTGGCCCAGCTGCAGGAGGCGACGGCGGCGGCGCGGGCAGCGGCGGCCGCGGCCGATGGGGCCACGGCCGTGCAGCGCTACGATCCAGCGGAACACGATGGGCGCGTGTGGTGCCCGTGCTGCGGGCTCGGCGTGCGGCGGGACGAGCGGCGCGGCGGGCTGGCGCTGCTGCAGGCCGGGCTGATGCAGCACTTGGCTGGGTGCGTGGGCAGGAACGGGGCGGGCTGATGCTGCCGTAGCCCGGGCTCTTGTGGCACTTGGCCGGGTGCGGGCGGTGCTGACGATGTCACGGTGTCCCGCAGGCCCGAGCACCGCCGGGAGACGGCCCGGTTCTGGCGGGAGAACCGGGCGGAGGCGGCGCTGCGGGAGCAGTGCCTGGTGCCGGCCGAAGAGTACGAGCGCTTCGCGCAGGCTCTAGAGCGGGCGCTGGCCGAGCACCAGCGGCGGGAGGAGGAGCGTATTCTCCAGGTAACCTCGGTCGCCTCCCCGCCTCGGCATCGGCCCGGCCTCCGCTGGCCCCGTCTCACCGCTCTCTCCCCGCAGATGGCGGCTGACATCCGGGAGGCCGAGCGCCGGCAGCGAGAAACGGTGCAAGCCGCGCTCCAGGTCGGTGAGCTGTATCCTGCCCTGGCTGCACCCTGGCGGGGAGCGGGCACTGCCCTCCGCACCGCCACCACCGGCACGCGGGTGCGCTCGGGAGGGGCCAGGGGCGGCTGGGTGGGGGCTGTGCTCAATATCAGAAATACTGTTCCTTTTTCCTGAATCACACTCAGCTTCAACCAGAGCCAGAACTTTGTGCAGGACCTCCTGTTTGCAGGCCCTCTGCAGGACTTGAACGGTGAGCATCACTTTCCTTAGCAGTGGCTGATGCATCCCTGCTTAAAGCACATGGGGTGTTTGACAGTGTCATTACCGGGATCTTACAAATCCTTTGCAAACTTTCGTATGCACTACAGTAAGTGCTGGCCTCTAATTTCAGGGACGGCCCTTGTGCTGCAGAACAGCCTGGCCCGAGTGGAATGCAGATAGGACCTGATTTAGCCTGGATGGAATCAAGCAAGGTTCTGACCTTCATTGGCCACCAGGTAGGACTGGCTAGCAAATGTGACTTCAATTTAACTGCAAGTCACCTACAAGACGTCACAAAGCAGAACTTTTTCATCACAAAAAGAAACAGCTTTGTGGATTTGGGCGAGCAGCTAGCCTGGTTTCAGTTATCCAGGTTTAACTTTCATTAAGAAAACGTTCTTTAACATGCCATGGGAAGTAAAAAAAAACCCACCAAACTCTTTTAAAGAAGAGCTTTCCTCTGGCTTTTTCTAATATAACTTGATTCTGGAAGGGAATGAAGACAATGCTCTTCTCTTCAGAGATACTCTTACACATAAGATTCTCATAAGCATTTTATTTTCCCGTTAACAGGAAGCAGAAGGAAAAGGAAATGTCCACACAGGTAAATGAACCTGCATCATGAGTCACTGGCTCACTACCTCATGGCTTGCAAATGTCACTGGGATAACTCAAAGCAGTTTTGAAGCAGTTCCAGCATAACCAGGACGTGGTCACTCTTTTGGCAATATTTGACATACTAGAGGAGAAGTAAATAGTAAAAACTGTTGATGATGCTGCTGTGGGGGGTGTATGATTCGGGGTGTGATCTGCCATGGCCTTAGCTGAGGCCAGCTGCTTTTTCTCAGAACTCCCAGAGTTCACTTTGTTACTGGTTTGGTAACACAAGCAGCAGACAGGAGCAAGAGGGGACACTTTTCTCCTGTCAGTTTAGGATAACTTCAGTGGCTAAGTAAGTATTCCCTGTGATTTCTAGGAGCCAAACCTCCGTGGCTAACAGAGGAAGAAGATGAAAGTAAACAACAAATTGGACCTTCCTATGAGGAATTTCTCAAACACAGTGAGCAGCTTGCACATCTTTTAGTTAACCTTATAGTCACTTTACCATGCTAGAGAATCAAAAGCAATTTTAAAAACTTGCTGAACAAAGTGTTTGGACTGTTGAGTAACCTGGTCTAGGGGAAAGTGTCCATGGTGCAAGGGTTGCAGCGTGATCCTTAAGTTCCCTTCCAGCCCAAACCACTCTACAATTCTATTTTTTTTTTTCAGAGGAGAAGCAGAAGCTAAAAAAGCTCCCAGCGGAACGCGTTGGTGCCAACTTTGACCATACCTCTCTGACAAGTGACAGCTGGCTGCCTTCCTTTGGGCGTGTATGGAATCATGGCAGGAGGTGGCAGTCCCGGTGAGCTTCAGGGCAGCACAGATGGGTGCCAGGGGGGACAGTCTGTGGCTTCTGTCCATGTAAGCTACTCACGGAGCAGGCTCAGAGGTAGCAGCAAGCATAACAAGCATAACACCATCCTGTTGTATAAGTTATCCCAGTGTTTAATTGAAGCAGGGTATCATTCTTCTCCTGGAGCAGCACACACATGGCTTGTGAGGAAGCACAGGCTGTAGAGGCTGCACACATGAAGGCATCTGCCTCATTTTTGCTTGGGTCACCTTTCAGACCCACACACTGTCCCACTGGTGCCTTTTAATGTTCCAGAGCAACAAAAATATTGAGGGAGCTTCCATGCTAGAACACTATGCACACCACATTCCTACTTTTTCAAGGAGAGCGCTCATTAGCTGTGTTTAAAGGCTCCTGCAGTCTGATTTCTATGCTCTCTTTCAGGCATCAGTTTAGAACTGAATCAGGGGAAAAGAAGAGAAAAAGGTGATGAGGAACACCAGACATCACCTGTGCTGTGGAAAGGCTGACTGCCCTGTAAGGACACAGAGTGTCCGTGTGAGTATTGCATCTAAAGCCACACAAAGTCACGTCCTGCTAGCAAGGGCAGGCTCCTGTGGATGCTGTATCTTCCCTATCAGAAAGCCTACTCTGTACAGCACGTGATGCCAGTGGCCTGTGCTGACATGGAATATCCCACTAAAGAAAGAATTTTTTGAGAAATAAACCTTTTTTTTAAATGCCTTTTTGTAGACCAACTGAAACTCAATTCAAATGCAGGGCCCACCCTGCAGGCACTAATGCCAGATGTTTGATATTTTCACTCAAATTTATATTGCCTTCCTTCATTCTAACACTCATCCTTTAAACTGTCTAACATCACTGGGTGCTGTAGGTGATGCAGACGTTTCTTCCCTTTCAGCAACACATTTGTAACACTAAAGACAAAAACTGGCTGGTACAGGACAACAGCCATGACCTCTACCAGAATCCACTATAAATACATCAGTAATGAAACATACACGTTCTTGAAAAAGCAAGAAAAATTATAATCAGTAATTTTATTATGTGCATCTACATATGACGCATCGTTGACGAAGTCACTGGAGAACCTGCAAAGCAAGAAGTCCCCAATCAGAAAACCAGGTCAAAGCAGGCTAGCACAAAGCAAACAGTCTGACAGTTTTTATTCCAGCAGAAACACTTGGCCATGGTGCCCTGTGAGAGCAGGGAGGACAAATGGCCATTTGCCCTGCAGCCCGCAGAGAGGGGATCAAATGATGCTTCATCCAATGAGCACAGGGATAAAATGTGAAATTGCTCTTTAATTCTGGAGAATCGATGTTTCCAGAAATGTTTCCCCAGGAAGTTGCTTAGGATGTGAGCAAAATACTCTCGAGCATCTGGAAGAACAGCCCACCACAGCCATGTGGAAGTTGCCCATTACACATTGCATAGCACAGCTCAGCTCCTCAGCACCCAGCCTCACCTCCCTATGCGTCCTCTCCTGCAGGAGGTGCATCTCCACCTTTTGTGTTTCGGGTATAGATCACTTGGGCTCGGTGCTTGGACACCAGTTTGATCAACCCTATGAAAAAAACAAAATTATGTCAGTGTGCATGTACTGACAGATGCCAGGAATGCTGAGGTCCCTCACAGAGAGGCAGGGCAATATACAAGAGGAAATAATAGGGGGTAGCAGCTTATGGAAGTCTTTTGTTCCCATCTTGTTGCAATTATATCACAGCCCATCCTTCTGGCAACATTTTTCTTAGTACAGCAATGCCTCTTATGTTGCTCCATCCTTCGGAGCACTTCTGAAATGCAAGCTAAGGCAGTGGCTCTCCAAAATCAATTTATGCATGGAGCAGGAAAGCCACTGGGCAAGCAAGTAAAACCAGCCAGTTCAAACAGCTGATTTTTCTGAGGGCTCACCTTTGCTGAGCAGCTCCTGGAGGGCAGCCCGAGCCAGGGAGCCTCGAATCTTCAGCCTTTCTGAGACAACTGCAGGTGTGATGAGCTTGTAGTTGGGCACTTCTTTGCACAGTTTGTCATAAGTGGCCTTGTCAAACAGGACAAGGTTGTTCAGCTTGTCTCTCACTTTCCCCTTGGACCACTTCTACTTGAAAAGAGAGAAAAAACAACACCCCCTTAAGCCATCATGTATGCAAGAACAAAAGATGGAACTAAACGATGCCCCAAGAACTGCACTATCAAACGTCTCCGTATCACATCCCAAACTAAAGGACTAGTGAGATGCACAAAACCGCCTTTGTAAATTAACGTGTGGCGGACAAAATACCCGCAGTATCTAAAAATAAAAGGATTAAAGCCTTCTGTTACTCGGATTTAACACTATTATGTACAATTTGCTGGGAGATGAAGAGCTGGCTCCTTTAACAAAGATCCCCGCCCTCACGCCGCTCTCGGGGCCCAGCCACGCTACACACGCGCCAGGCCCGGGGATCCCTCCGAGCCCTCAGTCCCGCTGGCTCCCACCTTCTTCTTGGCTTTGCCGCCGGACTTGTTGACCGGGTCCTTGTCCTTCTTGGCGGACTTGCCCGCGTCCTTCTTCTTCTTGTCGTCTTTGGGCGGCTGCGAGAGGGTGAGAAGGATTGGGGGGGTGAGCGGCGAGGCGCAGGGTCGCTGCCCGGGACACCTCGCAGGGGTTTTCGCCCCGCTCGGAGCGCCGCCAACGTCTCTCGAGGGTCCCGGCCCGGCTCGCCGCCCGCTCCCGGCCCGGCCCCACTCACCATGATGCGGCCGCAGCTGCTCCGCAAGATGTCGGCGAGAAAGGAAGAGCGCGGCGTGGGGCGGGGGCGGGCCCCGCGCGAGCGTGACGTCACTACCGGGGCGGAGGCGGTGGAGCCGCGGGGACGGGCGGGGGGTGTCTCTGCCGGGGCTGTGCGCTATGGCCATCTTCAGCGTCTACGTGGTCAACAAGGCTGGCGGCCTCATCTACCAGCTGGACCACTACGCGCCCCGCGCCGACACCGAGAAGACGTTCAGCTTTCCGCTCGATCTCGTCCTGCGCCCGCACGACGAGCGCGTCGTCGTCGCCTTCGGGCAGCGGGACGGCATCCGCGGTGCGGCGGGTGGGAAGGGCCGGGCGGGCCGGGCCGGGTGAAGCCGGGCTTACTGACGACTGGCAGACTGACTGATACCGCCGCGCTGTCCCCGCAGTGGGTCACGCCGTGCTCGCGATCAATGGCGCCGAGGTCAACGGCCGCTTCACGGCGGACGGGAAGGATGTGCTGGAGTTCCTGGGTAACCCCGCCAACTACCCGGTGTCCATCCGCTTTGGCCGCCACCGGCTCTCCTCCAACGAGAAGCTTATGCTGGCCTCCATGTTTCACTCGTGAGTGAGGGTGGGCCGTGACGGGACGGGGGTGGCACGGGCAGGGGTGGTGAGGGACGCTGAGGGGCCTGTCCCCACAGGCTGTTCGCCATCGGGTCACAGCTGTCACCTGAAGTTGGGAGCTCCGGGATAGAGATGCTGGAGACGGACACCTTCAAGTTGCACTGCTTCCAGACACTGACAGGTACCGTGGGGTCCTAGGCACCTAGCACTGCTCTGCTTTGTCAGGGCTGTCTCTCTGCTTGGCCTTCCTTATGCTCCTGGCATTATGGCTCCAGGGATCAAATTCATGGTGCTTGCTGACCCAAGACAGACAGGGATAGACGCTCTTCTCCGCAAAATCTATGAGATCTACTCAGACTTCGCTCTGAAGAATCCTTTCTACTCCCTGGAGATGCCAATAAGGTAAGGAAAAACCCATTTTTAGTAATCTGGCTGTAACCCCTCATAGCTTTCTGCCTATACAGTAGCAAATGCAAACAGTCCTTAAGTAGCAGAACTGGCTGAGGGAAGGGGAAGGAAGCCACAGCACACTGCTGCAGATAGAGGACACAGACCTAAGCTCTTTCCAGTGCTGGCTCTACTGGGGAGGTGGGAGGTGCACTTCCTTGGCACAAATCTTACTGTTCTGCCATATATTCAGGCCTATTCAAGAAGCTTTAATCTTAACTAAGGACCAAGGCAGACTTTGACAGCAGGCACATTGCTGTGTCGTAATTTCCTGAATCTCTCCTTGAAGGATGCAGAGCCAAAGGATGTGGAGATCCTTTGCTGGCTTTAACTCACTTCCATAGGTAAGTAATCCCTTTTGCTTTTCTGACTGTTTCAGGTGTGAGTTGTTTGATCAGAACTTGAAGCTTGCTCTGGAGGTAGCAGAGAAAGCCGGACCCTTCGGACCTGGATCATAGAGAAAGCCTCGCCTGTTGCACAGATTCATTCGGATGAAGAGTGGGGCCTCCGTCTTCCCTGGCTGGCCTCTCACAAAGCTCCCCTCTCCACAGCAGAGACTGCACATCCCCAAAACATGCTTCAGTATCTCCCAAAATACCGGTTTATCCCCTTTGTTGTGAAACTTAAACAGATTCCTTAGCACTGTTTACATTGGGCCACAGGGCCTTATTTTGCTGTTGCAGCTCTGCTGAACTTGGGTGAAGGAGAAGGTGCAGGTCTGTGGCCTTACCACAGTCAGTGCTTTTCCTTCATGAATTTCCGTCATGAATGTACATACGTATTTTTCCTGTATAGCTCTAACTTACAGTCTTGCAGAGGGTTTCTGTATAGAAGTAATAAGTGTTTATTAATGAGGCAAATGGCTGTTTGCTTTCTGTTGATGGGGACATTTGTGCCAGTGGCACCTCCAGAAGATACGTGAGTTTGGGTGGTTTTGCTTGCACCACTCTCCATAAGACAACCAGGGCCCTTGTGACGTTGCTCAATTTTTATTTCACATATAGAAGAAGATCATGTAATTAAGTACAAAATGTAATTCACTTCCATTTTTTTAATTAAGGCTAGCTAACTACTCTGGCAACCCAAGTACTCAGCAAAGTACCTGCATGCAGGTTCTTTACGAGTTGAACTTGCCCTTTCAGGACCCTAAAACTGTAAATCCTTTTGGGGAAAAACAAGAATATTCAACAAATTCCTGGTTAAATACCTGAGTGTACTTATTGCAGGGCGCTGGGCCTGACTGCTAGGGCTGTCAGTGATGGCTGACTCAGAGGCAGCCTGAGCCCTTGCCTGCAGCCACGAGAGACACAACTCTTGACCAAAACCATCCCAGTCTTCACACCCTGTACTGAAAAAATACAAGCCAAAGCTAGAAATATGGGTTATCACAAAACCCAGCTGCAGAAATTGTGGGTTGGTGGTGGCTGCTGTTGCAATTCCTGCTGCTGGGTTAGTTTTTCCTGGTTGATTTGCAGAGCACTGGCTACGATCTGCCTTGGCAGCAGCTGCCTCCCTTGCAAATCATTAACACTGCACACAGACATCACACCAGGCAGGATCAGTTCACTTAGCAGGAGCTGCTCTAAACGCCATGAATTCCCTGGAAACGTGCCTATTTCTAAATGCTGTGGAGAGCCCTGCCACAGCACGTCCCGCTGTTCTGTTTGTCCACAGCAACACACTCCCTCCTCACTCCTAGCAACTAGCCCCACGTACAGCTAAAGCCTTACTGCTGTCAAAGCAGGCTGGACTGCAGTCATCACCACTCCCTGGTCTGCTGCTGTCCTGTGGCTGGGCACACAGAGCTCATGCTGAAGTGACCTGGGGCAGCTGTGCTTATGGCAGATGGATGAGATGGACACAGGCAGCAAAAGCTTGGTTCAGGGCCCCTGAGCAGAGAAGCTGAACTGATTAATGTCTCAGTTAATGGCTGAGACAAACAATAATGACAAAACTAGAAGTAAGTGCACCTGAAGCCAGTCATTTCAGACCACTTGTAGAGGGGAAGCTCGGGCTACAGAGCCTGCTTGCTTCACTAACAGTGCTGTGAGGAAGAGGTACAGTAAAATCATTGCAAATGTAAACTAGGTGAATTATCACATCTTGAGGGAAAAAGTGATCAGTAGCAGGAACCTTGTGCCCTCTGGCACCTGACACTGGATGAGAAGTTGAGACATTTTTATCTAGGTTGCAGCAATAGGTAAACTCACTCCTAGGCCAGTTAAACAAAAACGAGCATCATTCACGTCAACGTGGGAACATCCTTTCCACCAAGCAGCTTATCCTCAGTCAGCCTTCCTGGAAATCCGTCCCATCTTGGTGCGGATGTTTCGTAGGAAGAAGAAAGCCACTGTGCTAGCAATACAGACGACTTCAGCTACCCAGAAGGCTGTGGCCCAGCTGTAGTGCTTGGCAATTGTACTGAAAGGCAGTCCAGCCAGGAAACCCCCAACTGCAACAAAAAACAAACAGAAAGCTAACAACACTTGTGCACTCCCATATTATCTATCAATACCTGCTTTTGCATATATAACAATTCCTCAGGCCTGGTTTGAACTAAAAGCACAATGCAAAACCTGTTGGGCACAGCAGGAAAGCATCCCTGAGGCCTCCAGCTCCATTATCTCTCTCCTTAGGTGCCTTCCCACGATCAGTAGCTTGGCACCCAGGGGCTGGACCATGCTCCATCAAGAACGTGCATGGGTTTTGTTTGTTTTTTGGGGAAATGAATATTACTTACCATTGGCCATGAGGGCCACTATGGCATGGGAGGTGCCGCACAGGTTGGCAGGGGCGCTTTCGTTGGCTATGACCCCAAAGAGGGCAATTGGCCCATACGAGGAGAACCCAAACACAGCTCCCAGAGTCAGAATCCACAGCTGTCAAAGTAAGTTAAAATCAGAAACAGGATCTGTGAATCTCACCACTGTCATTTAGCAACTGTTGACAATTCTCAGGTTGTATACACAGTTCCAGGGAGTTCTGACATTTTCAGGCTGACACCAGCTCCCTGGCCTGCAGCCAGAAGAGCTCAAGCCTGTAGAGACCCCATATCCATAAAGGCCAGCTGCATCTCCACCACTCCATCTTGCTAGCCAGTGCAAGCTCTCCTCCCTCCCACAATTCTGCTCCCCACACCGTGTAACACATCCTGTGCCGACGTGCAAGAAACAGAACATTGAAGATGGCAATGAGCCTGTGAATCACTGTGAATCAGGCTGCTTTCATAAAACAATCCTGGAGTTACCAACTGAAAGCTTTTCTCAGTTTAGATACATGGGACTGATCAGAGCATGTTTATTTGTGAGACACCTCTTTCTGATAACCACTATGTTACTAAACTGAGAAACCAAAAAAAAAACCACAGAAAAAACCCCAACGGTCCCAACTTTAGTGTTAGTTTATGCTCTAAGAAACCTATCTGGCCAAAAATTATCAGTCTCTTGTTTGCACAACAAAGGATAAAGTAACACCCCCACATTACAGCATGCTTTTAGAATTGCAAACAGCACTTCAAAAAGCACAGGAGGAAGTAAGTGCCATCTTATTTTTCAGATGTGAAGCAGAAAGGAGTTAGGAAAACACGTGCCAGTAACTAAATAAGAATGCATCTGCCAGAGCAGAATCATTCTTTCTGATCTCACCCAAAAGATCCCTTAGCTGGCTATATGTTACCTGATGAACAGAGGTCCTCAGAACCTTCTGTATAAAACTTAAAAGTTACACAGTTAGACTTTTCAAAGTCAGTTAGTGTACTCAAATTATTATAAGAAAATGTTTCTTTTACCAAACTTACAGTAATCTTTTCTCAATGCCCTGGTTCTAAGTTCTGAGGTGCTAACCAACCTCTCAGGATAGAAGTAAGGCAGACCAGGGAAAGAAGAAACAGGCAGAAGGAGAAAAAATGCAAGCAGAAACCTCATGTTCTTTTAGGCCTGTAAGATCAGCTAGAGGTTGCAAGGCTACAGTCCAGAAGTGGCTTTCCTGAAGAAGAAGAAAAAAAATGAAAGGAGAAAAGAAGTTTAATTTATTTAGCAATCATAAGGGCAGATGCAAGTGACATCTCATGCAAAGCCTGGAAGGCAAGCTACCCGCAACAACAGGACAGCAGGAGCACCCCAAGCCAGGCTAAGCCAGCCCTTCTCCATAGTGCAAAGAAAGAAACCCTTGGGAATGGTGAAAAAAACAATCATGTTCCCCGTCATCAAACTTCCTCATTCCAGGGCTATCCCTATAACTGATGGCCAGCTGCCGCATGTGAATTACCTTGGGAGAGTCGCCCGTGACTGTGATCCGAAAGAGAAACATGGACACACACATCCCAGCCATCATGGAAAGCAGCAGCCCATGCCGAGGGTTCCCATAGCTTGACAGCCCCACCTGTGACACAAGGAAGGAAAGATGAGTCAGAAAATGGAGGGACTTCCTTTTATACTTGTAGGGACTACCACCACCCACAGCCCAGTCAGAAACATGGATGGCACATCGACAGCACATCTGGCACGCCTTGTTAGTGTGGTTTAAGGCCTGCACACAGTCAAACTGGGCTAAACAAAAGCTCTTCGTGATGAATGACCCTTCAGTTATCAACCACTTCCACCTTGAATCTGGCTTCAGATCACACCACTGGATTTAAATGTGGGGTTTTTTTTCCCAGCCAGAAGACAACTATCAGCAAACAGTCCTTCAACATACAAATCTGGAGATCACAGTAAAGCAAACAAGTGGAACAGATTCAACACCTCAAATCTGAGAGGCATACTGCAACCCCTAACATCAGCACACCTATTCCCCAGCACTTTCTGGAGTGTTTGGCAGCTGTGCCCATGCACATGGCAGAACTGAGTATGGGCTGGTTTCTCTGCTGTGCTCACAGGCACTGCACCCTACCTGAGCACCTTAGTGAAGCAGCTCAGATTGCTGCTGTGTTCCCTGCCCAGCATGCCCGAGGGTGCACATGACTTACTTTTGCTACTGCTCTATCAGAAAGGTATCCAGCAGCAATGCTTCCCACCAGACCCCCAATCTCCAGGGCACTCATGTAGGAACTGCCTAGAACACAAATGAAGCAAAGAACACATCAGATTTGGTCAAAACAGAAAAGCTGCTGTGGGCTCCAGACCAGTCCCACTGCTGTAAGCTCAGAGCACTTGAGCAGCTCTGCTGGACACAACCATCAAACCACAAACTACAACAGGTTCAGGACTGCTTGTCTGCCAGTCCCAGGAAGGTCAGGGTGCTTGGTGCATGCAGTAAGTGCATGCAGTAACTTCATCAATGAGTTATTTCAAAACCTATGTGTATCTAAGCAGACAACTAGGAGGTGGGCAAACAAGTCCCTCAGGTGGAAGGGCCTCTACCCAGGTGATCTCTGGGCAACACCTCCCAGATTGCAGCCCCAGAGCTTAATAATGCAGTTTTGCATCTTACCCACAAGCATGGACTGTCCCCTCTCCTGGATCAGGAAGAGCTGTCCCCAATCAGTACAGCATGTTTTCACTCCAAAAACGACCAGGTAGCCTGTGGAGAGCACCCACAGGTATGGTGAGAGCAGCAGCTCTGTCAAGGTGCTGTTGTCACTGGAGGAACCTGTAGGAAGGTCGGGACAAGTGTTACCACAGCTCAAACCGCACCAACCAGCAGCCCAGCAAACAGTTCTGCAGGCAGGATCCAAGCATGAGAACATCCTCACACATGGAGGCATTCACAGCTGCTGAGTAGTAGTGAATGGCTCTACCTCCCCCTTGTTCTGGTGATTTCAGAATCTCTTCTGTCATTTTATCCCACATTCATTAAGGATTTGAAAAGAATAATCAAAACACTACTCCCAGTAATTTTCTGTATTGCAGTTGCCAGTAAACCCTTCACAAAGGTGGTTTGAAAAATTACCTCCAGATTCTTTGGGAGTGTTTTTAAGCTGTGACTGTGAAAGCCACTGCAGACCCAAACAAAGATGCTTTCAAATGCTGCCTTGATTTTTGCATCAGTCTTCCAGGAACACCAACAAACTTGCTCTCCCCAGAGAACACTCTGGGGAAACAATATTCTTTTCTTATGCAAAGAGGTTAAGTCTGGGAGCACAGGCAGTATGGGACAGCATAGGTTGAGTTTCTACTGGTCTTTAAAATCCTACTGAAAACCTGTGTTGCAATTCTCATCTACATGTTCTGCTTTCAGAGAAGCGCCACACTCAGTGGTCTGAATAAACATTGATTAACTAGATGTCCTAGGTTAGGACAGAAACACTGAGCAGAGTCCATCGTGAGCCAGGGGTCAAGAGAGCCTAAGGTGGGGTGAGGGGAGAACTGCCTGTGCGCTGCCAAAGCAAAGGAGCAGAAGGTCACACTTAAGGAAGCATTCCCTGCTGTTATACTTTTTCTCCCTCCACCATCCCACCAAAATTGCATTCACAATCTGAGCACACAAGGCTCCAAGAAAACAGCGATGAAGACATGACATATATGGGGAGAGCCCGCCCTGAGCATCTCAGCAACACACAGGTGTCTGGTGGCAGGCTGAGGAGCAAGGATAACAGAGGGCTAGCAGCAGGCTTTTCCCCCCTCTGCCACAGTCTCAGGAATCCCTACACCAGCCCCTTCCCACAAGATCACAGTGGGCCTTGGTTTATACCATTTCTAACTTCAATTACCAGAATAAAGCTGCCAAAATCAGCCCATTACCACACGCCTGCCAAACTGTGACTTCAAAAGCCGGAGAGGATGGGGGGTGTCGGTATGCTGAGAGTGACACATCTGTACCAGAATACAGACAGAAGGCACTGCATCTTCTCCTGTAGCTGCCAGCTTGCATCCAAGTCACATGCTCACCTTTCTTCCCTTTCTTGGCTCCTTGTTCAATGTTAGGCAGCCCAACATCCGATGGCTCATTTTTAATCAGGACAAGGCAAACAAAAGAGACAACCATGCAGATGAAGCCAGAGAAGGACAAAGTCTTGCGCCAATCGTAGTTCATAGACACAAGAGCAGCGACAATGGGGCCTAAGCCTCCAGCCAAGTTCATGCTTGTAGACAGGACTGCCCACCAAGTCCCAAACTGGGAAGGCTCAAACCACTGCGCAACAAGAAAAACAGCATGAGGTGAAAGAGAATGACAGTACACCTGAAAACCCTCCTGTGAGGCCCATGATGTGGGGTTGGGGCAATTCAGACACAGAACTCCGAAAGCAGGTAGAGGGAACACCCACACCTCCCTACTTCAGTCATGCAGGGAACTCCAAATGTTACTCAAGTGTCAGCCATAAGAGCTTGACAGGTGCTCACACTGTGAGCCAGCTCAAAGTTATTTCCATTTACAGAGCATGAAACTGAGACGTGAGGTAGGAGAGGCAAGTTTAAGAGCACATGGTTTTGCCTACTCCCTTGCTAGGAACAGTGTCCTCCTGGAGAGGTCTTCTGGCTCGGGTACTTGGATGGATACACAGAGAGTCACAGGGTAACTTTAGGACTCGCTCCTGCATTAAGTATCAGACATGATAGGCTCCTTATTGCAATGAGCACTGGGACCCAGAACCACTTGCGTGGTTCTTGTCAGCAGGAAAATGTCTGAGATCTACATTCATACTCACAGCAGTAGTGACAAGAAGTCCTGTGCGCCTACACCTAAAATACTCCAACGAAGTCTGTCTCTATGGTGCAGAACTCTGCTACCAGGAGATGTTATTCACCAAACTGAGGTACACTCAAGGCACACAGGGGCAAGAGCTACAGACTGAATCTTTGCTAGAATAAGCAGATCCCTGTACACTGAAACTTGTTCCACAGGCAGCAGAATGCAGATAGTGCTCTAGACCTCCCTGGCTGGGAGAGAGCGACAAAAGCTGCAAGTCCCTCTGGATTCTGAGCAAGCATGGTCTGCACAGCCCTGATGCCAGGACGGGTCAAGAGACCAGCGGCAAGTTCCCCCACCTTCCTCAGCACTCACCTTCCGCAGGATCTTCCCGCAGGGCGGCCAGCCCAGCCCCTGGGCCAGGCCATTGAGGAACCAGAGCCCGGCGAAGGCCATGACGGTGGAACTCCAGGAGAAGACCACGTTGACCAAGCCCACCATGAGGAGGCCGGAGGAGAAGAGCCAGCGGGCGCTCATCTGGTCCGAAAGGACGCCGCTAATGAACTTGCTGATGGCGTAGGCTGCAGACTGGCTGCTGGTGATAAGACCTGCGGCGGGCAGAGCCCGGGGGTGCCTCAGCCCGCGGAACGGCGGAACGGCCACCTCCGGGCCGGCGGGGCGGAGGGGACCGCGAGGGACACTCACCCAGGTCGTCCTTCCCCAGCGGCACCTCGGCCATGACGGCGGGCATCACGAACGAGAAGGTTTTGCGGTTGAAGTAGTACAGCGTGTAGCCCACGAACATGGCCGCGAAGATGACAGCCCGGTACCGCCCGTAGCCGCCGGCCGCCATCGCGCCGCGCTGCCCGCGGGGCCGCAGCGGTCCGGGGCGCACGGCACGGGCGGACACGGCCCCGCCGCCCCGCGGAAGTCCCGCCCCGGCCCGCCCCGGCTCTCGCCCCGCCCCAGCCCCCGGCACACACGGCACCGCTTCGCACAGCCTGTCAGGAAGTGTCGTTTTTATTTTTGGTTGAAGAGGCCAGAATGGAGAACAATGTCAGATGCACATTCGCAGCCGTCGGACCCCACTCGTGTGTGTGGCAGCAGCAGGGAGGGTCCGAGGAGGCAGGAGGTCACGGCCAGGGACAGGGAAGGTCACACGATTGAATCGTTCCAAGTGCACACAATACCGATGAAGGAAGGCAGTTGCCATTAGACTTTCCAGGTTTGGTTGAACCGTATCACTGTCCTTGTGACTGACTACAGGATGTGCCAACATGGCCCATCTTTCCCTCTCCTCTGCATTCGATGTTCAGAAAGTGTCTTTTCTGAACATTTAAAACTATAAACAGAATCTTTTTGTCAAGTCTCACTTCATGGTTTTTGGACTCTGCTACAGAGCACAGACAGTTTTAACAAGCAGCCTATGGAAAACAGACACAGCCGTATCTCAAAGCACAGATAATCCACCTTCCCATGTATACTTCCAAGTATTAATACACCTCCCACCAGCTGAAATCACACATTCGCTCTAAGTCAGGGCCTCAAATGCAAAGACAACTGCACTTCAGGTCTGTATCCTTCTGCAATCATCTTCACAAGAGGTGGGGCAGAGTTTATGTTCCAAGTTATTTCCTACACCTTAAGATGTTTCTTTACTGCTTTCTCCCCACAGGAAAGTCACTTTGGTGACTACTGTACTGAAACAGAGACAATTCTTGGTGGGCAGTCTGCCACACATAGTAGAAGAAAAACAAAAACGATTCACTAAGTTAGTAGAGGCAAAATCCGCAGAAAGAACAAAAAAAAAATAAATTTACATCTCTATCCCATTGTGTTGTCAGACTCTTGTTGTGTTCCATTTACATCATGACAAACCAGGTCCATAAGAAAAACAAGAAAGTAACTATGAAATAAATAGATGCTGACACTCGTGGGATTTCAGGGTGTTACAATTCATCGTTTTTCCTGCTTTCTCCTCCAGCTTCTGCCTTCTCTTTTTTGGACCCTGTGTAATGAAGCAAACTCAGTTTCACACCACAGTGGTTTTCACAGCATGCAAAGCAACACTGAGAGTCTCTGACATTTGCAAAATTTGCCACAAAACTTGCAGTCCATGGTACAGAGGTTTTGGGGGTTGACACTCAGCTCCATGGAGCTCAAGACATGAACTCTGCCCCTGTTAACAGCACTGCCCTGGCAGCAAGAGCAGCACAGCGGCTCTCAAGCATAGCCCAGCTCACAGCCATGGGACTGGCTGCAACCTGCAGGGACATGGGCACAAAGCAGCAGTGGTGCATTAGAATTCCACTCTGAACCACAAAAACATAAGAACAGCAAGGAACCAAAATTTGTCTTCCTGTTTGCAAAACTAGCAATGGATCAGCAGTCAGGGTTCTACCATCGCATTACCTCTTACAGCTAAAAATCTGCAAAGGAGGCCCTCAGACACCCTGCACTTGCAGCTCCCAAGTTCCAGATCGTTAGCAAAACATTTACCCACCAGAGTCTGATCCAGGCTTATCATCTATTGCTGCTTTCTCAGCTGTAGGAGGTTCCTTAGCTGGATCAATATCCTCCAGTTTGTCTGTGTCTAAAGCAGAAAAAACAAAAGTCAAGGGAGAGCACACAGGAGGTGAATAAAGGTGAGGTTAAACCAGCCAGCTGTGGTACCTCAGCAGGACCATAACAGTTCACTCTCACAGCAGAGCACTCTACAACACTCAAAGAGAAGCACCACAAAACTGCTCTGTATTCCCCTCTGAGTGCCAGGCTTTATGTCCTCAGAAGCCCTGGAGACCAACCAGTTGCACAGGCAGATGACCTTTGGAGCTGTATGAGCAGAATCCCTTACTCAGACCAGAGGAAACAGCAGGAATGCAGACAAACAGCACTCCAGATTTAAAACGACCAGGGCACTTGGGACCTGAGATCTTAGAAAGTTCAAAAAACTCTAAGTCCTAGTGCCCCAAGAGATTTTTTTTTTTTCCTGGAGTTGATCCAGACGACAAACCTTTCTCATCAACAATTCATTCTACTAATTTATCTAGGACAGGACCTTGAGTATTCAGCTGGGTACATCCAAGTGCAGTCAATGGCTTACCTTTCCTAGAAGTCAACAAGCCAGCAAGACAGGTACTGACTATCCTGGGAAATTTACAAATTATTTCTGCTTCTCCACAAAAAACCCAAACAAATGATGGGGGAGAAAAGGACACTGCAATACATAGATTTTCCCAGCTGTATTTGAAAATGAAGAGCAAACTCAATCTCACAGTTAACTACTATCCTCTCTTCTTTAGCTCCAGTTCAATCAAGAGAAACATCATGTGTTACATGTGGTAATTATATAATAGGGAGTTACATGCTCCAAGCCTGCTACTTACCTTCTTGTTTCCCCTCCGTGGGAGGGATAGTATTATCAGTCTCAGGGGCTGCTGTAGTATTCTTGCCTGAATCAGTTTTTGTGGCGTTCTTCTCCCTTTTGGGTTTGGGTTTTGCAAACTTGGCTTTATTCAGGAGATACTGCACTTCCCTGTCCAGGGCTGCTATCTTGAGCTCTATATCTTTAGAGAGCAGCACAGGTTTCTCAGTAGGAGTAAGCTTGTTCTGTTCAGCCAGCGTCTCATTTTTCCAAACCTGTGGGACGCGAGGGAAGAGGTGCTTTTGGAATGCTTCTGGGTTCAGGAACCGCTGTATATTACAGTATCTCAAAGTCACTGCCCCTGGCTATTCTCCTTTACTCAGGACAGCTCTCCTCCGTGCTACATTTCCACCAACCCCTCAGTTACCCAGACGTAAGACAGAGAAATAAAACCCAGCGCCTGCCTTTAAAAACCGAGTGCAGTCAGATCACTGGGCTCCACCCCCACCCTGGAGACAATTCCACATGCAATACAGGAATCACCATTCCCCACAGACACAATGGGGTCAGGCTGGGCATTAGGAAACACTGAAACACACAAAAGGTTTGCTGCTGGCATGAAAACAAAACATGCATGTTGTACTCCATGACCTTGAGTGAAAGTACAGGTCATAACCCAAACTGCCCCCTCACCCTCCCCCAGCACCACTCCATCCTTCAGTACCGTTGTTTCATTGATGGCTTTTTCCAGTGTACTCAGTTCCACTTCTGTGAATATCTGGTCAGACTCTGGAATCATTCGGGCTCCCCTTGTAGATAAGAAATCTTATTTTTGTTAAGCCAAGCAGACTGCACTTTGGCAACTCTGTGGTTACAGCTCCAGCAATACAAAAACATCACAACAACCATGCTGGACCCTTCCTGCCCCCCATTCTGGACAGAGCTCACATGCACCTGTTCACAGGTCCTGCAGAACAGGACACCAGGGAGGAGCGTTCTGCTCATCTTTTCTCGGGAAGTGCCACTGACTTTCACATCCACTCTGGTCTCATTCTGCTGGCAGCTCATACATGACCAGTTGCGTAACATTCCTTCCCTAAAGCCTGTCCTTACCTGAGAAAGATGGTGGAGTGATTGAGCAGACTTTCCAGAGCAGCCAGGCGTTCTGGCCACTTTCTCCTTTCCTCAACACGGAAGAAAAGGTTCCTACAAAGCTTTTTCAGCTCTGCAAGCTTGTCTTTCAGCTCCTGAAAATGGGGGAGAGGAGAAAGCCGTTAGTTTGACCACTGTCTAACATTGGCAACTTCAGAAGTTATAACTGCATTTGTTTTTCACTCTATCAAATACACCATTTCAGTGCGGTAAAAAGAGCCCCATATCTAAGCTTTCAGTCAACAGGTTCCTGCTGAAGCTCTTGTAGAAACATCAATGGCTGGGACAACTTCTTATTTTGTTCTGTGCATAATACACTAATGAAGCAAGAAACTCTCAAGAACCAGATTACAAATGCTCTGTCAGCCTTTGTGGTCAGTTCCATGCCAGTGACTGGTATCCTGACTGCACACAGCAATACCTTTGTTGCAGCTGCATAGCCCTCCTCCTCCATCCAACTGGAAGCTTCACTAAGCTTTTTGGAAATTTCTTCTCTCTGCTCCTCTGTTGAGACAAACTGATACTCCTCTTGGTAAAGCTTGTCCTGAAAAAACAGAGTAAGCACTCTGGTCAAACACCACTGAACCTGGAAGCATAAAAAGACCAGAGCACTGACTTGCAACGGGGCTGGAGTGCTGCCTGTACTCTCCCACATCTGAGCTCTGCTCCTAGCATTGCCTGGAGCACAACAGTAATACACCAGGTACAGATACACCCACATCCCATGATGGTAACACTGCAACAGTCATCATTTCACACTCACTTAACACTTAGTTGCTTCTTCTGCACAACAGCTCCTGAGAAGCTGTAGCTTCTTTAGAGTTTGGGGGCAATTGTTCAAAGTGTAAGACATGCTGAAGGGAAGCTTCATTTTGTATTGAGGAAACACGGGCCTGGGAAGTCTAACAGCATTAGAAAAGGTGACTGAAAGACAAAACCTGGGCTCTTCAAATCAGCTTTTCCCCGAGCTCAAACAACTCCCCTGCACTCAGACTGGCCAAAAGCTGTGCAGAGCACTTCTACTACTCTCCTGGAATTCTCATTTCTTTATATCCCTCTCTTACCTGGGTCTCAAAGATGAATGACTCCAAGCTGTTGGCTGATTTTTCTCTTTCCTGTTTCTCTAGATCTCTCATCGTCAAGTCTTGGAGTCTAACAAGCAAAGAGAACAGAAATCAAAGGTAGCAAATGCCTTTGGTCGAGCAGCACATCCCACACACCGGCTTCTGAGGTCAGCAGCACTCTGTGCGAGCCATCACCATTCCCAAGCAATTTACTTCCTTTATCTAGAGTTCTAACTCAGCAGAACCAGATCAAACCTACTTTTTCATCGAGCTCTTCAGTTTGTCTTCCTCCAGGTCAGGCACATCATTTACATTCAGCTCCATGGTGATCTCATGGACAAGCTTCTGCTTCTTGGGTGCTTTGATCTTCTCTTCCTCTGTTTTGCTAGCTGTGCTGTCACTGGAACTTTTGGACTGTTCTTCCTCTTTTGCAGTTTCTCTGTTTTCTTTGGGACCCTGTAACACAAAGTACGTTCTCAAGCAACGGAACAGATTTTCAGATTCTGCAACTCTTTTCAAAGGCAGGGCATTTCAGAGAAGGGAGAATTCCACTGAGGAAATGCCATTTCTTAGGTACTAAAACCAGTCCCATTTCTTCAATCTGATGCTCACCTGAGGCTCTAATTTCTCGCCTTCTTCCTTTCCCTGTGACTCTGCCTTCGGAGAGGCAGTTTCTGCTTGACTGGAAGATTGCTGTTTCTCTTGTCCCTGCTCTCCACCAGCATCTACGGTATGGCTTTTCTGGTCTTCTTTCTCCCCCTGCTCCTCTTTACCTGTTTCTGCTAGGCTCTCTTCCTCTTCCTGGTCATCACAAGCAAGTAAAGGGGAAAGCAAAACAACATTTAAAATGTAATTCCCTGCAATGTTTCACTTGTAGAACAGGTAATTCTACATAATTGCCACAGCAAGACAAAAGGGCTTCCTTCCAGTAGCAGTCACCCTGGGGCTCACCTGAACTGAGTCTGTCAGGTTCTCTCCGGTCTCTGGTGTAGGGCCACCACCCCCAAACAGGCTTGAGATAGTGTTTCCAAGTTCTGTTGATGAGAGACAAAAAATTCAGAATATTACATATCCAGAGGAAGAAAGTCATCTTCAGCTCTCAGTCCTTCCCCTCAAAACTAAAATGATCACCAAGGGGCTCCCTTGGTCACGTAGGTGAGCTTCACACACTCCAGACTCATACTTCTCCAACCTCCCAGCATGTCCTTGTGTGCACAGCCAGCCACACATACAGTCAGAATGTGTAACTTCCACACCCCAAACCCAAAGAAACACGACACTTGTAGTGATTTCAGCCACTACAGGTAACGAAACAGCCAGTATGACTATCAAAGTTCCGCATTTACTTGTCAGTGTTGACTCCTCCTCCAGCTTGTCTTCCACCAAGGTCTCAAATACCGATTCCACCTTGGAAATAGAAGCTCAGGATTAGTTTTAAGCAGGGACCAGAGAGGGGGACATAACTGAAAAACACATCAGCCGACAACCATCCCAATGGGTGGTGCTTACCCGGTCAAGACTCAGTACACCACTCTCATCCATGTTGAAATGTGCTTTGATGCCTTTGGATTCATAGTCTGAGTGCTTCTTGAAACTGTCTCCAACTCCCTTTAGCCTCACAGTAGTGAGATTGAGAGAACCAAAAACTCTGATGACACAGAGACAAAAGCAGAGGGAGAACTCAGGATAACAGTACTGCAGAACAGCCAATCCCTGCTCTTGCTCATGCTGGTGGTGATGGGCAACTGCAAAAACTGGCAGGGCTCGGTTCCCTAAAGGACGTGCAGCTCAGAGAACATGACGTGCCATTGCCAGTCAGACACACCGGCAATACATTTCCAGCCAGGCAAGTTGCATTGCCACCAAGCTGCTGGCTTGGGTGCTGTGCTCGACTCACCGCAGGTCATCCTGGTTCAGGAATGTCAGATCTCCATAGTTGACATAGAATTCAAAGTCATCTGTGTAGCGGTTGAAAGTGATTACTTTGCGCTGGGGATAGGGTGCCATGCGCTGGAACAAAATCCTCTTGTTATGCTTTAAACTCCTGGATTTATCATCCTCCTCAACTTCACGAGTGAACTCCACCTGCATCACAAACAGAAAATAAGACTCAGCAACTGCAAACTGTGGCATCTTACATCAGCAGTGTTCGAATGCTCTGCCTCGTGCAAAAGTTGGGGGGCAGGCAAATATTCCTCAACTTGCATGTGCGTGGCTCACTGGATACTGCACTTCTATTACAAAGAAGACTTCCTTCTGCTTTCTTTATTAGATTGGCAGAAAGATCTCAGAGCTTCCATACTCAAAGAAAGCCAAGAGGTTCCAACCTGGATCATTTCTCCCAGCACAGTCCCATACCTTGAACAAGAGAGGGAAAACCAAAGGTTACCTGGATAGGAAACACAGCGGCATCCCGAACAATGAAGGGCTTCACCTTAAAGGCTTTGCTCAGAGCAGCTGCCTGATAGACTGCACCCATAGCAGCAGCCTCATCAGCATTGATATTCTTGCCCAGCTCTTCTCTAAAAAGCAAAAAGCAACAGACATGAAGTTTGCAGCCTCTACATAAACAGCAGCTTGTCAATGGGAGACAGACTAAAAGGGGGCCTCACATACTCACTTGCCCACAGCTTTCAGCAAAACTTCCTGCACTTTGGGGACCCGTGTGGCACCGCCAACTAGAATCACCTGGTCAATTCCATCCTAGGGATTGGAAACAGTCACCTTGTCTTAAGAAAGCAATTTTGGAAAGCTAAGTCCAGGGCTTCCTTACGGTCCTTCCCTGGTCACCACGTGCTGACATGGTGCTCTAAGAACACCCACACTATGCCCTACTGTCCCTGTGCAGGCCAGTGCCCAACAGATCTCAGATGGACATCAGCCATGCCAACAACGAGGCACCTGGGGTCAGGTCTGTCAGACAGTGCCAACATGACCGTGCTTCAAGCCACCTGAAACATGGGGCTTGATTCAAAATCAGACAAACTATAGCCCAATGCCATAGGAGCCAGTGACCCCAAGATCCGTCTGAATCTGAAAAGACAGAAATCCAGACTCTAAGAAGTAACTCAGTGTCTTGCATTGAACATCAGAGCCCAAAGCTTCTCTGAAGTCATGGCACCCTGGAAAGTGAGCATTTAACCCACAGTGACTCCCTCCAAAGTACTGCCTCAGGTTTGGTCCAACTGCAGCCCACAACAGGGCTCCCTTTAGGGAGTGTGCAAAGGAGAAACCTGGACACCCATAATTCTGTTTCCAGACTCATTCAGTTAAAACTTCAAGAGTGAGACCAGAACCAGTATCCAAGACAAGAAGAAGAAACATCATTATTTCAAACCTACAGCACATGGGTGAAGAGTTTTAAGACAAAGAAGCCCCTCTTCCAAGTCCCTAATTTCTGGTAGATAGTATAGGGAAAGTGTGACACGCTCCTGCTTGACACTGCAGCAGGAAAACTCTTTGTAGCACCAACATCACTGTCACAATAACAGGCATCTACCTCCTAACAGTTCTGATAACACAACCACTGATGCCTCAATCATGATGTGGCAGCAGCTCCATACACAGAAGCTTCAGGCTTGGTAATGCATTTTCTTAAACACACCATGTTCATCTCTGCGCTACTCAGAGCCTGCTGCACGGGTCCTGGGACGCGCTTGAACAAGTCATGGCACAAATCCTCAAATTCTTGTCTTGAGACCTTAGCTTTGAAGTCTATGTCATCCAGTAGTCCCTCAATCTGTTCAGAAAAAAAAACAAAACCACAGGCAACATGAAATTAATTGCGGAGCATTTTCCAAGCAAAATCTCTGCCGAGTGTGCAAAAAGTTCTAGCTTTTGTGACACAAAACAGACCCGACCACACTCATCTGAACCCTACCATTGCTAAGGTGATGAGAGGATGGAACATGGGTGTAACGGACAGCTTCTCTCAGTGAAAGTTTAATTAACACACTTGACACGAATAACTCTTCTTCAATCCACTCAATCACCGATGCTACCAAGCAGGCACAAGCTGAGAGGGACCACCGGGAGCGATGCTCCTCAGCAGACCTGCGCTGCAGAGGGACAGCGTTCCCTTACACCAGGCCTCAACCCGCCCCACACTTAGCCCCAAAAAAGCAGGAAACCCCCAGCAGGTCAGACCTGCGCCATGTGGTCGGCATTTGCACTCAGCACAGTTTTCAGGCGGTTGGCCTCCTTCAGCAGTTTGGCCATGGCCCGAGGATTCTTCCGGACATCTTTTGAAGGGTGCTGCTCATTAAAGAGTTTTGCCAAGTAGTCCCGGAGACGAAGCTCCATCTCTAAACCCCCAAGAGTACGGTCAAACCTGAGCAAAAGAGTGAAGGGAGGTGTAATAACCAAAACCAAACAAATTTAATGTATTATTTCACAAATATGCAGAGCAGCAAGTGGTCAAAAGTAGCTGCAGTATTATCAGCTGTGATGACTGTGAAAGAATAAAGGTTGGCCCCAAAATAACACATTATAGTGTAAGACAGAAATAAGAGATGCAGCACCAAAACAACCTTTCAACAGGAAATTTCATTATATTTTAGGTAAATGCCTTATTGCCAAGCAGGTCAAACACCTGAGAAGCCAAAGGACAACTGTATCAGGTCCCAGGTATTTTCTTAAAAACAACAATCTAAATGCTTTGGAGTTAAAATTGCTGGGCTAGGTATGCACAGCACCCCCCTCTTTATTTGGCAATGCATTAAGTACACCGCATTTTCATTCCTCTCTAAAAGTATATTCCTCTTCTTCCAACTGATACACTCTACAAGATTATATGAAATGGAATAGGCTTACATGGCTTGAGGCTATCAAATGCAAGCCTAAAGCAAACTAAGTACACTGTTTCTCTCCTAGGCTGCTAGAAGTTCTGTTACCTTCTGCAAAAGACAGAAACATCAAAATTATTCCCAACCGGAGCTTTCTTGCTCCAAATGTTTCCCCCTCAGCCATCCAAAGTACTGAAGCCTCACTGCAAAATTCTACATGATGAAGAGATTCTGAAAGAAATGGTTTCTTTTCTGAGACCTGTGGGTGAGATTTGTGCAACTCATGTGGAATTCTTACCCAATGCCTTGGATCTGCAATTGAGGTTGGGTCCCCGAGTCCTTAGTTTTCACTGTCTGATACGTAACAATAGTACAAACAGTGCTTCCTGCTCCCATGTCGTAAAACATGATATTCTGAAAAGAAAAGCTGGGAGAGTGAAGCAGTAACACCTGGATATCCCCCACAACTAAGGAAAGAACCCTTTCAGTGTGATACAGGCAACAGCTATCCACTCCCCCGACTGACTCTAAGGGCAGGACTCATATTTTGACCAAACACGGGCGATATTCAGGGTAATGTTTGACAGAAGGAGACCAGAAAACTTCTAATCTATTTCATAGTTCAAAATCCTTAGTTTTGCTCCTTCTTCAGCCTCAGGAAAATCAAGTACTTCTGAGTCAATGTTCCAACACTTCAAGTAATTGCTGCTGTTATTTTCACCAACTGATCGGCAGGGAACAAATACAGGGTTACAAAATGGGAACTCCCAGGACATGCCCTCACTCCAGCAGCTTTCAGCCTTCACCATACATGCACACAGCATTTAATCTCTTTGTCTTGTGGGTGAACACATGAAAACAGAGGAGACTGCTTGATCAGCAGAGTCCACTTAAAAGTTCCCTGGATTTTTTCTGCAGCGCTTTTTCCCCTGCATGCAGGCAACTTGGCAGGACTCTGTGTATCTCCCAAATGCACCTACCTGTGCCGTGGCATTGATGTCTTTCCTCCGAAAAACCCCATAGTTCAAGGCTACAGCTGTGTTGTCATTGATCAGCTGCAGCACCTTGAGGTCAGCCATGCGGGCAGCGTGCAGCACAGCTCTCCTCTCTGCTTGGTTGAAGTAAGCAGGAACTGTGATCACTGCATCTTTGATGGGCTGCTCTGAAACAGTTGCAGGGAACTCTGCATCAGTGCAGCCACATGCAAAGACTTTTTGAGATGGAGTGACAGCAGCAAACCCAGAGCACCCAAGGTGAAGACTCGCACAGAATGCAACGCTGCAGCAGCAGCAGCCAGGATCCCTAGGGGTGAATCTCTGTATTCTGCTGAAACCAAGCAGACCTGGCATATTCACACAAAGCCACAAGTCTACTGACCTCTCTTTCGTGTGTCAGGATACTCTCAAATGCTTTGGGTAGCCTTCCACTTCAACAAATACTATCTTCATAGAGCCTTACATGGTCACTGAATGATATTCTCTCTCCAGTAAAAAGTCTTTGGACTGGCTGTAGTGTCATTGAGCACATGACAAAGCCTCCTAGTAATTTATCCAAGATCCCAAATTTGCATCATATTAGAAACAAATGATAACTGGATAGCTCCTAAGTCTTGCCTACAGCCAACAGCTGGAGAGAAGCAACACCCTGTTTCTAAAACCCCTGGGTTTCTAAACACCTTCTGTCTCTACTCGAATTCTATAGTGTACGACATATACAAACAAGAAAAAGCTAAATTCTTCCAACCTGCAAATTCCTCAGCCAGACCACGTGAATAGTTCAGGACCATCCCCAGCATCTCCTCGGGAGAATACTGTATCGTTCTACAATGGGAAAGAAAATGATGGCATCAACAGTGAGACGCAGAAGTCTGGCAGCAGAAGTCCATCCCACGGTGAACCTAAAAGCAGCCACTTACGGGGACAACTTGAAGATAACAGTCTGTCTTGTCTCATCCTTCACCAGCTCATGCTCCGGGAATCGGGACTGATACAGTGCCACGTGGGGATTATCAATCCGCTTACCCAGCAGATCCTGGAAGTATCGGAATGCCACCTTGGGCATCCTTATGGACTGCAAAAAAAAAAAACCCACGTCACCCACTTGCACTCCTTCAGTTACACTGTTCTCAAATCAACCTCTCCCAGACTATGTGGGGAACAACTCTTGCTATGGGAGTAGGAGCACACAGTCACTACACAAACCAATAAAACATCAAGGAGATGAGAATCACAATAAAACATCAAGGAGATGAGATGACAACAATAAAACACTGGCTCAGACATATATCACAACGTGGGATATGTGCATTCTGCAAATTCTCTTACCATCCCCAGCGCGCCATCACCAAAGAGACGCTCGTTCTCCTTCAAGGAAACGGCCACAGGTGTTTTCCTTCTTGACTCCCTGAGTAGAGAGAGGGAGGAATAAACCAGTTGAGACAGGTGAACATTCTAGTCTCCAGTAAAGAAAGACGTCCCATTCCAGGACTAAGGGAAGATGCCTGGATACCTGCTGTGGAGAGGGGGGGGGTCAGCCTCTGCTCAGCTGAGGGGCTACCAGAGAAGCCCCTCCTGCACACCCTTCAGTGCTTTGATGAGACTACTTTTTGCTCTCCTTCACCCATAAGCAAGGCAAGACAGTTCCCATTCTATCTATAACTGACGAATTTTAGGGAGATGGGTGAGAAATCTCCTTGTTATCTCCAGATTCCCAGAAATCGAGGACATTCCTGATCATATGTCCTCTTTCACCTGCAGATTCTTCACTCAGTGACTTGAGGATGGGCTGCAGCAGCAGCTGCATGTAAAAGATTCACCTGCGTTACAAGTACAGGCTTCAAGGATATGCATCAAAACAAACTCGGCTCTGGGCTCCCTTGTGGGGAACTAAGAATCAGGGGACCGGTGGGAACTGGGTTTGCACCACGACGTGTCCTTAACCACGTGGGCTTTCGGCACTCGCACGAAAGGTACCCAAAGCGCACCCAAACACCTTAAAGGTGAGTTAACAAACTGCCCCGACGACTCCCCACAGCCGCCCACCTGGGGCAGGACTGAGTCACAAGCCTGAGTGGGAGGATGGGAGCCTTCCTCTGGCAACAGAGGGATGGCCGAATCCCAGCCACCCTCCTTTTCCACCCGCTCCCGGCGCCGGTGGCGGACTACAGCCGGGGCAGGACAGACCGGATCCCATCCGGTACCCCTCCCTCGGCAGCACTCGGCGCGCTGAACAGCCGCTCACTTGTTCAGGACGATCTCCATGGGCACCCCAGGCTTCACGATGGCGATCTTCATCGACTCGCTGCCCACGTCCACCGACATCACCGCCACCGGCTCTGAAAACAAACCCTCGGTGAGAACCCGCTGCCGGTGTGGGCGGCCAAGACAAAGACGCGCTCAAACGGGGCGCTGGAGTGGCACTTAAGCACCGGCCGCTTCTCCCCGACGGCCCCGCACCGTCGGCGTCGTGGCCCAGGCTGGGAGAGCCCCGGGAGCCGCCGCGTCCCCGCACCGTCCCGCACGTACCTGCGGCGGGCAGGAAGGAGAAGAGAAGCAGCCAGGGCAGGGCCCAGCCGGGCAACCGCGCCATGCCCGGCACCGCTCGGCTGGACTCGGCTGGGTTCGGTTCGACTCGGCTCGGCACTGGCCGGCTCGGCACGGCTGCACTCGGCCCGGCCCGGCGCGCGGAGCAGCCCCGCCGCGGCGGCTCCGCCGTCTGACCCCGCCCCCGCCCGCACGCGGCATGCGCCCATTGGCGCGGCTGCCGAGGCTAGCCCCGCGCGCCAATCCTGCAGCGCGCGCGCGCCCATTGGGCCACGTCGGGGGAAGCCGGAAGCAGTCACAAACGGGAGCCGCGGCCCCATTGGCCGAGAGCACCGGCGGCGGGGCCGCGGGGGCCGGCCTGAGCGGCGCGCGTGCTGGCATCACGCGTGCGCTTGCGCGCGCGGCTCACGGCAACCGAGCCACGTGCGATCCGTCTGCACCGTGTGCTCCCCCTGGCGGCCGAGAGGCGCCTCGCGGCCAGGCCGCCGCCAAACCAAACCCTTGCGGACCACTCCCCCAGACCCCGCCCGGGTCCCGCCCTCCCTCGGCTCGGCCCCGCTTTTGGCTTGAGTCACATTCGGCACGGGTCCCGTGGACTCGGTGGGGCCCGGCGCATCCCCAGACCCCTCCTTCTTCTGGGCTCCGCCCCTTCCATTCGTCTCTCCCCGTCCCGATGTTCCGGTCGCTTCCAGCTGTTGCCTCCTGCACCTTCCTGCGGTCCCCGCAATCTCTTACGCACGATGCCGTGCTCTTCAGTCACTCCCAGTGAGCTCCTAGGGGCCCCGGCCTCTGCCCAGTGCCCCCCGTCCGTCGCCCCAGCCCAGGGGCAGACTCTGGTCTGTCTGTAAGTTCAGAGGCCACACAGCAGGGACAGCCTGGTTCACGAAATGCTTTATGACTGGGCAGTCCGCACCGCAGTCCCCATCTGGCACCGGCACAGGAGGGACAACGATCCGAAATTACAAAATGTTTACAAAGAGGGGTCTGAGACTACCACAGTGGGATGTCCTGGCCGCACAGGGCCAGGTGGTGGCACAGCATGGCTTCACTGTCTCCTTCCCTGGGACACTATGGCAGCAACTACCAGCATCAGCCTCAAAACTAGCACCTCCCCAAGGCAGAGAGCTCGGGCCCCAGCAGGTCTTTGGCAGCTTTTTACATTTCAGCACTTTGATATTGTTCCAGTAAGGTTGGTTTTTAAAAAGTCAATATAAAAAAAACTATTCCCTTGCCTGAACAGGCAATGCTCAGTACCACCCAGCTGGGCCCAATGCAGGTCCAGAAGCTTGGTGTGCAGAGCCCTTGGCATGAGGCGTAGCAGGGACCTCAGGAGCTCCTCACAGCTTGGGATGCTCAGAAGTCCAGCTGGTGGATCTGGGATGCACAGCACCCCCCTCAGTTCATGAACTGGGTATAGCCCTCTGCCCCAGTGACAATGACGTCCATCCAGATGCGCATGGCCTCAGCAGATGGTGCCACCATGTAGTAGAGTCGGTCATGGGTCTTGACACAGAAAGTGAGCGCAGGGTTGGGGCTCTGGAGGGAAGGATGAAATCAGCACTCTGCTCCCCTCTGAGCAGCAGTAATCCCCTCCTTGTCCCCCCACAAAGCCCAGCACTGGGGTCCTGCCCTTAGTGCCCTGAAACTGGCACCATCAGGGGCCATGGACTATCCCAGAAGCATCCTTGGCACGCACTGCTCTATTACCTCCTACCCGGGTGACAGAGGATAATGCAGGAGAATGGAGATACCCACAGGGGCTCCTAGCAGACACCAGAGCAGTGGCAGTGGCCAGCTCTCACCTTTGCAGCACTGCGGAGATGGTCATAGTAAACCTCTTCAATGGCTTGGAAGTAGATAACGCCCTTCAGCTTTGTCTCATGTTTATCTGCCCAAGAGAGGGAACTGTTGGTGACCGTGGGTGATGGCGTGGGGAGCGGACACGAAGCAGCAGAGGGACTCACCCATGTAGTATGAGAGGGTGCGCTTCATGCGGTCAAAGACAAACCAGCGCTTCTTCCAAGATTTGATCTTCCCGCCCATCTTGACCAGGTAGCCCTTGCACATCTTCTCTGTCAGGATGATGTGGTAGCAGGTGTCAATGTTGTGGCCTGAGGACTCGATGTGCAGCCGCAGGTTGAAATCCTCCTTGCGGATGGGGAGGTACCGTGTCAGCGGACGAGCCTGGAAAAGCAACATAGCCCTGCAAAGCCCACCAATGGTGACAAGAGCCACGTCCCCCTGCTGTGAGCTGGGACATCAGTAGCAAGTTGGGTGTGCTTCACTGTCCAGGCTGGCAGAGAGGGATGGCAGCCTGCCTCACACCTGTGAGAAGTGCTTCTCCCGCAGTTTGACTTCCTTCTCCACCAGCTTCTGCCGCCGCACAGTCTCATCCTGCAGTCGGCGTTCCAGCTGCTCCCGGCGCAAGCGCTCATCCTCCAGTGCCTGTTGACGCAGCTCCATTTCCCGCTCCTGCCAGCATGCACAGGCACTCAGCCCCAAGGACTGGAGACCTGCTTGCCATCTAGCCCTGGTGCTGGTGCCCCCACTTACCCGGGACTCCATCAACCGTGACTTCTCCTCGTGTGCCTCCTTCAGCATCTTCTCCATCTCCTCAATCTTCCCTGTCTCCATCCCGCTGGCACTGCAAAACAGCCACAGCTGCTGCCCCAGCAGGAAGGACCTTGAGCCAGCAGCATACCAGCAGAGCAGGCTGTCCCCTGGCCATACGAGCTGGCCCCAGGGTTACCTGGACATGTTGTCAGGTGAGCACACAGAGTTGTTGCCAATAGAGATGCTGGTCTCCATGCTGTCTGAGCTCTCCAGGCTGAGTGTGTCGTATGCATGGTCCAGCTCCTCAGCCCGGGGCCCGGCGCAATGGGGACGGTGGTGGTGGAGGATGGAGTGGTGCACAAGCCGGGGGAAGGCAGTGGGGAAAGGGGGCTGCCCATGCAGGGCTTCCCACTGGGACTGCGCCTCAGCAGCTGCCTTCTGCTTAAGCTCTGCGAGCCGCCGTTTCTGCTCCTCTATTACCTGCTGACCTGTGCCACAGGAAGATGACAATGTCAAGTTAAATGTGCCACGTTCAGAGCCGCATCATGGTGGGTGAGGGGGTGGCACAGACACTACAGGCACTGCTGGAGCCATGAAGACATGGCAGGGGCAAAGCTGGGAGCTGCTGTCACAACTCTCTGACAAGCACAGCAATCTCTCTGGGCAGGAGCAGGGGGCCACATGAGCCAGGTAGGAACAAGCTGGGCAAAGCATTATCGGGTTAGGGATGCACATGGTTGTCTCTAAGCAAATGTTGAGATGCACCTGGGGTCCTGGACTGGTCATTCCCCTTTATGTATGGCAGAAAGTGCCAGCAAACAGCCAGCTCTGGGCTGTTCTAGGCAGTCCAAGTCACCCCATGTCTCTACCTGGTAGATTGCCCAGCTGCAAGGGCTCTGCTGGGAGCAGCTTGGCTGGAGATGGGCCATCAGGTGGAGGGGTCAGGAGGAAAGAGAGGGAGAAAAGCAAGAGACTGTGGGAGAGGCACCGCATCCTGCCAGAGCACTGCTGCTGTTGCCACCCTTCCCCAGCTTCCCTTCTCCATTCCCCAAGTGGCAGCAGGGATAGCATCTCCCGAAGTCCCATCACCCCAGAGAACCAGGACACAGAGCCAGAGCTCACCCTTCTGCTGCAGGGCCAGCTGGCGCTTGGTCTCGATGTCCTGCAGCGTGGCCACCAGGTTGCGGGAAAGGCTGCCCGCTGGGCTTGGGGGGCCCTGGGCAGGACAGCAGGTGGTCAGCTGCAAGGATGGGGATGGGAGCTGGCACCAGGCATGTGTGAGCCATGGCCAGGGTGCCTGGGTCTCCCTGGCAGCCATACCTTGGGTGAGGGGCTGCGCTCCAGCATGGAGAGGTTGAGCTGCGAGGATGAAGGGGTCCCACTCTTCATCCGAGGGGTGAGGACACCGGAACCACCCTCTGTTTTTGCACGATAGACCTGAGCACATAGACACAGATGTGAGAGAGACATGGGGAAACTGCAAAAGTCCCCCAGGACAGATGATTCCCCAGATCCTGCTCTGTGTTGGTGCCATCCTGGCAGGGATGCATGCCAAGAGGAGGCAGAGATTGTCTACCCTGGGCCACGGATCTTTGGCTCGCTGTGGCAGCCAGGCCCCCAGCACCACCAGAACCTCAGGGTACAGGGTCCACAGGAACATCCCCACATTGCCCCACTTCTGCCACAACCAGCAGCCCCAAAGCCTGAGCCTCAGCAGCAGGGAGCCAGGATTACCTGGAGAGCCTTGTGAGAAGAGTGAGCTTTAGCTGGAAGTGGAGGAGGGGAAGAAGAAGGAGAGACAGAGGAAGAGGAGGTCTCAAAGCCAGCCATAACCTCCTGGTACCACTTCTCTAAATCAAGAGCTGGGAGACACACAGGGCCTCGCAACAGCTGCTGCTCCATCTGGAGAGAGAGGCTGTGTGAGAAAGGATGAACTACAAATGCAGCAAAAGGGACAGATGCACAGAGAAGTTGAAGCATTCCTGCCTATGCCTGCACCATTCCCCTAGAACTTAATGTGCAGACCCCTGGGGATCTTGTGCACTCCCTGGCTAAGTCCCAGCAGCTGTAGGAGCCATTTGCTGTTCAAGAGAATGTAAGAACTGATCAAGCACAAAGATCCCCTGCCCTGGGGGCAGTAGAGCAGCAGACAGGACAGGCAAGGGTGTGTGGACTGTAAAGAGCCTGAGCTGCTGCTCAGCTCCATCTGCAGTTCACCCCTTCCCATGCATCTCCATCACCTCCCAGGGAGAGTGCAAGGGGCCAAAGGGAGGGAAACATGGCACCAACCTCTGCAGAGATGAAGGGAGAAGGGAGAGATGGAAGAGGAGGAAGAGGAGCAGCACAGCCTGAGGATGAAGGAGCCGGAGGGGTACAGCCCAGCAGGGAAGCAGCAGGGGTGTGGAGGCTGCCCAGGATACCCGAGAGTTGCTCAACGGTCACATACTGGGCAGAGAGAAGCAGATTAAACCAGGATAAGAACTAGGGCAAGCAGGCAGGGAGGAACCAGCAGGCCAACCCCCATAGGAAGGTTCATTGTCCTTGGAGGAAAAGCAGCTGGTGTTGCAGCCACCCTGGTGCTGGGCACTGGGTCAGGCCTGCTCTGCATCCTTCTTGCTTGAGATGAGTGGCCATGACTTCATCCAACAGACAAAAAGCCACCCCTCCCACTGCTGGGCACCCACTCTGCTCCCAAACCCTGCCACAACATCCAGAGCACCCCAGCAAGGAGACTGGGCAGCTTGAGCCTCTGCTCCCCACTCAGCTGCAGCCAGACAAGTGTCCTGACCCCAGAGAGATGCGGCCTCCAAGCACCAGGGCACACAGGGAGCTGCATATCTGCAGCTGCCTCACTGTCTGGGATGCAGCGGGCAACCCGAGGGAGCAAACCCGAGCATGCTCTGGGGCAGGTACCTCGTCGGCTGTGGGAGCTACAGCAAGCAAGAAAGAGCGCTGAGCAGCAGCAGGGGCAGCAGCAGAAGCTTTAGTGTCCAGGTTGGGGCCATGTGCATTACTGCAGAACCTGAAAACGTCAGACAGCCTCATGTACTCCTAGAAATCCACGGCAAAGGAGAAGGAGAAGAGTTAGACCCGTGTGCTGGCATCATGGCACTGACTGCATAGTGGGAGCAAACTTCCCTGTGCATCCATGCCCCAACACTGCCTCCCCAGCCCTGCCCTGCTGCCTGCCCATGGTGTCCCTGGTGTGCAGCACCAGGCACCTTGGGATGCTCAAGCTGGGCGGGGTGTGCTTACACCCATCTTACTCCAGCCTTCAGCACAGCTTTGCTGAGTGCCTACAAGGGGCAGGGATGCCTCAGGGTCTTCCATGGTCACTGGCCACAAGTCTTCCCTAGTGCAGCAGGAGTGGATGAGGCACCTCAAGCTGTGCTGAGCCAGCTTAAAATCCAGTTCCTCATCCTTTCTGAACCAAACATCCTAAAGCTGTGGAGTTGCTCTTATTTTGGGAAAGCCAGGCTAGCAGGACCCTACAGGATGCTGTCAGGCGGTGCTCAGCCAGATGGCAAGCAGTGAGCAAAAGGGAAGCCTGTGCCCCACACTGCTGCACCAGGATTAAAACAGAGGGCAGCAGCAGGAATTGGAATGTCTGGTGGGCTCAGGAGAGCACCTGGAATCAGGGACTGAGTGTTAATGAGCACAGCTCTCAGACAGCTATATGATAAATGCTCCAGCCATGCTGCTGTGGGGATGCCCTGCTGCCTGGGGGTGGCATCAGCCCACAAAAAGGGTCTCGGCCAAGGAGGGGTAGGTGAGCAAGCACATGCAGTCCTCTAGTTAGTTACCTCGTGTGCCTTGGGGTAGGAGTAGGTAGCAGGAGAAGCTAAGGAGGCAGCTGCTGCTGGCAGGGGGCTCAGGGGCTTAGTTCCCTCCAACAGCTCATAAGGTTCTGAGATGTGGAGGGTCTCCTGTTGAAGGGTAAAGATCACATAGGCAAGGTGGGCACAGATAGCAGGGTGGCAGCAGCAGGAGTCCCACTGCAGGCAGGCACGAGGGGACTGTGCCATCTTGTGCCTCTTTCCAGCAGCACATCAGGCAGCACCACAGCCCCTGAGGGCATCATGGTTCTGGCTCCCTATTCAGAACCATGAGCAGGGTAACAGGGCAACTGACTTCCACCTAAAAGCCCCCTGGACCAGCATCAAAACATCCCCACACTT
Source organism: Cyanoderma ruficeps (assembly GCA_008694505.1). Lineage (NCBI taxonomy): Eukaryota > Metazoa > Chordata > Aves > Passeriformes > Timaliidae > Cyanoderma > Cyanoderma ruficeps. The sequence goes on along the minus strand of VZDJ01000063.1, from coordinate 2,869,341 downwards.
GCTCTCCAGCAGGGATGGGAGCCTAGGCAGTCCTGTCCCATGTGCTGCTCTGTTGCATTTTTTTCCTCCCTCCCAATCTCTGCAGCCCATGGTCAGAAGGTACTTTGCGACACAGGAACTGCTGCAGAGCAAAGCTGGTGGTACACAAGGCTCATCCTCACTGATGACAGCAGCTTGGGAGAGCAGCTCTAATCACCACAGCCTCCTCTACCCACTTACCTCTCGGAGAGCTGACGACATTTTTGGGAAGCTCCTGCCACCTGTGACGAGCTGATATCGCCTCTCCAGAGACACAAGCTTCTCCTTCTCCTGCACATGGGATGACAGGGCAGAGGCAGCTGATGGTTACCGGCATCCCACGGCTGGTCACCCCCCAAGCTCACCCTGCCTGCCAACAACCTGTCAGGAGCTGGCATGATCTTGTCTCCTGCCTCAAGCACCCTCAGGAGCACAATCATGGCATTACCTTCTGCAGGAGCTGCAGGATGCTGTTCCTCTCCCTGGCCAGGCGCTCGGTCTCCTGGGCACTCTGAAGCTGAATCTGGGCAGCCTGGGCATCCAGGGCAGCCACCCGCTCCTGGGGAGCAGGCAGCAGAGATGAGCTGGCTGCTGGTCAGCCATGGGATGCAGCCTGGCCATGCCAGACCCATGAGGCACAGCCCGGCCACACTGGACCTACTGCCCCTCCATCCCTACCTTCCTGCGGGCAATGCTACGATGGCACTCAGCCCGGCTCTGCAGGAGCTGCTGGCCTCGTGCCTCGCGCTCCTCTTCAAGGCGGCTCTCTCGCTCCAGCTGCTGGAACTCCAGGTCCTCAAACAGCTTGGCCTCCGTCTCCAGTGCCTCTGCCTCCTTTGAACACACAAGAGCACTGTGAGTGGATCAGTCCCACCGGATGGGCACCTCCGCATCCTGTAGGCAGGTCTCCCACAGCAAAACCTCCTGCCGTGCCTCCACATCCTGGTGCTGGCCAGGAACAAGAGCTGGTGGCCAAGCCTGTCCTCTGTGCCTGGTGTAGGCAGGCAGGCAGTTTTGCCTTCTGTTGAGTACCAGAAACATGAGAGATACTGACGGGAGTGTCTGCCATCAGAAGAAGGCAATGGAGGCACCCAGAACTGGTCAGGACAGGGCAGTCACCCCCACGAGATGAGCTTGCCACAGCCAGGGGTTTCACCAGCCCTTGGAGACCAGCTGCTCCTGCTTAACCACATATAGGCTAAGGCCATGCCCTGACAGGTAGCAAAACACCCCGTTCTGGGGTAACCACCAACACGCAACACTGTGTCACCAAGCCTACAGGTGGCAAAGCCCCGACAGACAAGCACCATGCTGGACAAAGTCCTGTGTGTCCTTCCAGCCTTCATGCACCAACAGCACATGGCAGCACTCAGCTCTGGGCCTGCCAGTGCCACCCTGGCAGCCACTGCGCCATGCACCCCACAGGGATGTGTGTCACCCTGCTCCATGAGACAAGCAGCCAGTGACACAGCACTGATGTTGTGGCTCCTGAGGGCTCCCACACACTGAGACTGCTTCATCACCCCCCCTGCCTACTGTACAGCAGACCCTCATCCAGAATGCGTGTGCCTGGCCAGAGCAGGCTGTGGCAATGTGGGTTTATCTGGGCAGGCACTAGCCACAGGCTGGGGAAAGTCAACCACTTCCAGAAAATACCAGATAACAGGAAAAAAAATGCTGAGGACTAGCAGTAACATAGATCAACATCACTATGTAAATAAACATTCACAGGAAATAGCTGGAGGCAGCCAGATGAGGATGCAGCAGCCCCCAAGACTCCCCAGCCTGCCCTCCTTTGCAGGGCAGGGTCCATGCTCGTGCCCTGCCCGGTCCCGAGGAGCTCTGCCGAGCCGGTCCCGAGGAGCTCTGCCGAGCCGGTCCCACGGCCCGGGCCCGGGCGAGCGGCAAGCTTACCAGGACGATGGTGCCCGGTGCCAGCCGCCTCCAGCCCGGGTGCGACGCTCCCAGTGCAGCCCCGGCTGGCAGGGAAGAGCTGGCCTAAGCTGGAGCGGAGGGAGGTGGGCCATGGTCCGGGAGGGGTGGGGGGAGACACTGACCCTTCGCATCTGCTCCTGCAATTGCTCCCGCATTGACTCGGGGCACTTATCAAGGTGGCTCTTCGACTCATGGTAAAGCACCCGGAGTTGCTCTAGCTCCTTCCTTTCAGCATCAACCTTTGCCCTTTCCTGAATCAGGGGAGAACAACACAAAACCAAAAAAAAAAAGGAAAAGAAAAAAAAAAGAAAGAAGAGAGAAAACACACTTCTCAAATGGGCGCCATGCAGAAGCTGTAAGTTAGAGAGGGGCTGAGGAGAAGGAGCATCATGGCGGCTACAGGGGGATTGAGAGATCAAGAGACACAGGAGCCAGGGCTGAGCATTTGTTAGAGGGGTTACAGCCTACCCTTGACCTCATCTTTGTGTTTCCAAAAACAAACATGCAGGCAGCATGGTTCAAGTCATCCCAATCCTGCACACAGCTGCATCTCAAGAACCACTAACTTCCTTTGTTAACTGCTGCCAGTTAGGAACTGCAGGTCCTGAATGCAGCCTGAGGGCATGGACCACCCTCATGCATTAGAAGGAGAGGGCTGCAGCAGTGGAAACAGAAGGCTGTGGTCCAGCAAGAGATGCTCAGGCTATGATGAGTCAGCAGCAGAGCAGACATTTACTTCTGGGCCTGGGATGAGGGGCCTGGCCACAGGAGCAGTAAAATGGGGTCAGCAATACAGGACTGGCACAGGGGAACCACCTCCCACAGGTCTGACACTACCATACAGGGGCTTGGCATTGAGAAATTCTTGCTGCAAGGAACCCTGTGCTTGAGATGGGATACCACGTAAAGGGCTATGAGGGGACATGCTGGAAGGGAGTCAAGGCTGGTACAGGCAGGTGGATTGCCTGGGGACTCCTGGACATGCAGAGATGTCAGAGATGATGGCAGAGTTCAGAGCAAGCACTATTAGTGTGAGTAGTGCAGATGGGTTAGGAAAGTGGGTGGTTAGGTCAGCAGAGAAGCTGGGAGAGGGCTTTCCCTGCACTCCTCTCCTGGCTCTGCATGAGGCTGTCCCTGGCTACAGAAGATGCCTACAAAGGACTGGAAGACCAAAAACAGAACAAAACCTGCAAATGCTGTACGAGCACCGCCGGCAGGCACAAATGGCCACTCTGCCAGTCCACAAGCACCCCAACATCCCTGGAACCCACAGCTATGGGGCTGGCCAGACCTTGAGGGATGCTGATGCCACATCACAGTGACACAGAGCTGCTGGGGGGACCTTGGCATAGGCTGCACAGGGACAATGGCCTCAGGCAGCAGGAAACTCTCCAAGGCCATCCCACACTGTCTGCAAGGCTGTGGGACAGCCAGCAAGCAGCAGCTGGGACAAATGTGCCACACACGCAGCATCGTGGGTGCCTTCAGGCAGTAACCACACCACAGGCAACAGCAGGTGCAAGGGGACCGGGACCCCCTCCTAAAGCCACCAAAGTTAAACACCTGCACTGATTTCCCAGCCACCTCCAGCAAACTGAACACTACAGCAACAGCTGCCATCACACAAGAACGTGCAGCAGAATGAGGTGACTTGCTGTAAGATGCAGTTCCCCAGCAAGGGCAGGTAATGGGGAGTGCCAAAGCCTCTACTTTGGCACTGCCCACTACAGGCAGCAGCCATCCAGAAAGCCTCACATCTCAGTCTCCCTGCCAGAGCAACAGGCAGCAGCCAAAATGCTTCCTGCAGGTTAGCTGTGCTGTCCTTCAGCAGGGCTGTTTGACTAACCCCAGGCAGACAGACAGATCCCCCCACGACACAAACCACAGGGGCTGCTCCTCAAAGCCTCTGTGAAGCCCAGGGTCTGGAGAACATGTCCACGGGGCAATGCTGCAGCATGAGGCATTGCAGCACTGGCTGTGAGTGCCAGGGAGGGTATGGCACAGCTGGTGACAATGGCAGCCTGTGACTGGGTTCACCTTGTCCCGCTCCTTGCGGATGCTGGCGTCCAGGCTGGAGAGCTTCTCCTGCAGCTGCTGCACTGCTTCCTGCTCCTGCCGCAGCCGCACCACCTCTGATTCACGCTCACCCTGCAGCAGCGCCCGCTCCATCTCTGCCTGGACAAGCAAAGCAACGTCAGGATTGCTGCTCCAGCTGGATCTAGCTCATACCCTTGGGATTCGGTGCTGACTGGTGAGGGCAGCAAGCAGCAGCGTCCCCTGAGCTCTCACCTCTCGTGATGTCTCCTGCAGCTGCTGCTCCAGCTCCTTGACACGGCCCTTCAGCTGGTCCAGGCGTCCGAGGACACTGGCACGCTCCTCCTCCAGCCACTGCACCTCCTTGGCTCGGGGTCCTGTCAGCTTCTCGTGCTGTGGAGAGGGCTGATTGGCATGGCACAGTGTAGCATGGGATGGTAACACAACAGCACAGCTGTCCCCTTACCTCGTGGTGGGTACTCTCAGTGCTGCTGCACTCCTCCTTCAGGTTTTCCTCATCCGACCTCTCCAGGCTCTCCCCCTGCTGCAGCTCTTCAACAGCATGGCCCACAGCCATGGCACCCCTGGGCACCCACTGGCCAGCATCTGTGTCACCAGCCAGGAGTCTGTGCATGTCACCTGGCTCAGTGCCATCTGTCTTGGTGTACTCAGCACAGAGGTTCAGGATGGTCTCCAGGCGCTGCCGTTCCTGTGAGGAAGAACAGTTCCCATCCAGCATGTGCTGTGGCAGGAGCACACAGAACCCTGGGCCAATGGTGGCCACCAGAATACGGGCCCACACGCTGAGATGCAACATTACAAAGTGCAATGCAGCCAGCTCGACCCCACACCAGAGCCAGGCACACGATGTGCTGGGAGCTTGAGACAGACTAATTACAGGCAGCAGTGGCGGCTGCCAAGCGCCTCCACTATTTCCAGGCAGTGACTCAGCCTGCCTGAGCCAGGCGTGAGTCAGGGCTGAGCAAACACGGCCCTGGCAGCTCGGCCTGCAGGACTGGCAAACCTCATCCGGGCAGATACCAATTCCATAAAAACTCCATCAGCCCTAAATATAGATGCAATGTCCACAAAGCCATGGCACCACCAGCAGATGCACTCTGGCAAGGATGGGCAAGGTGTGGAGAAGGCAGGGGCACCAGTATTTGGCCGGTAGCCCTGAGGCCATGCCAGCCCCAACAGGCTGCTGTAACTTGGGGGCTTTGTATTCCTGGAGAGCTGCTGAGCATCAACGGCTTCTCTTGGCCATAATCCCCCTGGATAAGCCGGCAGCCTGACAGCTGTGGCAAATCCTCAAGAGGCAAAGGCCAGGTTTCAAAGCAGCAAACGACAACAGGTATTTGCAAAGAGGGTTCCACACTCAAATGTGTCCCTTCCCAGCCCCAAGGCTCACCAGGCGCTCCATCTCCTGCTCCCGAACCCGCTCCTGCCGCTGCCGCCGATGGTACTCCAGCAATTCGTCCTCGTTGTCACTGATCTCAGTGATGCTGTTCTTGCGCTCCCGTGACCCCACTGGCAGCCGCGGGTCCCCCAAAGGCTTCCTGGGGGTGCGGGGGCTCTGCCGGGGCGAGGGCACAGCTGGGGAGCCCAACCCATATGCTGAGCTCAGGCAAGTACTGAAACTGGGACGGCGTGTGGGGTTCTCTGCCAGCAGTGGGGGTGAGGGACCCCCAGCACCTTTTGACTCCTCTGGGCCCTTGCGCCTGGCACGGGGACTGCCAGGCACTTCCCTGCCCAGCCGGGGCTGTGGCGAGGGGGTGTCAGGGGCCACCCGGGGACTGGCAGCCCGGCGTGACAAAGAGGGACTCAGGGGAGGCAGCTCCCGCATGCTCTCAATGTTCCTCCGGGCCACCCGTGGGCTCTCAGGGGGCTGCAACCGGGCCTCTGGGACTGCCCTGCTGGTGGGCTGCCGGCTGGGGGCCAGAGAGTCCCGTGGCTCCCGGAAGGGACTGGGGGGCCGCTCCTGCAGGGCCACCCGCGGCCGCGGTGCCACCCTGGGCGTCAGCCGGGGGCTGCCCACCTGGTGGTCCTCGAGCCTCTCAGCTGGCCAAGGCTCACTAGAACCCCCACCAGGCAGAGTGGGTGGCTGGACACTGTGGTTGTAGCTGGAGGAGCGAAGTGGGAGGGGGGGTGGCACGGCTGGGCCCTGCTCTTGGCTGCTGAGTGAGGGGCTGGTGTAGCTACTGCTGCTGGCTGGTGAGGAGAGGGGAGAGAAGTTCTCATAGCTGGAGCCCCCCGAGGCGGCCCCAGGGCTGGGTGGAGGGGACAGGAGGCAGCGCCCACCCCCATTCACCACAGGGGAGAGGGGGGATCGGCTGTAGGCAGGCGGCTTCTGGATGCTGGGGGATGCTGACTCCTCCAGCACCAGCGAGTCCATGATGTCCTGCAGGTCCTTCTCAATGGAGCTGACAAGGGAGCTGTGGCTGTGACATCCACGCTCTGACAGCTGGTGGCCACCATTCACCAGGGCCTCGGATTCTGCAGGGAAACAAAGGAGCAGGCATCAGTGTGGTGTGATTCTGTCGCAGCCCCTGCCTGGGCTGGGTCCTACAGAGCAGCCTGGCATCATTCTTCCACAAAGCCTTGCAGAATCAGAGCTGAGTTGCAGTCCCTCTTTGCTGCACCCTGAGCTGCCTGCACCCTGCTGCCACCCTTTCCCACTCCACTGGGGAGCCGGGACAGGGAGGAGGCTGGAATCCCGCTAGCCCCATCACCCAGGAGACAGAAACCTGAGAGGACAGCCCAGCTGCCCTCCCTGTGTCGAAGCTCCCTGCTCCACTCCCTGAAGAGCAGCTACCCGCACCACCCACTGGCACCCACCACTTGCCCCTTGCACACTCTGGCTTCCCAGCTGGGGGTCAGAGACACAATAGCCAAAAGCTGCTGACCTGCAGCGCCTCTGGACCCACCATCTTGCCCACAGCTGCCCCACACTCCAGCCAGGGTGCCCCTGTCTGGGTTGCCCTGTCCTCCCTGCGCAGCACCGATGTGCCTGTCACTCAGGGGACTAGCGAATCGCAGCAGGCACGGAGCCCAGCCAGGACAGCATGCCACCCAGGCTGCGTCACCCCCTAGCACCCAGCAGCTCCCCCACAGCAGCTGGCACTGCCTTCATGCCCGGAAAGATGTGCTGCAGCGCTGTCAGTGTGATCCCACCCAGCCCCGCGTGGCGGAGAGTCAGCATGCACACACGGGATGCTGCACAGTTGCATGATGCTCCTCAGCCACCGCACCGCCCCATGTCCCTCCTCCTGTCCCCCAGCTGCAGGCATGCTGCCTTCCCAACACACACGTGGCACGGGAAGGCAGCCAAGCTCCTCTCCCCGTGCCAGGGTGTGCTGGTTGGGACAGGGATAAGGGCCACCAGCCCAGGAATCAGTGCTGGAGATTTGGACATCCCCAGGAACTGGGCATGGTACTGGCACCTGGCCCACTGCCCCACGTACAGGCAGACACAGCAAGATAAGCTCATGAGACGAAGGACAGCAGCCAGAAGAATGGCCTTCACAGCCTCAGCACAGCTACCCCAGCACATAAACACTCGCTTTCAGGCAGCTGGGGGGGCTCCGACGGGCGATGGCTCTGTCATGGCCAGGCTGGGCAGAAGTGAAAGCCATGCCTCAGTGCCCCCACAGTCAACCTCTTTGAGGTGATATTAATCATTAACAAATACCAGTCCAGCTGCCATACCATGCTGAGCTGATGGATGGCACACCGCTGCTGGATGTGAGCCCCACTCCTGAGTGCAACAGGACAGGGCTGGCAGGGCATTGGGCACTGGTAAAGGCTGATGGCATGGGTCAGGGAGCACCTCAGCATCTGCCCTGCCCCACCTGGGGCAAGGAGGGAGGGGTCACCTACTTGCTGGTAGCCCATAGAGAGCCGATGGGCTTCTGGCCCCCGCTGGGATCATGCTCTTAATCCACTTGGCCTCAGCAGGGTGGTTGAAGCGGAGGAAGGTGGCCTGGCCCAGGCAGATGGTGCACCCTTGGGAGAGAGAAGAGAGGGTTCAGTTGCTAGCCAGCAATATCAGAGTGGTGCCAGAGCATGCAGGGAGGTAGTCGGGCATTGCTGACCCTAAGATGCACCCTTGGGAAGGGAGCGGGCTCCTGCTGTCAGCAGAGGCTTAGGGGGAGACTGAAATCCAGGTCACTCTCTGGCAGCTGCCGGCAGCGCATCTCAGGCGCAGGCACAGCTGGGGACCCCGCCGGGGGCCGCGGGGGAGTTGGCAGCACTCCAAGGGCTTGCGTGGCTGCCAGCTGCAGACAAGACAGCTCCTGTCCCTGCTTGCAAAGCGTCTCTTCTTGGCCCAAAGCAGCGGCCCTCTTGGGGCAAGGAAGGCACCTCAGGAAGGGGAGCAGAGCCATGGGCACTCGCTGTCCGTTCACCTGCTGCCCGTGGTGTTGGGGAGGCATGTGCTGGCAGCAGGGAGCATCAGGCGGCGAGAAGGCGGGTTGCTGCCGACACACCCCACTTTGAAGCGCCTGCCAGGGCTGTGGGGAAAGGCTCACTCTGTACCAACAGCCGCTGCTGAAAATCCCTCGCCGGAGGGAACGTGTTTTTTGGAGCAGCCGTCAGCCCAGTTCGCAGCAAAGTGAGCGAGAGGCAGTACAGACTAACTGCCATCGCCGTCCCGAGGGCCTGGCTCCCCTGCCTGAGCACCAGGGCGGGACGGTGTCCGGCTCACCCCGGCTCAACGAGGGCATCCTGCCTGGCCGGTGGCAGTGCCGACACCCAGCCTGGCAAGGGCTGCCCCGGAGAGATGCTTCACTGCCCTGTGCCTTCCCCAGTGCCGGCACCAGTGGAGCCACAGGTCTCCCCAGCAAAGCGAGCGGGGTGGGGGACCAAACTGCACCACGAGCGTCGGCCTGACAGCCACGCAGTTCAGCCCGCTGTGGCCTTGCACAGATGCTGCCCTTGCTCTGTCGTGTCCCTGCCTGCTCCCGGGGACAGGAGGATGGGCGGCTCGGCTGACCCCTCCTCGCACCCCGCAGCCTACCATGGCCCTCGCTGCCTACTGTGGGACCTGCGGGACCTGGCAGGACTCCGCGGACCGTCGCGCCCGAGCCTTGTCCCGCGGCCACGTGGCTCCCATTGTCCCCCGCGGGGACGCCCGCGGCAGCGCCCACGCGGGTGGGTCCCCCCTTCCCGGGAGGGACGGGGGCAGGCGCGGGGGGCCGCAACGCCACCGCCTGCGGGGGGCATCAGGGCTCTGTGAGGAGCGGGAGCAAGCCCCCCGTCCCGCGCGGACACGCGTGGTCCNCTGTTCTTCAAAGCCTGCCCGGGTCTCTCCCTTCCCACCTCGCTTGGTACACACAGGAAAGCCAGCTCTCAAACTGTGCCAGGACCTGGCACGTTCCCACCGCAGAGCACAGAGGCCGGGAGTATGCCAGCTGGGGTATGCAGTTACAAACACCCCAATACTCAACGGCACAACTCCACGGGCAAAGGCTCCAGTGAACCACAACCTGTTCCTACCTTGGGTGAGGTGTGTGGGCCGCTGGAGTGGCACGCCGTCGATGGCGCAGGCATTGCCACAGGGGTGCAGGGTGAGTGTCCCTCGCACATTCTCGATGTAGCAGTGCTGGGGCGCCAGCCCGGGGCCCTGCAGGACGATGTCTGTTGCAGCCGTGCCAATGGTGGTCCTCCCTGCCAGCAGAGAGGGCGTCTCAGTGTCTCCGACACCAGCGTGCCCGTGGAGACCCCCTGGCACTCACCTTCCTCCAGGGGCAGAAGAGTGATGGCAGTGCTGAGCCGACCGCTGCCCAGGCTCACCAAATGTGGCTTCTCTGTCTGCACCTTAAGCCCCTTGCCCGTGTCAATCAGGTCCAGGGGGCTGTTCTGCAGGAGGAGAGGGAGAGGTGTTCACAGCTCCTGCAGCTGCAGCCCACTCCCCTGCACTGCCCACCTGGCTGAGCTGCTCCAAAATGGCCACATAGCCAGGGTCAATGCCCAGCCAGATGGCAGTAGGACTGTCCAGCAGCAAAATGCAGGAGAGGAGGGCTCTCCTGCCTGTGCTACCTATCCTGGGAAGCAGAGGCAAGCTGCCACGGGAGTTGGAGATCTGTGGGGCTTGGGCTGCATCTAAGAGGATCCGAGCTGGCAGCCGCTTAGCTCAATGGGCTTTGCTGAGGATCCCGTAATAGGATTGGCTGAGGCTGAGGAGAGGCTGGAAGGCAGCGCCAGTGCTGGTGGTAGGGCTGGCTGCAGAGGAGCCAGCCAGATTCCCCTGTTCCCACAGAGCAGAGGTCCTGAGATCCTGTGTGCTCACCTGGATGACAGTCTGGATTCTACGGGTTGGGCTCTGGGGGGTCCTCCCAGATGCCTCCATGGTGCCTTCTTGGAGACGTTGGATGGTATTGGACATGGGCTGCCAGAAGAAACAGAATGGCAGTACGAGTGACCACATTAGGCATTGGCCTTTATGTGTTTTTCCTGCATATCCCAGACAGCAGCCTGAGCACAAACTCTACCCGTTCCAAACTAGCATTTGCCACCAAGAGGACTAGCATCTTGAGCTCCTGTCTTCATCATGTCAGCAGCTGCCTGAAGCCAGTGAGCACCCCTGCCTGCCAAGGCATGCATCCTACCTAGGCACACGTCCCCATCCACCCAGGGAGGCACATGCATGTGCCAGGCATCAGGACAAGACACAGTCCAGGAAGGAAAACTATACATTGGCTCAGTTTTGGGGGCATGATGTTGGAAATGCCTGCTTTATATGCCAAGAGCTGAGGGCAACCAGACCCCAAAGGCTGTCAGTGGAAAAGCACACACAAGCAAAGGTTCTGGCTGTCCCCAGCAACACCTGCCTGCCACACATGGGACACCTGGGCACCCCTGTGCATGCCACCAGTGCCCAGCTCTGGCACCCAGGCACACGCCTCTCCTCCCACACAGTCCAGCAGCAGCTCATAGTGCACAAGCCCAGCTGAATGTTTCATATCCCTGCCCATGTGGCCCACAGGCCTGCAGCTGGCAGGCAGGGCCAACACCCATGGACCAGCCATGCTGCCACATTCTCTGTGTGAGTGGGAGGCAGCTCGAGGAGGAACAATTTCCGTCACCCAGCACTTACGCCATGTCGGGATGCTCCGGGGATCTAAATTTACTTTCTGCTGCTCCCCACGTCCCTCCCTTCCGCCCTGGACTAGCTGACTGGGGCTTAACCCTTCCCGGGCAGCGTAGATAGGAAGCGTTCCATCCCCGTTACGGGATGCCGGTCCCAGGGCCGCCAGGAGGAGCCCCGGGCTCTGCTCTCGCCAGCATCTCCCACTGTCCCGCCAGCCCCCGGAGGGACCCCCCCGCTCGGCTAGCACTGGGCTCAGCTGCGGGGGCGAGTGAACGGCTGTTACACACTGTGGAAAAAATGAAACGCTGGAAAACACCAGGCGTGGGATCCAGCCCTGGGATGAAGCCCGGGCGTCTCCTGCAACATCAGGACTGGCCACCCCACAGCAAGGGCTCCGTGGGGACCACAGTCACACCACGTGGTGGGGGGATACCTCAGCTGGAGCAAGGGGAGGGGGGGCGTAGAGATAAGGTACCCCAAGAGCAGTTCACGAGTGCTCACCGGCTGCCGAGGCAGGATCCCTGCTCTCCCTTACCTGCCACCTGGTCCTGGTGCTGAGCGGGACCCTCCGCGGCCGGGTGCCCATGTTCCCCAGGCACTGGGGTGCTGCAGTTCCCAGCATCTGGAGTCCCCGCAGCCCAGCTGAGCCCCTGTCCCTCACTCACACCTACGTCCCCCGTCACAATGTTCAGGAAGGAGGAAAAGCCAGGAGGGGCCAGGCTGCTGCATAGGAAGGGAGCGGGGCCAGAGTGGGATCTTGTGCCGGTGTTAACTCCTTCCCAGCACAGCTGTACTGGTGAGACCTGGTGAGAATCATGGAGGACCCCCATCCCGGCCACTTGGGGGATTGTCTCTGATCCTACCCACCTCCTGCTGCCCAAACTCTCCACCCAACACCCCCCACTCCACAAGCAGCCCTGCCTGGCCATGAGATGGAGGATGACCCTGGCATCCCATCACTTCCCAATGCCCCCAGTCCCACAACATTGCCCTCCAACAGAGCCCCTCACCTGTCTCGTCAACACACAGGGAACGCCTGCCGTCACCCCAGCCCGTCCTGCCGGAGATGCAGCCCCTCTCCAGCCGGCTCTGCTGTAGGAATGCGGGGCGGGAGCGCGGCCGCCCCAGCCGGCGCCCCACTGCTAGGACGGACAAGGCGGCCTTTCTTCTCCCGCCGCCGCCTGCAGAACGCGCCGCTTGTTCCCGCCGTGGGAAGCGGTGAAGGCAGCAAATGCCAAAGGGTCGGGCTCGGTTACCACCAAACAGCCCACGGTCCTCGTGCACCCTGAGCAGGGCTGCCTGCTCAGCCCCGGCCTCTTAGAAGACAAAAGTCCCTTTCTTCACCTGTCACAGCCAAAAGCCTCACCTGGGAGGATGCCCAGCCCCACCGATGCAGGGACCCTACTAATGCAGGGCAGGCTGCACGCAGACATGCTGCCCCACCGTGCTCCCAGGGAGCCTCTGCATCCCACTGCCCACAGGCTGCAATCTGCCTGCCGGCCCCAAGCCCACGTGGGCAGGGGTGCTCTGGGGGTTCACTCCTGCCTGACCTGCTGTTGCCCACCCAGACCCAAGCTGGGCACAGCACATTCTGACTCACCCCACATCAGGTACCAGCAGACCCCAGAGCTGCACTGTGCACCACTGGCCAGGCCATGGCCATTCAGCCTGTGCTCATGAAGGAGCAGACTGGCAGGCCATGCCATGCAGTATCAGCCGTGCTGGGAGGAAGCAACAGCATGGCAGAGACAGGCGCATGGCATCCCCTTGCATGGCCTCTCATCCCCACTTGTGGCTGGCTGGATGAGTCATGGGAGGAAGCCTGAGTGGCCGAGCTAACGGGTGCACACAGCGGAGCATTGCAGCCTCCAGCCAACTTGGCTGCCTGTTTGCTCCCCATCTGCTAATGCACTTAGGGTGCGCTCACCCCTTCCCACACCCTCTGCCCTGGTAAACAACCGGCTCTTCCGCCGAGCCGCTGGGAAGGGGGAGCTTGTCTCCTGCACAAAGCCAGAGGGAAGTGAGGAGCCTGCTCCTCGCCGCTGCCTCTCGGCCTGGGGCTGAGAACTGAGTGGGGGAGACCCAGCCAGCCCCATCCCACCCAGGCAAGGGATGGTGGGGGCTGCATTGCGGTTGCTGGGACAACGCCATGATCCTGGCAATAACACCACCATAAATCAGGCACCAGACAGCTCCGGCGGGAGCCGAGGAATCCTGGCCACACCCGCTGATTTCATCGCTCCTGCGAAGTGCTCCTGCCCCACTGCAGCACAGCTGTGCTCTGGCCGGGACCCTGCCGGCATCACCGTTCAGAGTCTCCATAGACTGGGGGATGCTCGCCATATGCTCAGGTCGGGGAGGGTGTGCAGCCCCACCTACTCCACCCAGCACTCCCCGAGTGAGCCACTTCCAAGGGCTGGTGAGCCAACCACTGCTGCAGCTCAAACACTGACCCCAGCGTCAGCACATGCCTCTGGACACCACAGTGCAGACACAGGCTCCAGACCCTTCACAAGACTACACAATGGAGAGCTGCTCCCCAAAATGGTCTCATATCAAAATGACAATTTCTCACCTGCAGGCCAGAGGTTTGGCTCAGCAATGAGCATCTGCAACTCCTGCAGATGACATCTTGAGAACCATGACACAGGATGGGTTTGGTGGGTCTTGAATCCAATTCCTGGCATGAATCTATCACCTAGCCCTTCGTTTGCTGGCAAAGGGGTGAGTGAACCAGGCATTGATCACTCTCCTCTTTCTTGTCTGCCAGCAAGGATCCCTTGCCACACCACTCTGTGGTTCCATCCCTCTGCAGAGCAGCCTGCCCCTGCTGCCCCACATGTACCAACACGTGGCATCACACAGCAAACCCTAATGTACAAGGAGTTACCAAAAAATACCCGGCCGTGCTGTCTTGCTACTGCCTGTGGTGCTCAGCCAGGAAACCCGCCCCCTGCAGCCTCTGCCTAGTGCTCAGAGAGGGCTGGGGCCCTGCATGGCAGCTGGAGGAGCAGGAGAGATAGTGGCCCTTCAGCACAGCAGCTGGACCTTCTGGGACTGCCAGATTCCTCTGGCTTTCTGACAGCAGCTGAAGGGGCTGTGGCAGGAGTGTGGCAGGAAGCTGGAGTAAACAAGGTCCAGCCATGGAGCAGGATCCAGCCAGGCCAGAACGGTTCCCAGGCTCCCCAAGAGGTGTCAGAGACAGCAGTGGTGGCCATGGGCCAAGGACCATCTCCTCCTGTGACTGCCCATGAGCTGCAGCAGGATTTGGGGATGGGAGTACCTTGTCTGGCTGCCTTCCAACACTGAGCTGCTCTCAGGGCTCCCACACCAGCAAACCCACCAGTGACCTGGACCATTGGATCCGGAACCAGCTCCCAGCACACCCACACACCACCAAAACATTGTGCAATGATTGGTTTTATAGCTGACTGTGTTTTTCCTACTTCCCGGTCTGCAGCTCCTTCCTTGCACCCCTCCTAGGACACCCCCGGGAGCAGAGAGCCTCAGTATGTCCCATACCTGGCCCCAGCACGGGCCAAGGCAGCTAAGCCCCTTTCTATTGCCCCCAACACATCCCAAAGCTGCCCCTGAAGCACTAGGGGAGTCCTTGCGTTACAGGACACGCTGACCCTGGCCCCACAGGCTCCTCAACCGCAGCGGTCGCCTGGGGCATGAAGAGGGGAGGTCCCACCCCATGCCAGCGGCTCCTCACCTTCACTCCCCTGGTCCGACAGCCCTTCCCGGGCTCCGCCGCCGCTCCACTGTCCACCCACTGCCTGTCCGAGAGTGTCCCCGCCCCAACCGGTGTCGGCATGTCCCGCCCCCGCGTGGCCCGGGCTGACCGATCCCGGCTCCGGAAGGACCTCACGACCCCCAGCCAGCTCCTTTAACAGTACTTTATTTGATTAAAGACTCAGAATTCTCTGTGTACACTGGAATGTGCTCTATTCCCTAGGCCAGGATCATATTAGGTTACAAAAAGTGGGGACCTCGGCTCGGTTTAAATATCACCCTCCAATGAATGTAAGAAAAAGAAAACCAAAACTCCTCGGATGCTTGAACTAACTGATTCCATTTTAAAAATCATACAGACAAGCAGCTCTGGAACAGGACTGGGTTAATGGGATTCATTGCCTACTTTGCTAGGGGAGAGGGCTTGCCCTCTCAGGACAGGACCAGGGTTGATTTCCTCTCAGGTGCTGCCAGCAGAGGAGAGACCATGAACTTCTTTGGCAGAGGACCCCAGGGGCCCATGACAGGCTGGCTGTCTCTCACAGAGCACAGTACACGCACTTTTGGGGCCGTTGCCTTCCACCTGCACTCGGGCCCTCTGGCTGCAGAGGTGAGGTGTGCCCAGGGGCAGGTGACACTCATGACAGGCCCCAGCCAAGCAGGTGAGATGAGTTGTGAGGGGAGCACAGGTCTCTGAGATGAGGCAAATAACGCCAGTGAGGCTGCAGTAGGAGAAATAGCTAGGATCAGCCCCCACATTACCTGGAAACCAGCATTTCCTTCTCCCACACCCGCCAGTGCTGAACCAATACCGGTTTGAGGCAGGTCCTGACAGGCAGGCCAAGTAAATCAACCAGGCTCCACAGCTCCTTTCACCCAGGCAGACAAAGCCCTCAGCCTCCTGGGACACCAGAACAGCCTTGCAAAGGATATACAGCTGGTTCTAACCTAACTAAACTTCCTTCAAAGCCTGGCCTGAGAACAGCTGTGGAAGACAGTGAGGACACAGTTCCCTTTGGACGCTCTCCCTGCTGCAGCAGGAACCAGACCACCTGGAGCTGGGCCATTGCCACACACAGCAGAGCTGGAGGAAAAGCAGTAACTGTGTGGGGTAAAAGGACTTAACCCCCAGGTCCCTCTTCCCTACCCCATGACCCACCCCACCTGTGAGGCCAAGGTCAACTTGCTCAGCTTCCACCAGATGGAAGGGCCAGGACCAGCAGGTGGCCTCACACAGCAGAACCAGAGGCCAAGGAAAAATTAAAATGGCAGCACCAACAACGGAACAGCACGTGATGCTTCAGGAGAGAAGAGGATGATGATGTCTGGTTGGCTCTGGGCTGAGCTCTGAGCATCTTGGGGGTGCGGGGGCAGCACGTCAAAGTCAGGCTCTTTGTGGAGATCTTGCTTTTTTGCCAGTCGGAAAAAATCTGCCAAAGAAATTTGTGGCCTTTCTCCCCATGAGCACGTCACTTCTCTGCAAAAATGTCTGTGACCCAGGAACACTGTAGATGGCAGACAGAGCCACACGTCTTAGCAGAGGGGGCTGTGGCGTTCCCAACATTCAGAATAAACGTCGGCCTCATTTTTTTTTTTAATTTAAAAATTTCTTCCATTGCGTGTCACCAAGTCTGGCATTACAGGATTTCGTACTTGTCCACCAGGAAGGTGGTTTCAGTGGAAAACCTTACAGGGCTGTTCCCATCTACCTGGGTCACTTTGGTAACCTGTGGAGACAACAGGCAACATTAGCTCGGCACTGAACAGCACTCCCTTACTGCAGCGATGCCATGCTTCCCAACTCCATGATGGCCACGACAGCACAACCAACCTGCTGTCTTTAAACCCCAATTCAGCCCTGAAACAAAGATCTTTGTTCCCACCAAACCTGAAAGAGGGGAGTGATTTTCTGTGGTAACACTGTCTCCGCTGAGGAGTGAAGTGGCAACCACTGGCTACACTTCAGTGGAAACAGACAGTTGTATGCCAAGCAGCGTTTTGCCTGCAAGGCCGATGGATTTTCCAGCAAAGTCTGAGGGGAATTAATGATTACTCAGAGACTTGAAGACACAACTGAAACTTCAGGAAAACTCCATGAAGTGTCAGCTGCCAGTGCTGTGTGCTGGCACTCCCAAATCCAGCTGTCTCAGAGGCAGGTTAATGTCAATCCTATAGCCGTGGCCAGTGGGACAGCATGGTGCCGCTGCAGCACGGCCAGGGTCAGCCAGCCGGGAACTGAGGGAAGGGTGACATCCTACCTGTGGAGCATCAGCAGTGAACATACCTGTATGTTGCAATAGTTCTTTTTGGAGATGAAGGAGACCTGCACTGGGAAGAAGTCGTTTGGCTGCCCTGCTATGCTGAACTCCAGGCTACCAGTTTTGTTTTTGGCATCTATCACGGGCAGGCACCACTCAAGGAGGTTTCTCCGGCTGTCGTGGCGATACTCACCATCAATCTCTCCAATCACTGGGGCGCCAACTCCAGACCTAGAGCAGGCAATGAGAAGGGACAATAACTTCCCTGCACAGAGCTAAGGAAATGCCCCTAACACCTGTTGGCTTGGCCAGATCCACAAAACAGGGAGGGGAAGGAGGTGATGGGACTCATTAGTGCTGTGTGGGTAAGGAGCATTACTTACGGCAAGGGGATGGTGATGATCACATCATTCAGCTCTAAGCTCTCCTCTTGTAACTCATATTCAATGTTAACATCACAACTGTTCCCACTCTCTGATGGCCAGCAGTTAACTGAGGAAACAGAGACAGTACATGAACCATGCAGGCCTTTCATGTGGAATAGGCCTTCAGAAGATGATGCACTTCAAAACACCCAGCGAAGTGACCCTCAAGCTGACTTTAAGAAAAGTTTTCCATTTTCCTTGAGGCGTTACAGAAAACACACACTGCAAAGGACAGGTACTATCCAATGGATACACATAGTATCTCCAAGGTCTTCTTCTGCCCAAGCCCCCGGATTTGCACTCACTTGTCAGTGGAATGAAGGATTCTTCTGTGGTCTGCAACCTCCACTTCAGCACGCCCACGTCACTGTTAATAGGGAATGACTTCTCTGGGTTCTTCAAACCGATCTGTGACTCTGTAGTGAAGAGTTTCTTGTCCACATTTGGGTGAGTCTGAAAGAGGAACACATGCCCAGACTGTAGGTCTAAGCCCAAGGAGAGAACCATAGGCAGTGCAGGTTCTACCAGGACAGGCCTACACATTCCAGTGTTTGCTTTGACAAAATACACATTGGGTTTCCTCCTGGCCCAGAAGCCCATCTGGAGCACAACTGCTTATCAACCTGGGATTCCTTCTAAGAAATGCTGATCTGACAAGAAGGATCCCCACCACTGTCTTTCTTATGTGCATCTGCACCAGAGACTGAAGAGATGCAGGCTGGTATCTACAGAACAACTACAAGTCAAAGACCATCCTGGAGGTTTACACTACATTACAGCAGACATTACAAGAAAAATCAATCTAATGCTGTTGGGAAAAACAGCCTGACACCATAACACTACTGTCTCCCCACAGCAACCTTAATGCACATGTGTCAGTGGCCAAACTCTATTTAAACATTCTTTCACAACCTCAAGCGTGAGCAGCTTTTTAGAAGCAGAGGATTTTTGCAAGTCACTGTTCAAGTCACATTGGAAAGACAGGAGTCAGCAAACAGTTTGGTCTCATCTTCCACCTGATGCACTGCCTGTGGGAGTGCTGTTAGCAACTCACTCATGGGATGCCCTGGAAGAAAGTGGACTTGCAGACAGCAATGATATACAGACGATCCCTAGTGAGGAGTGAGCCAATGTGCCAAAGCAGTATCCCCTCCAGGGATCAGTAAGGTCCCATGAAGTGGGAGAAAGGGAAGGAAGAATCTCCCAAGAACCTTCTCAGCTGCAACTGCTGACTGCTATCAAAATGCTCCAGCAATCATCCCAAGTACAGCAGTGACAGGACAAGCAACCTCAGAAAGAAATAGCTTCCAAGAGAATATATTACTTCCCCATTGGCACAGGAAGTTTGTTATCCCATTTCCACTCCACAGCTGCAGCTGACATCACACAATAAGCACCAGGCTGCTGGAAAGTCCAAGTGAGGTCACCTGGCATGCCAAGGTGCACTGCTGGGCAGATAAGGCTCCGAGGGCAGGATGGCAGGAGACTGCATTTTTCCAGTGAACTTCAATCCCTTGAGCAAGACTGGCCCTGCACTTCTGCTAATACCTGTACTGACTACTCCCATCTCCAATGAATTTGCTGAGAAGGCTTAGATGAGAACACAGGACAGCAACATACTCTCGAGTATTTTCACTGTTTTTCCCCCGCAAAGCAGCAAAACTATTTTCAACAGCACGGGACTCCAAACAGGCTTTACCTGTAGCTGCACTCCCCTCTTGTCTTCGTTTTCTACATGCAGGCGAATACGTGCAAACTTTTCATCAGAGATGTGCAGCATGATCATGCCATGAAGCTCCATGTTCTGCAACCCTCCGTCACGGCCACAAGTCAAGGAGATTTTCTCCTCTATTTTCATGTGCACGCTAGACAGACAGAGGAAAAAGCTCAAGTCCTACACTTGGTAACACCCAGACAGCAAAGAGATCACTGCTGAGTAAGGACAGGCTGCGTGTACTGAGCAGGGGCTCCCAAACAACAGCATAACTAGTACATGGTGGCTGATACTGCTTTGACAGTGAACTCAGGGGCAGGAGGATGCATGCATATGGGTCTGCAAGGGATGGGATCCCAGTTAAATGGCAGTGATGTAGCATCTTGACACACTCAAATCCCCTCTGACAGGTCACAGCGCAGCTCAGGGCACAAAAAGGTTCTGAATTGCTATGTGTAAAATGAATTGTGTGAACGCCTCCATCCTGAGCAACAACAAAGCTGGGAAACAGGGAAAATGGCACAGGGAAATTTCCAACCTGAGCTCAACAATGAAAGGACAGCCCATTTTAATTAAGAGGATGCCTAACCAAACTAGCTATCTGCTTTGCTGCTGACATGCTTTCCCAGATCATGCCCAACTTTTATAATTACAAGGTAAGAAAACACAGGAAAAAGCCAAAGAAGAGCAGGGACGGTCTCTCCCAAGGCCACATGCAGGGAGAGCCGTGAGGAGACTGCTTGCAAAGCGAGGGCAGCACTCACCTCTCCATGTTAATGGGAGGAGTGAGAACTTTGGCTGCTTCTGCAGAGCGCTTGCCTACAGAAGTCATGATATTTTCTCCTTCCGATTTCAGCTTGTCCACGAAGTTATCCACCTCCTTCCCTTTAGCACCAAGTTTCAAGGCTTTACTGGGACCCGACGGCCTAAATAAAACGTGTAATAATCTCCAAGTCAGCTGACAGCAACGGAACTCATGTTAGATCCTCTGGTCACGTGGCCTGAGCCAACACTGACTCCAACATCTGCCACCTGATGTCCCCCCTACCTGGCTGGAGCTGGTGCCACTTTGGGCTTCTCAGTCTCAATGATGGTCTCTGTGATCATCGCCGTCACGCCCCCAGACACGGCTGAGCTGCCGAAGCCCCCGAACCCTGGTGCCTTCTTGCCGTGTCTCTCTGCATCCCTCCTGGCCTGCTGCAACTCCTTCGCTTTACGGCGCATCTCGGCCTTCGCTTCACGTTCCTGTGTCTGAAGGAAAAGATAAGAGGCTGATGGAGCTTTGCAACCTCAGCCCTACCCTGCACAGGAAACAAGTGCAGTTGCCCAAAAACCCCCGGCCAAGAAAAAAGAAACAAGACACGGGCATTTAGCCCTCAGAAAAGATAAGTAATTGCATGGCCCCCCTGAAGTGGAGGAACACCTCTTGTATAGCAAAGGTGGTGTTTCCCAGACAGGGCACCTTGTGTCAGGATTGCAGGTGCTCCTGCTCACCTCTCTGACTGCCCGAAACACCTTTTCCTCATGTGAGTCCATCTCAGTGAAGGTCCGAATTTGTGCCAGATTTACATTCTCGCGATAGCCCAGGGCGACAATTTCATCAAAGGCAAAGATTAGGTCGAAGCAGTGTTCTGAGATCTCATTCTCTTCCAGAGCTCGACAATATTCAGGGATCTAGAAAGGGAGAACATTTTAAAGGAGTACCCACAAACAGTACTGTGTAATCACTTTCTTTCTACCACCTCAGAGGTCACAACTGTGCCAGACCCTTCCAAGCCCGGCACACCTTTACACTGCCCTTCGTACCATTACATTGTCAATAATCAAGACAAAGTTTTGCCATTGTTAGCTTTTCTACATTAAAATCCTTACAGAACCTCTCAGCTTCCTCATAACACTACCTCAAAGGAACCCAACTGCATGCTGGGACCAGTGAATTTCCTGAAAATCCTTTGGTTGCGTGAAGACACAAACTTGCTGCTTCAGGATTCCTGCATGGCAGCAATGTACTTGTAACAACCACACACTGTACGGAGAATACTTAATGCTAAATTACAGTCAACTTCACCAAGTGAAGTACAACTGATGATTTTTTTATGTGGCGTTCAAAACTACCACCAAAAAGTTCAGAGCTTTCTGTCCAGCCAAGAAAAGGAAGCTGTGGAACACAGACCTACCAAATGGAGGCATGCAGTGTTCCTGTGGCAGCTCAGAAACAGATCCCTGACAATAGCACCATTCTGGGCTATAGGCACATCCCTGAGTGACGAGTCCTTACCACTCTAGAGAAGAGTCGGAGTGTTTCCAGGTCTTCCAGGATGTTGCTGTTTTTGGTGGTAATCAGTACCATGTAGAGTTTCTCCATGGGCTGGTAGACATACCGCACACTCTCTGTCTCCACAAACGTGTGCTGCTTCCCTGTGTTCATCAGCTTTGGGAATGCCGCCAGCAGCCCCTCGATGCGGGTTCGAGTCATCTCCACGAACTGCCGGGACACGATGGCCTTCCCTGCTTTTGTGCACACGGCGGCTGCCAACAGCACCTGGAGGAGAGCAGCACGTGAGCAGGGCCTCCCGTGCTCACAGACAGCATCCCTTCCCATCACACCTCACCTGCACACCCTTCCTTAAACAAGATCCTAAGTCTCTCTCTGTGAAGAGGCAATGAACGATGTCAAGAGAAGAGACACCTCTGCTTTTGCTCTCTCTCTCTCTCTCTTTGTTTCACATTCTGTCCCAACATAATCCTGAGAGCTGTCCCTACTTCTGTCAGGCAAACGATCACTCCCGATTTCACAGAGGTATAACAACCCCTGGGAGCATTAGGGGGAGGCTCTAGGTTATCGACTTCTCCATCAAGCTGTCCCAGCTTACAACTACACCAGGAACGCTGTGAAATGTAACACATCTCCAATGCCATACGCACAGCACACCCAGGTTAACGAAGCCCCGGTTATCACTCACAGCCCTTGGATGACTCTCAGGCATCTCGCAGGCGTTATCACACCGACAGGGCAGCAAGGCACTCACCAGCTGCATTTTCTCCATCTCCCAGTCTGCCCAGTTCCTCCCTATATTTCTCTCTCACAGATGTTAATTACCTTTGTCAGCATAATTCTGTTTTGCACTTCAGATCTTTTAAATCCCCAACTGCGGTTATTGACAGAAAGTATCCGAAACCCTCAAACGCGGCAGCGCTAATCCTGCCGCACCTCGGGCACAGTTCAGTTCTGACGGAGCCGTGTGTTGGTCTGTGCTGACCCCAACATCGCCGCGACGGACAAAAGGAGCCGGACCAGCCCTGAGACAGGGTCGCACGGGAGAGCAGGAGGGCACCATCCGCCCGGCTACACCTGAGACCCCGAACGCACGTCAGAGCAGGCGGGAGGCCGTGCTGAGGAGTCACCGTGGCTCCAAGTCACCAGAGAAAAGGTGCCGCGTCCCCGCCGCCCCCAAGGGTCCCGGCCCGACCTGGGGCGGTAGCGCCGCGCTCCGTCCCACCAGGCCGCAGGATCCAGCGTCAGCCTGAGCACAGGGCGGGCGGGCGGGGCGGGCCCCGGGGCTGCCCAGGGGGCTGCTCCGAGCCCCGCGCTGCCCGCGGCAAACAGGTCCTTCCCTTACCATAGCGGCGGCGGCGGGATCCGCGCTCGGGCCCTCCGCTCTCTCCGGTTCCCGGGCGGCCCCGCAAGATGGCGGCCCCGCGCCACGTCCGCACCCGGAAGTACCGTCACGGCGGGGAGGGGCAGGGAGGGGGGCAGGACGAGGCGGGGGAGGGCGGGGCGGGGGCACCTCCTAGCCGCCAGGGGGCGTGCGCGGCCGGGCCGCTCCGGCTGGCCGAGCCGAGCGCGGCGGGGCGGAGTCGCCATGGCGACGGCGGCAGCNCAGCGGCGGCAGCGGCGGCGGCGCGGCGGGACGCGAGGCGGGCGGAGGTGGGACACGGGGGATACGTCGGGACAGAACGGGACACAGGGTCGCGGGCGGAGTTAGGGCACGGGACACAACGTGGCAGGACACGGCGGGCGGTGGATGTGGATGCCGGGCTGCCCCGGCCCTGACTTTGCCTCTCGGCGCAGCCCCGCCCGGTGGAGAATCAGCCGTACGACGAGAGCCTGGAGCTGCCTGAGGCTGAATCGGGACCCCGCTCGCCGCGGGCGGGGGGCACGGGCCGCCTGCGGGACTCCCGTCGGCCCGCGGTGTCTGTCGGAGCGGCCGAGCGCGGGAGCGGCGATCGCGGCGAGCGCGGCGGCGGAGGGAAGGTACGAGTCGAGCGCGGCGGGCCGGCCCGGTGAGACTCGGTGATATGCCGTGAGACCCGGTGATATGCCGTGAGACCCGGTTCTCTCGTCCAGGAGGAGGCAGCGGCACACCTCTCCGGCACAGCCAGCTCCAGCGAGGATGACGACGAGGACGATGAGGACTCGGAGGAAGATTCCTCGGAGAGCGACTCGGAGGAGGACTCGGAGGAGCACGAGGCCACGCTGGAGGGGTGAGCGGTGTTCCTGGCCAGAGGGGCTGGGCCGGAGGCTGGTGGGTGCTTTTCGGGACATGTCGGCTCCACCGGTTTCCCCTGATCCTACGAGGGTGAAGAGAGTCGTGGGCATCGGGACAGGCAGCTCCTGCCTCCTCTTCCCCGATGCTCCAGGGCGAGGTGGTGAACCAGTCCCGGGCTTATTTGATGTGCCCAGGAGAGGCACAGCTGGAATGATTCAAGGTGTAAGCCAGGCCGGGCTGGCAGAAGTCCAGAAAAGGGAAGGACCATCTAAAATATGCCGCTCAGATCCTCATAATTATTTTCCTTTTCTATCCTTCTGAGCTTCAAAGCTATTGTAGACCCCTAATTGCTGTCCTCTTGCTGCCTTTGTGCAGAGCACTTAGCCTCCTTCTGACAGCCCTGTGTGGGCCTGAATGATCTCAGATATCCAGCGCTCAGGTGCTTTTCTTGGCCAGCAGGTCCAAAGCAAAATGGGGCCCAATAATGCTTTCCCTGTGCAAGAAGTGTTTTCCAGAGAGGACTTACTGCCTGATAGTTCAGCTTCCCACATTTGTCTGCCCCAACTGGGGCCTGGTTTCTGTTGTACAGAACTTGCCACATGTTAATCTTTTCCCTCTACTCTCTTCCTTTCTTTTAGTGATTTCAATCCAGCAGATTTTGACTACCTGCAAGTGTCTTCTGAAATCAAAGATCTCTTTGAATACATTAAGAGGTGAATGGAAGCATTTTAGCCTGCTCTTGGCTCTCCTTTGTTTCAATTATTGCAGCACAGTTCCTAGTCACCCATGCTGTGCGGGTGGTTTTTTCCAGGTACACTCCCAAAACAATAGAGATTGAGCACAAGCTGCAGCCTTTTATACCAGACTTTATTCCTGCTGTTGGAGATATCGATGCATTCCTAAAGGTACAGTTTCTTCAGGTTCCTCTCTCTGTCCTGCCCCATGAACCGAAACAGAACACAGGGTCAGAGCACGTAGGCAGCCAGGCCATGCAGCCTGGGGTCTGGTCTGTCCCTGCTCTGTCAGGCGTGATGGGCAGAGACCTGGAAAACTACTCTGGTGGTTTGGTCACCTCTCAAACAGCACTTGGGTAACTTGGGGGAAAGCCTGGGTTTTTCCTTCTCCAACATTGTGTGCTTTTTAGGCAGCGCCGTACTTAGAGTGCACATCAGAGAGAGCCCACAGGAAGGCCCTGTACAAACCTGCCCTGTACTCCACAGAGAACAGGGCTCTGTTTTCCTGCAGGTTCCTCGTCCTGATGGCAAGCCTGACAACCTTGGCCTGCTGGTCCTGGATGAGCCCTCAACCAAGCAGTCAGATCCCACCGTGCTCTCCCTTTGGCTGACAGAGAACTCCAAGCAGCACAACATCACAGTGAGTCAGGGAGAGGAAGGTCACACTTGCTGCACACTTCCTGGAGTAAAACCATGGCATTTTACTCTTACAACTGAGAACTTGACTTCAAAACCAGCAAAACCAGACCTTTTGCTTTGATCCATAATTTTAAACTGCAGTGGATCTGAGCTTTGCTTCAGTCAAGTCTTGATACAAACTCTGGGTCTGTTCACTTCAGGTGATGCTTTATTTCCTTTTGGTTGTTCATACCCAGTTTTTGTCAGCATTTTGCATGCAGAAATCTGTTGGTAAAGTGCAGCTGGGAAAGAGAGAAGGCCTGGTTCACCAGCAGTGAATTCAGCTTTCCCAAAACCCCCAAAACTTCCAGGTTTATATTTGTGTTTTTAGCAGCAGATAAAAGTGAAGAGTCTGGAGAATGCAGAAAAGAATCCCAAAGCCATTGAGAGATGGATTGAAAGCATTAGTGAACTGCATCGCTGCAAACCTCCTGCCACAGTCCATTACTCCAGGTGAGCCCTGATGTTGGCAGTGGAAGGTTGTGTGTGATCCTGAAGTTGATGTTCTTCCCTTCCCCGGCAGGCCAATGCCTGACATCGAGACCCTGATGCAGGAATGGTCCCCAGAATTTGAGGAGCTCCTGGGAAAGGTATGTTGTCTGGGTGACCAGTAGTTAGTTCAGTGCATGGCCTTAGAAACCATCTGCCATGAAAGCTGGGTGCCTGCTCCATCCCACAGCCCAGTCCTCTTGGGCTTGTTCCTCCTCACGACTCTGCCCTTGGCAGAAGTTGGGGAGCAGCCCAACACTGGAATTCCCAGCTGCTGCCCCAGTGGCCTCGGTGTGCTCCCAGGCTCCTGTGGTCTGGGAGCAGATCTGGCAGCCCCCTCTGTTCCAGGTGGGTCTTCCGACCGCAGAGATGAGCTGTGACCTTGCCGAATACATCGACATGATCTGCGGTGAGCTGGGGAGGCTGTGCTGCTGACTCAATGAGATGCTGGCCGGGAACTCTCTCTGACAGTGAGAGAGCTTTAGCTGCAGGCTCAGCCCTGAACAGTCAGGATCATTCCCTACTGCTTCAGTGGGAGGTGGGCTCTTGTACTACAGGGGTCTGCAGTCTTTGTGGAGCCCCAGGTGATGGTGGGCAGTGGGGAGCTCAGCCTTTCCTGACCATGCTCTGTGTGGGGCAGTGCAGACCAGGTGCCCTCACATGCTTCTGATCTCACCCGCAGCCATTCTGGACATCCCTGTGTACAAGAGCCGGATCCACCCTCTGCATGTCCTCTTCTCCCTCTTTTTGGAGTTCAAGAACTCACAGGTATGCAGCTCCACCCAGGCGCTGCTCGCCCAGCTAGCAGCACTGCACGGCTGGTCCCTTCACATTTGGCTTTGTGGTGGCAATGGGAGTGTGCAAAGGGCCGGTGGGCCCCAGAGAACGTGTTCTCAGCTGTTCTCCTCCCTGGTCAGCACAAGCCAGAATGCATCTCCTTGGGCTGACTGCTGAGCACACAACTCACACAGAGCCGATGTGGCTGGCACGGTTCAGATACATATGTGTGCTCTGAGTAGTGGGAGTCAAATCTTTGCATGAACATGTTCTTTTCCCTGCAGCACTTCAAGCCCCTGGCTGATGGGCAGAAGGGCAGGAGCCCACCATCCAACCCACCCTCACAAGCAGCGGAGGCAGAGGTGTTGAGCTTTAATTGATGCTTCACATTAAAGCCTCATCTGGATCACCGTCTGCCACTGGACACTGAAGTGTACCCAGAGCAGGTTGGGAGATATCACACAGCAAATTGGAAGCCTCTCTGGTCTTAGAAACATTGCTGGGCTGTTCTGTGTTAGGGAGTAAGACTTGACTCAGCATATTTGTTGCAGAAGCTGACTAATGGCTCCATTTCTGACTTGTTCCCAAGGAGTTCAGCATTAAACCAGCCTTTCCCAGTGTCAGGCTCTCTGTGCCACAGGTGCTGGCAAAGCAGAGGCTCCTTGAGCACACACTACAAAGGCTGAAGCAAACAGCAATAAATTCCACACTCAGATACAACACTCAGATCTGCTCAGGGTGTTGCAAGCTCAGACCTGGAGATCTTGAATCTCCTCTGCTCCTTATTATTGAACCCCCTTTCCTATTGAGAACAGTCCCTTAGCTCCTGTCAAGCAGAAATAACCTGTGCAGCACCACGCAGATGCTTGAATTCAGTTTATTGCTGTTGGGATGGCTCTCCCCAGCCCTTGCTCCCCTGACCTCCCACCCATCTGCCACAGCAGCAGGTAAAGGGGCAAAAGGATCATGCAGCAGGGGCAGCTTTAGCAGATCATCACAAACCTTCTAAAGCAAAGCTGGTGCTTGGCTTTACCCCAGGAGGAATCGCAGTGCTAAAGCCTGGCTATAAACAGCTTTGATGCATTTTGATTATAACAGAATATTGGTAAAGTTCATGGACTACATAAAACCATGCCCTGGCTGACAGTGCAGCTCCCAAGCCCTGCATTGCATAGCACAGCACAGAGCTGGGGCTGGTTAGCTCTCAATTCCAATCACAGCCTTCCTGGCACACTCGGCTCTGGGGGCTGGTACATACCTGGTGCCAGGCAGCCCTGGCTCACTGGCACCACAGTGCAGCTCACAGCCAGATCTCATCACTGCTCATGCTGGGCACTTTGTAGATGCACCCAGACCTTGGGAGCTGGACAAAACCTGCAGGACAAGGAACCCATTGCCTGTTGAGGCAGCCATGGAGCTCCATGTCCCACAACACATTTTGGGGCTGCTTGCCCACCTGCTCCCCTTACCAACTTTGGTGAGGACCAGGGAGTTTTCCAGTCCCAGCAGGGCACTTTCTTCTCCCCTAGCACCGGCTCCTGCATCCTTGGGGGAAGCTGCAGAGAAGCAAAAGGATGAATGCCAGGACATCTATCCCTCACCCAGGTGGACCTGGGGCCCCACATCTTGTTGCACTGGCACATCAGGGTTTTACCTCCATCTTCCTGTGCAAGGTCACTGAGGCGCAGGTTGGGTGGCAGGGACTGGGTCTGGCGGGGCAGACATGTGCCCTGGGTCTGTGGGGGTTCAGAGCTGTTGCAGTGGGAGCACTGGCTGGGTGGGCTGTTCCCTTCTTGCCCTGGACCTCGCACAAGCTTGGGCAAGTGGCAAGCCAGGCAGGCAGCACAGAAGCCCAGGCTGAGCAGGGCAGCTACAGCCAGGGCTACTCCAATGGCAACACCCAGGACAGGCAGCTCCACACGGGCATCCAGCAGACCTGCACGGGCAGTGCAGACCCTTCAGCACCCGTCCATGGGGCCATTGCACCATGCCCATCCCTCAACAGTTACCTGTGGGCAGGAGGGAGGCAGTGGTGATGCCCACACTGTTGGCTGCACTGACAGAGAGGTTTCCAGCTCTGCAGCTGAGATGGATGTGGAACGAGTGGTTGGCCAGCCCTGGGTAGCTCGTGGTACCCGGCAGGAGAAACTTTGAGGTGTTGGCCATCACATGCCCATCCTGGTCCATCCAGGTGATGCTGGCATGTGGGTTGGCTTGCACCAGCACAAAGAGCACCAGGAGAAGGCCAGCATCCTCAACCTGCTGGTAGTGAGTGCCTTTCCGCAAGATCTCTGGCTTATCTGGGTAAAAAACAGGCAGTGAGATGGGCAGGAGGGATGGAGGCAACAAAGCCAGGAGCAGGATTTGTCTCCCCTGGGTCCAGAAGCGCTTGTCTATCTCGTTTGCACAGGACTGACAAGATGCTGCCCTGCTATGGCTGTGATGGATGTGGGTTATGGTCCTGCCTGAGCTGGATATGAGCCCCACATGCCCTCCCCACATCCCAGTCTGGTGCAGGCCAGCACCGCACACCTTACACTGCACATTGAGAAGGATGGAGGTGTTGTAGGTCTCACTGGAGGTCGGGCTGGTCAGGGAGCAGTTGAGCTGGTGGTCAGAGCGCTGGCTGGTGAGGGTGAGGATGCTGGCAGTATCCACAGTTGAGAGATTGACTTCCTTTTTCTGACCGTTGAGGTACCAGGCCAGTGTGGCACCGGGGACTGGCCGGGGAACCCAGCAGCTGAAGACACGACCCTCCCCCTCCTGCAGGGTGCACACTGCTCGCGGCTTCTCATCAGTGGTGGGGTCCAGTTCCTCTAGTGCTGCCAGAGAGCCCACGGCACATCAGAGCTGCGGCAGGGTTCCTGCTCCCGGAGTCATGCACCGGACCCCACCACAGCCTCACCTGCCAAGCAGAGCACCAGGAGGTTGAGCACCAGTAGCAGCAGAAGGGCAAGGGTAGCCCCCAGCCAGCGCCTGGGACACCCCATGTTAAATCAGCCGTGCTCAGCGCTAGGAGAGAGGCAGCTAGAGCAGGGACATGGCGGCGTCCAGCACGCTGGGCCCCGGTGTTCCAGTATACAGCAGGGTCGGAGGATGTGGCCCAGCTGCACCTTACCTGCAGCATTGCTGCTACTGTGTCCAGTCCACTCTGCAGTGCGGCTGTGCGCCTGGGCCCCGGCACTCAGGGCAGCGCATGCGGCGCAGGGGCGGGCCCAGCTCGGCTGCGAGCATTCCTCGCTCTCGCCGGGGCCCCGGCTCCGCCTTCCCCGAGCGAGATTGCTGCGCGCAGCCGCGGGGTCAGTCCTGCCGCTTGCGAGAGCGGCCAGAGGCTGCCTGGCTAGGACCGGGTGTGCGCGTTCCCGTGCCTGCCATCTTCCCTCTTCCAGCAAGAGGGCCCTGATTTCCACCCACCGGGCCACCCATCTCACCGGGGCTGTGCACGCTTGGGAATCCCACCACAATGCCTGCAATGTCACAAGCAGAGCCCAGGTGCTGAGAACAGAAGGAGGTTTATTCGGGGTGGAGCAGAGCGAGACAAACACAGCAAGGTACTTTGGTACTTTCCAGTCCCTGGCTGTTAGCCAGGAGGAGGAACAGAAGCTCTGGCACCTGAGGTGGACCTTTTCTGGCCGCCAGGACATGTGTGCCTGGGCCAGCAGCTCAGGAGCGCGGCTCTACCCAGCCCACTCACTGCCTGGCCCATCTCCCGCCCGTCTCAGTCGCTTCCAGTGCCATCCGGGTTGCGCAGCCGGCCAAGCATCTCGCAGAGCATCTGGTTGCAGAGCGCGGAGTAGGGGTTGAGAAGCACGAGCTGCTGTCGAGCGAAGGCGCTGCCCAAGCGCGCTGCACGCTCGAAGTCCCGCCGGGCATCCTCATCCCGCGACTGCAGCCGGTGAATGAGGCCGCGCTGCACGAAGCTCTGGCAGGCGGCACGCCCGCAGCCGCGGCTGAGGCGTATGGCAGCGTCCAGGTCCTGCAGGGCACCTGGCAACGAGGGGAGGCATTGGTGGGGGCTGGGGATGCCAGGAGACCACCCTCACCTGTGCTGCTCACCTGCTACGTCCCCGCGCAGGCGTAGAGCTTGGGCCCGGTTATTGTAGCCGGAGGCGCGCTCAGGCAGCAGGCGAATGGCCTCACTGAACCGCTCCAGGGCCGTGCTTAGATCTCCTGACTCAGCCGCAGAAACCCCCTGCAGCTCCAGCTCCCGGGCTTGATCCAGCAGCTCCAACGGAAAAGCTTCCACTATTGCAGGGTAAATGGGAGACCTTGAGCGGGAAGTGGAAGCACCAGGACGACCCATGGGGCTTGGTCCCACTGCCACCCTACATTCCCTGTCCCAGAAGGGAACAGACACGGCAGAGTGCTGATGTCCAGCCTCAAGCAAGCACTGCTCCCAGCCTGCAGAACCCCCTTCCCTGCCCACCTGCTTGCCTCATGGGGACCCTGCTGGCAATTCCAGCAACAACCTGGCTCAGCATCACTCACCTTCATCCTGGACATCCTCCTCCTCCTCATCCAACCCTGGGATATCCCCAAAAGGGGTGCTGGGGTTGAAGATGGTCTGCAGGACGGCCCTGTCGTTTGCTGTGGCCATGCTGCTGTGTCACTGAGGCCTGTGACAAGGCTGCAGGCACAAGCAGGCTGCCACAGCCCAGTTAATGTTTACACTGCCGGCCCCACTTCCCCCAATCCTTGTCCTATTGCAGCTTGGGTGTGAGGCCCCACCGCCTGGCCAGTGCCCCCAACAGCGGCCCAAGGTGACCTGCACACACCGGAGCCGAGGGCTCCTCACTAAACACCCTGTGCAGTCCTTGGTGCTGGCCAGGGCTCCCATGCTTTGTGAGTGTCCTGGAGAACTAGCAGCTCCTCAGTTCTCAAGAAGAAATGGAGAGAGCCCTCTGCAGCAATAAACTTGACATGTTTATTAATTAAACTATCACTTAAATAAAAAAAAGTGCATAGAAAATAAACATGTTTAAAAACTCCTTTTTTTGTTTTTTTACAACTATGTACACTTTTTATTTTTACATTCAGTCTTTTGCAGAGCTTTCAGCATTTTTTTAAACTATTAAAGTATTTCCTTCTTCCCTGTGGCAGGGAGTTAACACTGATGTACTTTAGACATGTTTCCTCTTAGAAAAACAAAAACAAAAATCCAGAAACAAAAAACCAAAAAACCAAACAACCAGTAGATTGGAAGAACACAAGAAAAAAAAAGTTTTGTTATACATGATAAGTTGTCAAGAAATGTATTTCTAGAACATAACCTTGCCTTTGCAGAGTTTTTTTTTTTTCCTTTTTTTTTTTGAAACAATTATTCATCTACCTGTAGTTACTAAAGAGACTGTAAGTTCAATAAAAGAAACACCACAAGTATAGTTCTCGGCTGATAGACAAAGCTACTGTACCTTGTTAAAAAGATACCAGGAAAGCACAGAGCACATTTTTCCCTATATGTAGGTGGTACCCCAACATTCATAATCAAAACAAGAGGAAGGAAAGGAAGAAACCAAGTTGTACAAGTACTGACTGTAACAAGAAGGGCCAGGAAAGGCAGAGCCACCCGCTCCCAGCTTCCGGCCCTGGCTGCCGGTGGGGAATGAGCAGCAAAGCCTTCCCGGAGCCGTGAGCAACTGTAACACAATCCTTATCTATAGTGTTAAAGAGAATTAAAAGCCATGAACCGATACTGAACTAGGCTTCATTACACGGTGCATTACTATATTAGTTCCTATATATACTGTATTTATAGTTATAAAAAAATTTGCAAGTGTTGAGAGTGGACCAGTGTATGGGTGAATGGCATGATTCTGCACAGACCATCCTGCTGAAGAACTTGATATTGCTTTGAAATGAAAGAAAACCAGAAAGAAAAGATACCCAGCCCTTTGCAATGACCCGCTTCTCCTTTAAAAAAAACATGTCGGTTTGTACAAAAAAAACCAAAAAACACCCTAAGGTTCCTTTTTTAGTATTTTCAGATACCATGATCTGTGTCAGTCCTTATAAAATATACATTCATACACGGGGAGCTGGGTGCTCCTGGCCAGCCTGGGCTGAGGGCAGGTGGGCTCAGCTAACCTGGTTGCCCCAGCC
Organism: Cyanoderma ruficeps; assembly: GCA_008694505.1. Classification (NCBI taxonomy): domain Eukaryota; kingdom Metazoa; phylum Chordata; class Aves; order Passeriformes; family Timaliidae; genus Cyanoderma; species Cyanoderma ruficeps. The sequence continues at coordinate 2,836,865 of VZDJ01000063.1, read as the reverse complement.
CTGCTGCCCCTTGCCCCACAGGCCCGGGCTGGCCACGACGGGTGCAGCTCCCTGGGGGTACAGACAGTTTCACTGGCCACAGTGGCTCCTGCCGAGGCAGCCGCAACGGGAATAGCAGCAAAGCGGGCAGCCCGCTGGCTCGGCTGGTCCCGGCGGGAGGAGGTTGCCCGGCACTTGGATCTTGAGGGACTCCTGAGGCACAGCGCTCCCCTCGACCCTCCTTCCCACTTCTCCCCATGTGGGGTGGCTCTGGGCAGCGCTTCCCAGTGGACCCTCCTCCTGCAGCCAGGAAATCGGGAGGTGGCAGCAGCGCGGGGCTGAGAAAGCGCAGCTGAGCTCTGGGATAAATTCAGGGGCTTTGCCATGGCGAGGGCTATGCCCCCGCCCCATGTCAGAAACGGAAGGAAAAGGGCCAAGAGCAGCTGTGCCCAGGGCTGCGGGGCCCAGATCCCCTGGGTGGGCACTCTCTGGGCTCCTCAAAGTATGTGCGTTCCCAAACTGTCAGTGCATCAAATCATCTCAGTAACAAATGCAGCGTCAATGTGACCTTGCTTTCAACATTTACCAACAAATTATCCTCACACAGTGCAATAACAAAAGGAAATCGGCAGGTTCCGAACCTTCGAGCGCTGCTTTTCCTTCTCAGGGCAGAAGAAGTCTCAAGACCAGAGAGGTGTAGATGGGGGATGCCCCTCTGAGAGACCTGGGGAGTCAACAGGCACTCCTGGTCCCTTCCCCACCAACTGCCACTGCTGGTTCAGAGCAGCCCTTGGATACATCAGCTCCAGGAAGAGTGGCTCCCATAATGACTGCAAGCTAACCACTAGGAAAGCTTGGAAAAGCGAGGGCACATTCTGCTTTCCCTTCTGCGCAGAAAAACCCATCTGCCTTTGAAGGACAGACTGTGGCAGGAGGTGTGTGTCTCAGACTGGCCTCCCAGCAAAGAGGTATTGAGGGTCAGGTCTCATCATATCTTGCTTTTCCTTTTTAAGTCCTTTCAGGATACCAACGCAGGCAAGGCAACATCAAACTTTCTGCTTGAGTCACACACTGTCCTCCCACAGAGTCAAACTCATACCATGCTGGGCAGCTCTCTCTCCTGCCTCATCCTTATGGGCAAATACAGTTTAAGGTCCAGTCAACCCTCCCGGAGACAGTTACTGAAGTCAAAAAGGCAGAACAAGAGTAGAAAACAAAACTAAAGCAACCCCCCCACTGGAGAAAGGCTCAGACTGTGTCCAGCCAGGTATTTCCTAGAACCGTCCTATGAAAATAAAAAAATCATTAAAAAGAGATTCTCTTAAATTAGGATAATACCACTGTAAAAAGCCTCGTCATAAGTGCTTTCCCCTATGAAGTGCTTCTCATAGAAAAATATACAAAATATATTTACATTTATAAAACCTTAAATACTAAACTGTAAACAGAACAGAGCAGAATCCAATGTTGTCACTGTCAGGCTTGGGTCTCTCATTTGTTTCTCTCTGGTTTTGCTCTGAGGCACAGGGCAGACCCAATGGGGAGGAGGACTCACACTGCTCCAACCAGGACAGTGGTGTCCCTCAACTTGCTCAGACCTAGCCTGGTTCCTCATCCATTGTGCCAATGCCTCACACGTTTCCTATGCGTTTTGGGATGCTGCGTGGACGAGGCCGGCTGGCACTTGGCGTTGCCTTTGCAGAGAACTTTGGCTCCGTTTTGGTGCCCTTGCTGTGTCTTCTGGGGAACACAACATGACTACACCCAGACAACTGACCATGACAGGCACCTGGCTGCAGGGTCACTCTCCTGCCTGCCCTCCCCAGGCCTGGGACACTGTGGCATGGCAAAGCAGAGTGGGTGCCCCCACACCAGTCCTTCCTAGCTCCTGCTCTGCAGCTGTGTGTGGCCAAGGCCAGGGCTGGCTTGCACTCCCCTTCTCTCTAGAGAGAGCTCTGTCCACTTCCTTGAGACACTGCTGGCTGGCTGCACCAGGAGCTTGCTGGACAGAGGAGGAAACCAACTGCTGGAGACAGGACCCAGAGGACCACTTCCCTCCCACAAGGCTGTGGAGCGGGGGTGTTGGTGAACTGGAGCCTTTGCTGGCAAAGATTTACAGTGCCCCAACTGTCAGCACAAGCCCGCTTTGCCAAAGAAAGCCAGGAGTTCCCCTGCTCTCAGGCAGGGATTTCAGAGCAAGATGCCAGCCAAACTCTGCTTGTGTCTAGTTGTGGGCTGCTCTGTTCTGCTCTCCTCATGAGCAGCGAAGCCAGCCCCACCGTGCCACAGAGCCCTGCGCAGGCAGCGCACCTACTCCCACTCACACATAGTGTTTTGCAGACCCAAGGGGCTGCTGGTGAGGCACAGCCCTTCTCCCCAGGAGGCAAGCTCAAATATTGCGCTACCCAACACTGACTCAGCCCTAGGAAGGAGAGCTCTGGCCAGGAGACAGAGAGGGACACGACCCATGACTGCTGCCCTGTGCCTGGGATGACCTCTCCTCTCCCACTCATTAGCCCCACGCTCAGAAACAAATATGGAGGCGGGGGGAAATGAGAATAGCAAAAACATAACCATGCTGAGGGTCTTCTCCAGCCGCCCATGTCTCTCACAAGGGTGAGTGTGCACATGCGAGACATGAAGATGTGGACTCGGACAAACATAGCCGCCAGTCTCAGGTCCCTGAGCCCAGTCCATCTTCACTCCTGCTTCTGGCCTCTCTGTCCCATCCGAGTGGCCGGGGAGGGGCTCACTCAAAGCTTTGGTTCACCCCAGGCTCTGCAGGGCTCACTTGCAGCTGATGGAAGTTCTAGTTTAAAAACTTCCTGCACTTCTTGGCACCGCAGTTACAGGGCAGTTTGTTGCTGGCGTCTTCAATGGGGAACTTATAGTCATAGGTGAGCTCTTCCCCTCGGTAGATTTTGCGCATGGCAAAGATGACAATGTGCTTTTGGCCATCGATGTTGATGACCCGAGAGTAGCAGTTGGGCTCACAGGAGTGGTTGATGAAGCGGGCAGCGTTCCCGTGCATGGTGGCATCCACCACCTCGGAGTCGTCAATGCGGAACATGTAGCACCCGATGCCCTGTGCAGGGAGGACACAGGAGGATTAGTGCAGGCAGGGCAGCACAGCCATCCCAGCAGACAGCCCAGCTCTGAGGGAGTGTCTGCAGCCTCTCTCCACTGGGCCTCACACACTCCCGTCTGAATCATTTCACCCCACATTCACTGAGACTAATCTGAGACCCTGCCCAGACTATAGAAGGGAATGAGAGAATGAGAAGTGCCTCTAAAGCTCCAACAAGAATGAAGATAACCCAAGAAGTCAGTAAACACAATTTGAGATGTTCCCAACAGAATTTTCATATAGGCCTGTCCTACCTTCACAGCCACTTTCTAGCTCTCCCAAACTCTTTAAGAACATCTACAAAAGCCCAAAACTCACCTTACTGTCGTAGTATTTCTCTCGTTTGTCAGTGAGGATGGAGCGAATGACATTGCCTGAATATTCGATCACCATCTCACCTGCATCGATGTTCCTTTTGCAGAACAGACCCCGGCCATGGATAGGAGACCTAAAATACAACAAGAAAAGCAAATTATTTCAAATGAAACAAGCAAAGCTCAAGAACATCAGATTGCAAAGGCTGCAGAAAACAGGCTGTACCACAGGTACTGTTAACCTTTCTCTAAGGGAATGCTAACAAGAGCACCACCAGGTCACTCTGCCCACATCTGAGCTATTGCCAAGGTAAAGCCAGCATGGAGCAACTCATCTGTGCTGAGGATTACCTTTGAAATACATAACTTGGGCAGGGAGAAGGAAGAGGGGAAAAAGCCCCAAGCCTGCTTTTCCCCTCAATTTTGCAGTCTGGCTTCATAGAAGGTTTCCAGTTTCCACCTTCCCCTATCCTACGGGAAATGGTATCAGAGGAAAACCATACCTGTAGACACCAACCGCCTCCTTGGAGGTCTTCTTCAAGTGCCGGAAGCGCATGGGCATTGGCAGATCCATACTGGTCGCCCTCCTAGAACAAAGAGGCACTGCTAAGTGACGACCTGTATTTGAGACTCTGTGACATGCATTATCTGGGGCACTTTCCAAGATGGAGTAATTTATACACTGTGACACTGCAGCCTACAGAGAGCACAATCAAAATTAATGCAGTGTTTTCATATATATATGTATGTAAAAGATAATTTCCTACCTTTCCTCCTCAAATTTTCATCAGACTGTTATACATTAGTAAGGAAAAGAAGCATTTGAAAGCAGACCGGTCTGGTGGTCACTTTCACCTGTCACTTCTCTTGTTTTTACAGAAGTCACTTCTATGTCAGGCAGTGCTTCGCAGCTTCCAATGTTTAAATACCCCTCAAAGCACACAACCCTTAACTAAGCCCAGACTGCTCATTTTAACACCCCAACACTATTTTCCCCTTTGAAACTTTAAGCCTTGCTGCATACCGGGCTGATTTCAGCTGCACTTCTTCCTCTTCCTCATCATTCGGGTTATATTCTGGTGGCTGTCGGTGTTTAGATGCCAAGAAATTAAACATATCAAATGCAGATTTCCTGCAATTTAAAAAGACCAAAGGGGGTTTGTTTTACTGACTGAAAATAAATGTGGTTGCCACAACAGTCTGACATGTTTATTGCCTCACATCTTCCCAACTGTGCCTTCTCTAAAAGTCCTGTGTAAAAGTCAAGGTAGACACAGCAGGTTCTGAGAACCTCCAGTAACAGCCCCAGCCAGGAAAGCTTTGTTAAGCCAAGCCAAGGGCCACGAAGTGGCACAGGAAGATGTACAGAATTTGAAGATGCTGAATGGTTGATTTTCATGTGCCAGTTGTTATCATTTAACTGAGAGCTTTAGTGCTGCAGAGATTTGTTGCACCTGCCCTGCCACAGCATTAGTTATGGAGCTAAAGGGCTGTTAACCCCAATACTGACAAGGCTCACACTTGCCTCAGGTGGACTTCGGCCCGAGCAGAGCCATGTGGGTTCAAAGGAGGTTCATTGGCCTCCTCCGGCTTGTGAAATCTGAACTTGTAATTGTGGCAGTGCTTCGCTCCATACAGTTGCTCTATCAGGAACACAACAGTATCATGGATAATCCCCAACATCCTCAAACCGTTCACACCTAGAATGAGAAACAGAGCACAATAAACACTAAGTATCAGTGCAGACTTAGAGCAGGAAGACACAACAGCTTGTCACAAAGAGCTGGGACACCACACAGCTGTCACAGCAGCACTGTATTAACTATTGCATCCTATGTGAGAGTTTCTAATCCTTCCATTGGGAAGAAATTACCCTCCATAAAGCCCACAGCAGGTTAACTGCTTATCACTCTTAAGACCCTCACAGAAAGATCTGTTTGGTCTCCTGCATTCAGTGCAGGCTGTTACCTGCAAAGGACAGCTGCTTCAGCCGGGCGTTCGAACGGGCCTCTTGCACCTTGTCAGTCAGTGACTTCCAGGCATCTGCAGCACACACACAGATGACAAATGGTGACAGGGATACTCGTATTTAAATAAACTAATTGGAGAATATGAAGTTTCTAACTTTCCACAGGCCATAAATTAAGATCCTTGGATTCAACTGCTTTCATCCTCTTGAAAATTCACCTTGGCATAAGGCAGGGTGTTCAGCAACAGGTCTGGAGGAAAAGTCTGGACACCCAATACTCCACTGTGTGATCCACAGTGCCTGTTTCTTGACAAACTATGGTTCAAGATCATTGGTCAATTGATAAAAACAAAATGGGTCAGTGATATGTACCACTATATATATATAAATATATATATAAAATGGGTCACTGAATATATTATGTTGCAAAATAAAAATAAAAATAGTAGAATACAGACATTATCAGGAACTAGGATTGTTCTAGGGCTGTAAACCAAGAGATTTCTCTTTCCCTTTTTTTAAAATCTATAAATAAAGAAAATAAGAGATCCTCAGAAGTAATAATTTTACTTCTAGTAAGGAAAACTAAAACCAGTACAACCAACCAGTACAACCAGAACACTGCACGGTTCTCACCTTCAATGCTTTCTGCGCAGATCTGAAAACCATCATCACTTGAGATCTCAAAAACCAAACCTTTTTTTGGTTTCTTCTCACCAAGACACTCTTTCCTCTTTTGTTCTTGCTGAAGCCAAAACATAAGAGGGGAGCTGAAAGTGCTCTCTTCTTCCTCAAGAGCTTTTGAGCCTAGGAAAGACAGAAGCCAGCATGAAGACGGGAATTGGAAAGAACGATGGTTTTTACACCTGACGTGTTCCACAATTGAAAGTAACTTACTGACTTTCCTTTTCACCACCAAATCCAGCCAAGAAAAAAACTCTAGAGTGTTGCAGTAAGAATGTGAAATCTCAAGTGCTGAAATTCTCACAAACTAAAAACAGAGACAAAACTATTTGTCCAAGATTTAAAAATAGCAAACAAACCTTTCCTCCCCTTATAGCAAGAATAACACAAGCTAATAACTCTGACCCTTTTCCTGACAGAATGATAAACACAAAAATCAAATCTTCAAACATCGCTTTCCCAGTCCTGGAGAATTCTGAGACAAGGCGTTTTTTAAGAAGTGACATACCTGCATTTTCTTGCTCATTTATTGTCTTCTGTGTTGATTGAGGTTCTGGGACCACAGCCAGTTGCCTAGGGAGGAAAGAAGGAGAACATGGAGAAAAACAGCTAACAACCTGCCTCATTTCCTCACCAACCCTGAGCAGCAGTCTTAGCCAGATACAAGAACCTTTTTCCAGATCAAATGTTCTGACATCAATTCAGTTGGAAATGAACAAACAAAAGGATTCTACTCAGTAGCATTTCTGATTGCAGCCTCTATCACTCTGTGGGCAGCAGGCTTATTTCACACAGTCTGTGACCCGCTTTCTGTGTCAGCCCCACTCAGGAATAAGGTGTAGGCCAACACAAAATCAGACACTGCTGAATGAGCATCTCCTCAGCAGGCACTGAGCTTCCCACAACTACACGCAGCTTAATGCAAAATGGTTCCATATTGCATCTAAATGTGACTGTACATTCCCCACTGAAAGCTCCCCAGGCATTTTAACTAGGAATGCCAAACTTCCTGCATCCTCCATACCAATGCCCTTCAGCTCAAGCAAGCAGAATCACACAGCAAGGTCCGTTCATCCCTTACCCTGCAGACGGCCCACGTGGATTCTGCAATGGCTGATCTACGCTGGCTGCATCTTGTGCATCTGCCTTCACAGCAGGAGTCCTGGAAGAAAAAGATTTGGGAACATTCAAAATATCTGCCAACCCACGTGTGCAGTAAACGAGACTGGAAAGCAGGAATGGATCCACTGGGAGTTGCCACGACGGATTCAGCAGTTCTGCAGAATTACACAAGTAGCAACAACAGCTCCTAACATACAGAGAACTACATCACACTTCCAGCACCACATCAGAATCAAAAGTTGCACTTCGCAATTTGTCTTGACTTGCATAACTTGCTGGAGAAACCAGTGCAAGATTCTCTCATACTGTTACAAAACCTCAGGGATGAGCAAAACCAAACTCTCCTCTTACCCTGTAGCCGAGACCTGGGGTACAGCAACAGCCCCTTTTTCGGGAACGTGAGCCTCAGAAGAACCAGCCCATGGGTGAGAAGTTTTGTGCTTCTTTCCATTCCCTTTGTCTAACAATGGCTGGATGCGTTTGACTTTTGGCTTAATTTTTGTGGCACCCAGCACAGAGCCACTTGCAGACTGCTGACCAGGTGATGGGGAGCCTCCTGGGGATGCTGAATTGGCATGCATCACTGACGAGGAAGCCTTGCTTTGTTCAAGTCCGGTGCTGTTTGGAACATCGACCAGCGGTGGAAAGCTTGACAACTGCGTCGTTGCCGAAACTGTGCTAAGGTCCATCTGGGAGGAGGCAACCCCGGTTTTGTTGGCTAAAAGCTGTGTCATGTGCTGAAGCTGGTATGAGCCTTCTGGGTCAGCAGACGATGGAGCGACTGTCATGCCCATTGTCTGTGCGGAGGGTAGAACACATATGCTTGATGCAGCTGTCATGGCTGCCGTAGACGGAGTTTGAGATGCTCCCAGTTGAGAAAACATCCCAGAACTTGGTGGTAAAGTCATGTGCTGCTCCTGAAGACCAAGGCTTTGCTGACTAGCTTTGATCAGGAGGTTGCTTATTGAACCAAGGTCCCCCAATAATCCAGGGCTTGTTAATGTTACTGAACTTTGGCCCAAAACGTGACCAGGAACTGACCCACCAGTACTAGGGGCTGCTGTGGCCTGCATGGACACGACGTTCAGCACTGAGGAACTCGACGTCAGGCCTGATACGTTAGGCCCAGCTGGGAGGTGACTGGCATCTCCACCAATAATGCTGGGAGATGTGCTGACTGCAGTAGTGGTCCCACCTTGTGGGAGCAAAGATGTTTGCTCAAAATACATGACCCCAGACTTTGACCTTTTGATAATATTGGGAACGGTTCTATGGGACGTTGAATTCGCAATGGTTCCCAAATCCAACGGGTGGTTAGAAATCTGGGAAGGAGCAAAATTAATTAAGGTCATGTTGGAGACCATATCAGAAGGAGCTATAGCAGAAGGGGTTCCAGAAGGAGCCAGCTTCTTGTTCTTCCGTGACTGCAGACGAGATATGGGCCGTTTCTTGCCCAGGGCAGCAGCTGGTGTAGAAGCAGCAGTACCAAGGTCTGTTCTCTGACTAGCTTCAGACACCAAGAGCTGAGGATCAGGGGGTGGCTGCACCCCGATTAGAAGACCTGGTGAAGGACTGCTGATGTTTGGTGGGAAGCCTGTCTGAGCAGGTGTAGAGAAGGGATGTATATGCTGGTGATGGGACATGGGCAGTAGACCCTTGCTCGTGGGAGGGAATAATGACTGAGATGGAGGCAAGCTTGGATTCAATCCTGTGGTCAGTGTGAGCCCACTCCCCATGGGCCCCAGCACTGAAGTGTTGCTTTCCATCACACTCTGTGCAGAACTAACAGAAGGGGTTAACTGTATCTTTTGGGTGACGCCATTAGGAAGAGTTTGGAGGACGTACAGGGGCTGCATGTTTTGATTAACTACCAGAAGTTTTTCTGCGGCTGGCTTGAGGTGGGGTGGTGTTGTCTGCACCGCAGCGTTGGAAATTTGAGAGGGACCAGGACTATCAGTGGAGTTTGGCACATACTTCTGGCTCTGAAGGGGAACAGTGGGTGATACTGGCACCTGGATACCTGGAGTCCCGCTGTTTCTTGTTAAATCTTGGTTGCTGGCATGCCCTTGCTCGACAGGGCCGCAGGCTGGGCTGGCTATATGCTCTGCATCTATGTGACCCTGGATGAAGTGATCGGGAGTCATGTGTCCTTCAGGGCTTGGATCTACTCCTGGACTCAGGAGAGCTGCATCACCTTCCCCTGAGGCAGTTTTTTCTGTGACTGTCACTCTCTTCTCCCCAGACTCTGTGGAAGGCAAGGCAAGCATTGACCTCTCTCCCGAGGAAGAAAGTGAAGACTCCGAAATGACGGCAAGCCTGTTGTGATTTTGGCTGGGCACCGTAGGGCTGCGAGTGGTCAGAACAGAGAGATCAGAAGGAAGCTCCAGTGGCAATTCAAATTGCTCCTCTGCTGATATGGAGGAAGAGACACTGCTGTCCACTGGTTCAGTGGTGGGCAGCTGCTGGGAGAACACCTCAAACAAACCCATATCCTTGCCACGGTTGCTGTCAAGACCTAAACCTTCTCCAAGTGTCAGGAGTTCAGAGGATGAGGACTCTGGACTTTCTCCCAAGGCCTGCATAGATGGTGTATTCTTCAGCACAAAGTCCATGATGTCGGAAGGGAGTATGTTCCCACAGTCATCACTGTTGTTATTGTCAGAGTCAGATTTTAGGAGTTCTGTGTTGAAAGTGTCCAGTAAGTTCTTGTCAGCAGGTGTGCTTGCGTGAGCCCTGCGGCCCGATTCCAATGAGCTCAGCTGCGCTTCCAGAGAGTCCTGACCCTGAGCTTTAACCCTGCTCACAGGGTGGCAGTTATCCATCTTGGGGTCAGTTTTGTGGACAGTGGAGCTCTTGGTGACTTGCACCTTCTCACCAGCTTCTTCAGTTCTATCCAGCTTTAAGTTCTCTGTCCCATTCTCTTTGCCACTCCTTTTAGTTACCTGGCTGACTTTTCGGGTTGTTGCCGTGACACTTGTATCGCTTTCAGTTCCATCATCCACACCGTCTAGCTGTGAGATTTTTGGAAGATCACACTGCTCCTCCTCCCTGAATAAGCTATGGGATGCGAGCCTCTCCTCTGTGTTTGAGGAAACCACTGTCCTTGTGAAATTGTAGTAGTATAAGTCATCTTCATCTGATGTGCTCAAGTCATCCGCTCCATCCACCTGCCCTTCTGCAGACCGCTTCCCTCGCTTCTTGCCAGCTGAGTTACTGTAGAAGGGAATGTCTTCCTCTCCATAGGACCTCACACCATACAAAGGAGTTAGTCCAAAGAACATATTGGATCTGGCCCGAGCACTTCTCCTTGGATACCTCCGCTTGTACGAACCTTCTTCTTGAGCTTTAGCACCATCCTGGAGCATCAAGCTGTTATCTTGAATGGCCAAATTTTCATATGTGTTATTCTGAGATTCCTGTGTTGGTGCTTCATTCGGACTTCCCTGAATTACAGGGTTCTCTTCCAGTCTTTCTGAAGCTGAGGAGGGCTCTGCCAAAGCAGCCAAGTCTGTCCCTGCAGAATGAGTTTCAGCATCACTTTCCTGCTGTGCATTTTTAGACTGGTTTTCACTTTCCATCTTGAGAGGAGTCAGAGTGACCTTAACAGTGCGTTTCCTGGGTGTCTGCGATTCCTTAGGGGCTGCTTCAACCTGCACTGCAGACCCTTTAGATGGCCCTTGTGAAGATGGAGACTTCTCACCAGCTTTTTCAGCAGGAATATTATTACATAACCTCTGGCTAATTTGTTCAGTTGCCAAACCCTGATTGCCAAAGTCTGGTTTCAGTTCATCACTGCCTACTGCTTGACTTGTCTCTGTAAGAGATTTCAGGGAATTCTTCTCTTTAAAACTGTCTTTCATTAACTTTTTGCCTTTCTGACGTTTATCTCTGGGGGCAGTAACTACCTGCTCACTTGCTGCAGGAGATCTATTGTTTACTCCAGCAGCCTTCAAGGTTTTCGCATCCATCTCATCAACCACAGTTGTTTTCTCTGGCTGTAAAGGTTCCATGTTCTGATCTCTGTCTTTCCTTGGGCCTCTCTGATGCAAAGGTGGAAAGGGTATTGCTTCTTTGGAAGAAAATGATCCTGAACACTCTTGAAAGGTTCCTATTTTATTCATTTCTGTGCCTGATGAACTTGTTGGCTGAGTGGACGCTTTGGAGCTTCCTCCAGAAACAAAAGTATGAGACGAATAATCTGGGTCCTTTGAGGCTTTCATTTTCTCTCCCTTAGAAAGTGCACCTTTGGCGATTAAATCTGAACTGCTGGAATGTTTCCCTTCTGTAGATTGAGATGCATCCAGCTGGTAAGTTTTATTTCCAGTTGTAGCCACTGTTTTCTGGGAGCCTGAACTGGTAGAGCAACTTTGAACTGGAGCACTTGGAGGACCTGTGCTCACTGACCCCACAAAGCGGTCAGTACTTTTGACAGTTGGTTCGTATTCTGAAGAGGCTCCCACACTGGAAACTGAAGACACACTGTGTTTGGAGTAAGTGCTGCCAGCTCGTGTAGGGGAAACCATCCGGAGTTTTGACTGTTGCTGTGACAAAGAAGAGGTGCTGTGTCTCCGAGAACCAATGCTCTTAAGTCCTGAGGATAGCAAAGGATCTCCTACTGTCACTATTTCATGGGTCACTGGGGTAGGACTTCCTAAGAAACAAAGGCAAGAAAGACTGTCAGGTGATCTTAAACCTTCAAAATGAATGCACATCCAATTCCTTCACACAAAACACAAGAAACTAAAACCCAGCAGAACTTTTCAGCCAAACAACACCAATACATGGTACTGATACTTTAAACCTGATACTGTCAACCAGGATTCAGCAAGTTTGTATCTCAGGGTTTGGTATCTCAACTTCAGATATGAATTTTCAACATCAGCTTGAAAGAAAATATTAGTCAAAAATAGCTGCTGAATTACAATACCAGATTTCTGATTCTCTCTGGAAAAATACTGACTGAGATATTAAGTCCCTAACTGATAACACAGTGCTCTTAGCTCACTACTACTATACGGCACAAATCCTGCCTCTTTTCATGGCAAGGGAATGTTTGTTTTAGTTGTACATTTCTCTGCAGGCCATCTCTACTGTGTAATGTTAGAACTTTCCTCTCCTCAACCTTTTGCCATTTCACTGCTTTCTCTAGAAACAGTAAACTAAACACCTCATTCTGAAAGAAGCCAAGAAATACAGGAACTAAACCAAAAGTATTTCCAAAATAAACCTCAATCAAAATCAACAGCACTAGAAATACCTGCAGAGGGTAATGGCCTCGAGCCAGGAGACCTCTGTGCGGATGGGTAACTTGGTGTCCTGATCCTGGGACCCTTTGAGACCACTGGATAGTAACAGGAACTAGAAGTCTGAGAATGCAAGGGACGATCTGGTGATGGTGGGTTTACAATTTCAGGTGTATTTCGGGTGTCTTTCGGTAGAATTTCTGTTGTTGTATAAAAGAGAAACAACAGTATAAGCCGTCACTGAGCCCTAAAAGCTACAATCTGATAAAGCATATACTATCACGTTCCACTTGGAGAATCAGGGTATTTGTTAAATAAACACAAAGTCAAAGATCTGACATCAGATAACATCTGGTTTCGTCTTGTAAGAACATTTTCAAATACTTGTAGCAATTGTTCATCTTACACATGAAATTCCACTATATATAGAGAGAGATTAAGATCCTATGTTAACAATCACAATGACTATAAACATTTTAAAAATCTTTCACAGCTCTACCCTTGGATACAAGGAAGCAATTTGGAAATATAGAAGCGCAATTCAACATTGTATTGAACAACCCCCGTGTTACAGACCAACACCAACACTCCTAACTCAGTTTGAAGTTTTAGATCATTAGAAAATTCTCTGACTTATAGGCTAGGAACCATCCCTGCAACAGTGTTTGGCTCAAGTTTTCAAAGTTAGCAGTACATCCAGGAGCTTAAAGTCCTAAGATGCTGTAACAGGGAAGCCTGAATTAGATTCTAGCACAAATTTAAGAGATTTCGTTTAAGATATGAACTATGGCAAAACCATACAGAGAATATATTTCTATAAAGTCCTTAGAAGATTACCTGTAAGGGGAACTGGGCTATGGGCAATTGTTCTATTATCATCATGCTCTACAGTGCTGTTGATGTCAGGTTCTATGACTGGAGGTCGGCACTCCATGATCTTGCAGGTATACACACAGCGCTTCCTGGCATCTGTTGTGCTCCAGTACACCCTGGAGCACCTGGAAGATAATTCAAACAAACCAATTTACTTAACAGTTGAGTAAATCTCATTTCTGTTTTAAATATTCCATTTCTCAAAACTACATTGGCGAAAGCCCTCCTGGCAGAAAACACTGCACACCTGGCTTAATCAGAGATTTCTCAATAGTGTAGGAAAAACTACAGTCAGTTTTCCCATATGTTACTTCAATGCTTGTTTGACATGAAATATACTGAAAGACATCCAAACTTGAAACAGCTTATACTCACTGATAGCCGATGGGAAACAACTTATCTTCACAGTCTGAGAGGTCAGTCAGAATTCCTAGGCAGTCTATCGTCATTGAACCTGAGCAGAGAGAGGAACAGTTCTGTGAACCAGATTCCAGCACCAAAGGTGGATCAAGTATCCAGAGACAAGATCATACCAATCATCATGTGGATGTTCTCTGGTTCCAAGCCGCTCAGAAATTTTCTTCTCAAACTGATCCCTTCAAAGTCCACAAAAACTCTCCTAAGAACTTCAAACCCATTCTCAGGAACCACCTGGAACAAGAAACAACAAAACTACTTGTTAATTAAAGGAACCACCACATGTATGCTATGCAGTTTATCCTACCTGATCCTCAGTTTGCTCTTCTGGTTTTTGAACTACCACAGAGCACCACTTGCCAAATTTCCCCAGGCTAGTTGCATTACTGACTTATTAAGAGCAACGTGGTCCAGCCCTTGTTAGCAAGAAACATACTCAACATAAACTTCTAAAAAGTGCTCATAGTTACAGGCTAACCCCACCTTCAGAGTGAGGCAGAGAACAAAAGAAGAATCTTACCTCTCCTTTGATCAAGTCACGATGCCTCTGGCAATAAACTTTCTTATCATCCAGAAAGACACAGTTCTTGACTCGTGAGCACATGAAATGATAGTTACTGGTACAGGAAGTGAGGCAGCAGCCTACTGTGGCGCCCGACTTCTGGCAGAACTCACACCTCTGCAAAAGCAAAAAGAAAAAACCAAAAATTTAATCTCTTCTAAAACCAGTCCACCACTGCCGCTGTCAGTTGGGTTTTTTTGGCACGGACAGAAGTTTAGAGTAATGCTTGATCTCCTGCTTCATTGCTGCTCCATTTCACTACAGTGACTCACACACACAAGCGAGAGACATGGAGGAGGAGGTGAGAGGAAGAAGAATCTCTCACATGGAACAACGTTTTCATTTGTGGACTGGTTCTTTCAGGCCTTTCCCAGACTTTCCTGCTTGTGCTTCATATCCAATCCTCACATTTGCAAGCTTCACTTGGTCTCCACAATATTTCTGAACTGACCAAGGATAAAATAACTTTCCAAATACCTTCAGTTAGTTCTACTATATTTAGTGTTAAAAAATACCGCAAGGAAAGGACAGAGAAGAACAAATGCACACAAGGCATCTTTTAGCTGGGCTCCTGTCCTATGATTCCAAATCAGCATTAAGTTTAACAAAGTGTTCTTTGCTTGTACCCACCAGCTGCTTTCCCCGGATCACAGCCATGTGCACGTTTTTCAGAGAACCATCATCATCTTCAAACACTTCTGCTGACCACAAAGCACAGTTCACATGTGTCCATTCATTTTGGCCAATATAGAGAAGACGTCCAGCATCCTGAAGAACAGAAGGATATATTATTTTCATATGTTCTAGAGGACACAACAATGCACAAAACCCATCCAGCCTATCCACAGTACCAAGTCTACAGCACTGCTTAAATGGGCTCCTACAGAAAGGGGAATGGGGCAGATACTCACATTAGCACTGTCATCACCATATTTCAGGCACAATGCACACTGCCTGTTGTCTTCTACATCTGGAGGTGGGTTCAGTTCAGGACTATCCTCTCTGCTTCTGTCACAGCCTTAGAGTTAAAAGAGAGAACAATATTTATTCTTGAAATTCAGGGTGGCAGAAATTCATCTGGAGAGAATGTCAGTAAGTGAATACAGTAGAAGAGTTTTCAATAGCCAGCTTGGAAAGCAAAGCACATGTCAGTCTCTGCACAACCCTCATTCTGGTGGAAAAAAAGTGAGTGCAAAAGCATTCTTGGGTCCAAGCTTGGCTCAAAAAGATCTCATGTGTTACTTCCTCTGAATGATTTTAGGTCACAGAGGTCTCCAAGACAGCTGCATTTCTGGCTTTGGGACTGGCAATCCTGATACGAGTTTTCTTACCAGAGATGGGAGGTGTAGGAGGATGTAAAGGAGTTGGTGAATCCGGCTCTCCAGGCCCTTTGAGTTTTGGAGCTGGAATGATTTTCTTCATCAGAGGGGGCTGTTCAGTGCGGTTGTTCTCTTCACGCTCCTGCCACTGAGCATAATTATGGTCGAGCGATGGGGGCAGCACCGCATTCGGCAACATACCACTGCTGAGATGCAGCAAGGAGTCAGTGTCACACCCGGCTGCACCAGAGGTCCTTATGCTCTGCCTACCAGGGCCTGCCTAACTCACATTTGCCCACCAGCAACAACTCCATTAACTACCTAAAGCCCAAACATGCTCCCCCAGCAGTCACATTTTAAGGTTTGTGATGTGGCTGTCTGCTTCTCTGAAGGGTAACAGACGCAGGAGGGCTACCCCAAACGGGGGTGTGAGAAGGAGGAGAGGGAAGGAAGCTCAGGACTGACAAGCCAACACACAGTACACCTAGTTCTAATTAAGAATTTTGGTTACTCTGCTTAAAAAAGGAAGTGTGTACAAAACGTGGGAAGTGGATTACTGTGTAATTTCTTAAGGAAAAAAAGAAAGGAAAATAAAAAAGGAGAACAGAAATTCCAACCCCGCAAACAGGCTCTTTCAATACGTTTTGCTTGGCCAGCTGGCAAACAGCAGGGTGTCGCAGTTGGGTATAGAACAATTACTTACTTGCTTGTTACTTTATTTGGCTCCCAAAATCTGGACTTTTTTACACTGAACCATGGAAAAACACGCTCCATTTGCTAAAGGAAAACAACACCCCATTAGAAAAGTTGGACAACATACCAGAAACTTCAAAGATGTTCAGGCAAGATGTACTGTAAATGCACAACTAGTAACATTTCATTAACACTAACAACTCTGACAATGTATTATTTTATTCTTGGAAAGACCCAAGCAAGGCTAAATGTGGTGGCCCTTTGGACTCCAACATCAACAAGCAGTTGTAGGATACCAAGCAGATTTCAAAGTAAGTGTAGGCCAGCTCACCCGAATAAAGAAGGACTTGACCATGCTGTTGGCTTTCTTAATCTCTGGCTGCCCACCATCGGCATTAATGGCTGCTTGAATTATCTTCACGATGTCATCACTAAAATCCAACTGTAAGAAATCCACAAAACTTCACATTAACAGGACTGTCTTTTGCACAGCCATACCACCCACTAATTTTTTAAAGCATCAAGTGAACATTCAGATGACTCTATGACTGAACCAGAACATCAACTTAAAAGCAGAAAGGGAATTTGGCTGTGAAGAAGCAAGCTGCCCTCTACATTTGTAAATTGGCTGGCAGAGCAGCTCCATCCACAACCGTTCACTTCAGCTGACTGCTGATTGGTTTTAAATCTGCTAAACTGGCTGTCTCATAAGCTCATTTTTGGTCAAAATCTGGCACCACAACATTTGCCAAGCACTTTGCAATATACAGTTCCTCAAGATTACAAATTCTCTAGGAAAAAAGGAGGAAAAGGCTGCCCTATGCAAAGAGAACTGATTTGGCCAACACCAGCATTTTCTGTAAATGACTCTTTCTCTTGAAGAGATCACCCCTCCACCCACAAATCCTTAGCTTCCAGCTAACCAACTGCAGCAGGGCTATTTGGCCAGACCTTCAGTCAGAATTTGCATGTTCAGGATGACCTGAACATTTATCTACATAAATGTAGATAAATTTGACTTAAATCTTTATCTGACTAAGAGCAAACGGGGGTCTAACAAATTACCACTGCTGGCTACAGAGAGCCCCACCAAAGTGTCAATTACTTGTGTCTGGACCAATACTAACCAGCACCAGCCAGAACTATTTTTAGCAGCATGATAAGCTGCTTCCTTGTTTCTGAAGAAAAGGCTTAAGTTGCTCAGTTATGAACACCATATGTGAAAAAGCAATTCACAGTGTCTAGTAATACAGCGGAACATGACAACTTTCACGTACCACAGAGGTGTAACTTCCTTGATCCATTTTTCTTTTCACTCCTTCCAGATCCAGAGGCTGGTGCTCCTCCTGTTTACTGACTTCTGTTAGGACAGGAGGATCGGGACCCTCAGGAGAGCTTCTGGATGGGATACTCTCTTCTGTCTCAGGATTTAAATCAGGCGGTTTTGCTGCCTGTGAACACCAGCAATGAGACAGAGGGATGTTAACTATTGAAATGCAGCTGCTCCTGATGATACACTCCCAAGCCCATTTATTGGTCCAATGATTCTCACTAATGTGAAGGAAAAGGAGACCCAAGTTCTGAATTTCTGTCCAAAATGTAGGGGCAACAAAGAAAAGCTCTTAACCAGCTTTCTGCTGAGGCCTGTAAGGTGCACAGCAGGACAGAACCATCAGGCATAAGCATCAAACATCAAACTTATTGCTCAGAAGTCTTATTTCTGAGTGCATACTTCAAGCCAGAGTAACCCCAAGAGGGCACAGACACCAGCTTACCTGTCGATACCGCAGTAAGTGGCTGGTAGTTCTGGAGTTCAACAGGGCTGTTAAAACCTGCTTCAAGGAAATCTGCAGCTCCTTTTCCAGTGCCAAACGCCATTCTGCAGGATGCTGCTCTGTACAGTTAATGCAGGTGTATGCAACGCTCTCGGGCAAGTTGGAGAGTATCTCATACATTTCATCTGGAGACAAAAGAAGACAAGATAACCATGTGAACTGCTTTACTGAAGGATACAGAGAAAAATCACTGCCCTGCACTTACTGCCTAACTGATATTTTTCATGTAACAAAAGCCCCATGTACCTTGTACAGCTAATTGAGGGACACTGCCTTTGAGGAAAGTCCTGTGCTTTCAGGACCTGATTGGTATTAGCACTGGTTTACCTGTTGTCACTCTACAGGCATTTTCCAGGTAGGTCACAACAGGTGAGTGTGTTAAAGTAACACTCTAGTAGAAAGGTCCAAGATTTGATTGCTTTGGGCTAATCACTGCCACATATTCTTTAGTACTGAGGGGATGAGGATTTCCTTACCAGAAAGGTTTTCACATTTGGAGTGGACCCAGCGGTCGCATTTCCCACACTGCATCATTTTGCTCTCGTAGTCATCATCATCATAGCATTTGTCACAGAGAGGACAAAAATTTCCTGCAAACAAAATGGGATCTTATCAGAAGTCTGGATCACCTTAAAGTCTGTGTGGTTACTTACAGGTGTGCTAAGAAAGCAACTCCAAACACCTCTCCCAGTAAACTGCCAGCACAGTTCCCTCTACTGTTACAAGGCTACAAAAAGTAACTTTGGAAGACAACCAATGCAAGAGCAAAACGGAAGGACAAAGATGACACATAGGCAAGAAATTAGGTGGAACATTCAAGACTTTCTATCCTAAGATTCTTCCTCAAAACGCCCTCTGAGGTTCAAAGGCATCATGTAAAGCAAATAACACAAGGAACAGCCACTTTAAAATAGAAATCTTGGTTTTAAATTACTTTTAAGCCAAAAATATTTTAAAACGTCTTATCCTCAACTGCTATTTGAAACCCCGGGCCATGAGGTGTGCAATAATTCCTTTATATGGCAAGGTGTTAACATGCTGAAAGCCCCAAACTCTGACAATAAAGCAGTGGTGACTTTGGTAAGCCACTGCACAATGCAAGATCCTGGCTTTAAACTGTAATTGCACTTTCAGGCTTGATCATAACCAGCCTGCAGTGCTGCCTGGACCGTGCCAAGCTCAAGTGCCATGCTAGCCCTCTGCCCACTCACACTGGCTGATTCAAACCCAAGCAGCTGAGGAAGCTCCTCCTGTAAAGAATCACAACTTCATGTACCTTTAGCAAAGAGTTTGGCACAATCATGACACAGGGAGAAGTCATGAGACCACTGTGCATCCCACCCTTTGCCTGGTGTTGTTGATCCACAGCTCTTGCAGCGAACGCATTTGGTACATATCTGGAAAAGGAATTCATTTGGCAGGAATTACTTGCTTTTATCCAGCAGTTTCTGTGCTTTCAACACATTCATATTTTTTATTATTTCACGAGTGCAGAGATGTTACCCAAGAGAACAGTTTTAAACGCTGAAACTGTCACTGAAAAGATCTGAGCTCACTTCCTTCATGTTAAGATGGTGATAACACAACAAGAAAAAACACTGAACCAGAATCACAGTATAGTTTTTTTGTCCTTCATATTTGCACTGAAGAAAATATCACCTTTCCCTCACATAAAACTTGTGGAATTTCTTCTGATGTAAAATACAGAGTTCTATTTTAATAGCTTTTAAACTCTATACATTGTAGAAGGAAACCTGTATACAAAGTCTTAGTAGCATATACACTACAGGCACTTGTTTAGAACAAAAGCTTGGAAGACACAAATTAACAAATGAATCCAAATTGTCTCCCAATACTGGTATCAACAGGTTTGTTAACAAGTGAACATTTCCATTTTAAAGACCTTCTTCCATGTTATGGGACTATGATCTTATGACTTACTACAACTGAAAAAAGAGCTAATCTCTATAAAAATTCTGCTTTCTCAGAACATCTTATCAACCACCCACCTCACTATCTATTTCCAAATGAAGAGATGAGGAACTGCATCACAGCAAATCACCAGCAAAGCTCTGCTCCATGGCATTACCATCAACAAATGCATTACCCAAGAAAGAAATTAAAATCCCTCACCCAAACTTTCTTTTTCTTGGTGGGTTTTGTTGGGTAGTTTGGGCCCAGGCACTCAGGGTGATAGCTGTTTCGGCACTTGTTACACTCCAGCAACTGCTACAGGAATAAGGGAAAAAAGCATTGGAACAGACACCCTGCAAAGGGATCCAAAATTCTGGACGTTTTCATTTTTTACTGGAGCCCCCATTCAGGTCACGAGAAAGAAGCTGCAACGGAGCAACTCAAGAGGCCTCCTCCCCAGCGCACAGACTCTGCTCCTGGCACATGCTTGCTGCCTGACCTCTGGAGCCAGAGGAGCCCTGGGAGCAGTAGGGGTGCTGCTGGGTCTCCCAGTGGTTTTGGGGTACCTTGGTGGCCTGGTGCTGTCTCCCACAGACGTGGCAGAACTTGCAGCGACGGCAGCACCAGTTCTCCAGCTGGTCCTCCTGGGGCCGCTCGCTCTCCTCCAGGCAGAACTTGTGGAAGGGCTCACAACAGACCTGGCAATATACAAACTGCAAGGGGGGAGAGGCAGGTTTTAGCAAAGCAGAAACTGCTCCAAGTTCCCAAACCAGCCCCCTTGTGCTCTGAACCATTTTGAATTCTGCTTTACTACTGAAAGAACGGGATTTTAGGAGGGAAAGTCTGTATTTCAGGCAACCTAAACCTGGACATCTCACAGCCACCGGGAATCTGGTACCTGTTACTAAGTGCTCTGAGCATTGATAAAGACCTATAGGGCCTATAGGACTCTTCAGGGTTTTCCTCCAACACTTCCTCCCTGTACAACAAGCCAACTGCACCAGAAGACACACTTGGTGCATGAAGTAGGGACATGCAGAGCAAAGAGAGTCTCTCCCTCTGTTCAGCTCACTTCGCCATTGCAAAGCCTTTCTAAGTTTCTCTGTATCCTGTACAAGGGCGGTCGTATCAGAAAAACAATCATCCTCAGACAGACACTGCAGGCTCACAGAGGACATGGCATTTGTTTGTCCCCTGGGGGCCCCTGACTAAGAAGGGGATGGCTCCATGCCCCACAGGGCCTTCGTGGACCCCGAGTGCACTGATGTCCACATCCAGAACTTAACACCCCCTTCCCTTGCCCACTCATCAGAACCCAGGCTCTCCTAGAGCAATAGCACCCAGGCCAGTTGGTCTGAAGATGCTGAGAAGGCACCTATCTAAACCTGGAAATGCATTTAACACATCTCAATCCAGCTCTTTAGGCTGCGCCAGAACCTTTCCAGTCACGTTTCTGTAACAGTTTGCAGCTCTTGGCAGGTATGGACACACCTGGAAAAGTCAAGGCTGCCTAAAACCCTTTAGCACCATTGTGCAGTCTTTCTTATTTCAGGTTAAAAGAGAGCAAAGCTCCTGCTTTACATCAGATGTGAGTTTCCAAACTTAGTGACATGGGGTGCTTTCAAATATGCTGTTCTTCACAACTCATACACCTCCAAAACAAGCACTGTTGAAGTTTCCAAACTGATTTTAAATACTTTTCACTTTAGTATCTCGGGACAAATTCTAGCAAGGACAGATTTACAGGTATTATTTTAATTTCTTCTGGATTAAGGTCATTATAATTTTTATTTATTTATTTTTGTAACAGTACAGTGCTGTAATTAAGTCATCAACAGCAGAACACAATGCTTTACCTCCACATGTCCACTGCTGGCACAGAGAAAACACACCACCCTGGGAGTAATAGGTACCGAGGTGACGATGCCTAACCCACCCATCTCCCAAACATTCTCCACTTCACAGTCCTCCTGAAAGTACAAAAGGACACATCACCATGCAGAACAAGGCAATACAACATCAGTACAAAATGCTTATGCCACTGCTCAGTTCTGGGCCTGCGATTAAGACGCCTCAAACTGAAATAATTTCACCGTCTACTTTACAGTGTATTCTGGGAGAGTCACACCTCGGCGCTGTTCCTGCCGAGAGCACTCAGTGGCATGCTAGAGCCTTCCTTCTAGGGAAAGCAAACCTAAGGAACAGGACAAGGCTTTTTACAATTGCACAAGTATTACTAGAAGTGAAATTTCAGAAGAATTATACTTTATTAAAGCTCCATATTTGTATAAAACATTATGAGATCTCATTATGATCTCCAGTATCAACACTTATAGATGGACTGAAAAATTATTAGGAAAATATTTTATTATTATTTCAACACTGTTGTTCAAAAATGTACATGATTTATCATTTAAAAACCCCAGATATACCCCAAATGTTGTGAATTACAAGTTACTAACATTTTCCCCAAATCTTGTTGGCTCAAGTTGTGGTAAGGTTTTAAAGTTCCATCTTAATGGAATAATTCTTCATAAACCTCAAATTCTTGCTCATCCTCACACATTGACAGTTAAGGTTTTAAAGCTTTAAGTGTCTCTTCATCCAGTACTCTAATTATAAGAAAAAAAAGGCATAACAAGCTTTTAAAAATCAACCAAGTGACTTGTCATGAGGCTCCTATTTTGCGGTTCCCTCTGAAAGGCACCAGACACACAAGCTCAGCAGTTACTGCCAGCACTTTCAGGGGACTCTAGTTCCAGTGGCTAGAGCCAGGGGACATTCAAATACTTAAAACATTTTGTCCTCTACCTTGAAATCCACTCGGATTCTGTGGACTCCATCTGTAGGTGGCTTTTGCTTGGAACTGCTGCCGTTAGTCAGAGTGCTGAGCAAGTTCAGTGTGCTGCTCTCTGGCTTGCTTAGAGGAGGGGGCTTTTCCTGGTCAAGCAAAGGAGCCCGCATTAATCCCAACTCTGGATGTTAGAACTTAACCAACAGTTACATCCAATTCCATAAATAATGCACAGACAACCCCCCAAACCAGCACAAAATTAACGAGCATTACAAAGCTGCAGGGAAGTGACCATTCCACAAACCATTCCCTAAAAGCATTCCATATGGAATTACAGTCCTAATTCCATGTGGTCTACCATCACATTGTTCTTTCATCAGAGCGTGGGTTGGTGTTTGGATACAGTGGGGCAACTCTAGGTATAAACAGGCTCTACTCACTTCTCCCTCAGGTTTACATCAGACAATTTTTTTTTCCATGATCAAGCTCTTTCTGAGACAAAGGTAGCATTTTTTATGGAAAAGCTAGCCTTCACCCTCCAACACACAAATCTTAGATACCAAAGTAACTGAAGTATTCTGAACTGAATCTTGGGCATACGCCACGGTTTTTGCTATCCACATACTGCCACAAGGGAAAACCTAACACCTTTAAGAACCAAATAAAAAAAATCTGCAAAGGCTTAAGCAATATGGTGCTACTTTCTAGACAGAATTTCCAGGTGCTTGAAATTTTACTGACTATATAAAAAACAGTATTCACCTTTTCTTTTGGTTTCTGTTTCACAGGGAAAGTTGGACGGGGAGCAATTTTTTTCTGTTTGCTTTGTTCTGTGCCTAGGAAGGGGGGGAAAAATTATGAGTATTTCAAGAAACTAACAGCCACCTGTAGAGAAGAAAAGGGAAAAAAATCAGCTGGGTAATGTGCGATGAGTTTTAGACTAGAACTTTTCCACCCTCTTTTGTGGCTGTGCCTCCCCAGCTATGAGCAGTTTCTTTGAGGCAAGACTGGAAGAAGAGTTTGCTCTGCTCACAAACTGGAGCATTGTGGGTGCAAAGCCACAGAAATCCCAGAGCTGCCTGGCTGGTGACTGTTCACACTGCTCTGCACTACATACAATAGTGGGCTATACTTTTGTAGCAAAAGATTACATCCTCCTGGTTTCACATTCAGAATGGGAAGTCGACAGACTTAACAATATTGAAAACGAACTTCAAGACTGCCACAACTATACGACTCAAGAGTCCCAACCAGGATAGCCATCCTTCTCCCTGCCCTAACATACACGGTGGCTCAATAAAAAGGAAGCCGGTTCTAACCAGAATTTCTAAAATAGTCTGCTGAGATTTCAACACACCATAAAGCATTCATCAGATTTAAAATGCACCAGCTTTTAGTAGTATTATTACTTAACATGGCTCAAACATATTGATGATAAATAGTCCCATTTACCTATTTCTGGCTGGGGAGTCTGCTTTTTCTTGGGCTCAGAAGTGCTAAGTTTAGGTGCTTCTTTTTTCAAAGGTCCTGAGCTTGGTGGCTGAGAAGGAGGGAGCTGGGCTGGCTGGGACATCTGCTTGCCAGTCTTTCTGGTACTCGATGCAGGGACCTGTTTGGGCTCTGACACAGGAGCGGAGGAATTCCCTTCCTCATGCTTTTCCTCAACAGGCTTACGGGCAGGCTCACTGCTCTTCTTCCCAGAATTATCTTCTCTTGGTACAACAGCCTGAGGAGTTTGTTTCTGTCCAGAGTCCAACTGGTTTTTTCCAGAATGGCTTTCTTTTTTCTCATTTGTCTTGGATTTCTTCTCTTTCTTTTTTGCAGCTAAGAAAAAGAAGCACAGATAAAGCAACACAAACAAAATAGTGTGATTTCAAATGATTTGCTGCTCTTTTAAAACAAGGATACAGACAGTTTGATTCAGAACTTTGTCATTCTGTCATACAAAAGAAAAAATTGTATTCAAAAAATAAACTTGGCTTGTGCTTCAATCCATGTTCTCTCACACCTTGGGCCTCTATTATGCAACAGCAATAAAGCAACACCCTCCTGCAGTAACACAGATCTAGAGCTGAGAGCCGACTGTGTGAGGAAGGAAAAGGAAGCAAAAGGAAGGAGACAAACCAGTCCAGTCAGCAACAGTGCAGTGCTGAGAGACACTGGCATGTAGAATGTCCGCCAGTACTCACATCCCTCCTGCCCCTTGCACCTGCCACCAACAGTGCAGGCAGGTTGGCTCCCAGCAGAACAACCTTTATAAGCTCAGTGTAGCTAAAACAACAGCACAGAGAGCAAAACCTATGAAAACAAAACTGGCTCGTCCTACACTCAAGGCGAGTCGTTTAGCCTACCTTTAGCTTGCTTTTGGAGATAAGCTTTTGAAGGCATCCACTGTAGATTCTGACATTTCCTCATTCTAAAAAGAGACAACATGTCATGAAATCAGAAAAAATGGTGCAGACATTAAGAAGGCAGACTGTAAATACTCAACATCAAAATCTGAAAATAACATTATCAATACATACACTACTTTTGTTCAGTCAAAACCGCTCTTGGAGCGGGACTAGATTAGGGGACCAAGCCTTTTGCTAACTTTATTCAACTTTATTCCCTATTTGTCTTACGCTTGGCATATAATGTCTTTTGTAGACTGGGCCAGGTTTTGTTTCTGCCTCCATTTCTGTAACAGGGCTTACGGCTCTGGTTCATGCTCATGGCTCAAAGACTGGGCAAAGCTGCTGAGAGCAAGACTCCTTCCAATCTTCAGAGTGTTCTCACACAGCAATTCTCACAGGAAGGCTTTATAAATAGCTCTTATACCACAACAATCTACTGGTGCCACTTTAGCTGCTGCCTTTTCAGACAGTTTATCTAGTCTGGTCAAATCCATTTAATACAGCAATTTATAAAAGAATAAGGTTCCATCTAAGTGACATGTAAAAAATATGACAGAAGAAATCATGGAAGAGTGGTATTTCTTAATGATATTCAGAGACACCTTTGATATACAAAGCATATATAAGCTAAATAAATGCCAGCTTGAAAACACAAGGTCTTCATGAATGCAGTTTGGGAGAATAAGAGATAAGTATTTATGTGCATATTGCCTTCCTTGCAAAATCCTGTATTGCCTAACAAAAGCCACAGATCTTACACCGAAGAATCCTCAATTGCCATTTCCATCAAACTGAGGAGAATAAACTAGAAGAGAACTCCAGAGAAAGAGCTCATAACTACTGCACCTTGAAATGTGGTCTTGACTTTCATACTGTTTATAGTCCCTTGCTTTGATTAAGCGTCAGCTCAGGTCAAGCTCAGTCCAAGCCCACGACACAGGGAAATCTGCTGTTCCTGGCCCAGAGCGTGGGTACCCTTATCCCACTCAGAGCAGGGATTAGCTCAACGGCTTCTCAGACACACTTACTTGCAGCACTGCTTCTTTATATTGCGCCCACCAAACTTGGGTTTGTCTAGACAGTTAGTGCAGACACCACAGTCCTCTGGAACCTGACAGCCCGAACACTGCCCGCAGCGCCTGGAGCGCCGGCCCTTCTTCACCGGAGGTTCTTGCTGTGCCTTGTTTCTGGTGACTGGCTTAACGGGCTTGATAGGTGGAGCAAGAGGTTCAGCCTCTTCTGAGCCAGCTATCGATGACTTATCTACCAAAAGAACATTTCTAAAGTGAATTTTCTGATGTCAAAGAATGTTTCAGGAGTATAACCTATAAGTAAAGCCTGTAAGTTCATCTGCAGAGCCACACAGATGCACGCGATTCTGTGTATACATGTGTGTACTCATGTATATGCACACATGCCCCTGGCAGAACACAGGTTTGGTGCAGAACACATGTATTTAAAACAATTCGTAATAGCTTAAAGGATTAACCCTGCTAGAGTGGCACTGTAACCGAGAGCCCAGAGCTCTTTAACACACTTTCCCTTGTTAATCACTTGAAGTCCTGATTTTAAGCAGCCAACAGAAGCTGACTTTGTACAGACTCACAGATGAAAACTAGAAATCCTAACTCACCATCATTCCCCATGGAAGACAGTATCTTCTCCCGCTCTTCCCACGGTAAGGCACTCAGAGTGGGCATGTCATCAGGAAACACTGCTCGCTTGCGTCCCAGTGCAACCGCTGCCCTCCTGCAAACGTGTTTTATTCGTGGTCCTCGGACTGATGTTTCTGATGAATCACTCTCTTGCCCCTAGATTTCAGAACATGAGAGCAGACGGTATTCCTAAGAAAGTTGCCAAAATGAGGCTGAGAAACATGTAATAGAGACTTCTAAGCAAATTATATCTTAGCTTGCAGTTTGTAAGAATCAGGACATGGCCTCCTAACCCTGAGTTATCCAAGTAAGGATAAATGCAAGAGAACAAGAGTTTTGACTCAACTGGAATTACAAGGTAAGTCTCCATGCACTACTGGAAAGCCAACTTGCTCATGAAGCCATATTATCAAGGAACTGACTTTAAAAAAATCAGAGTCCACTGGAACTGGAGTAGCACTTGGTGCTGACTGATCCAGCAGAAGCCAGTAGCAGATGAGGCTGTTTGAGAGCTTTGCAGCTGCTGATGTTTCAGATAAGGGGTTTGGGTTTACTGGCCCTAAACAAATGGAGCATTTTAGTGCAATTTCCCATGTTTTGGTAAGATTCTGGAATACCTCCCACTGAAAGAACTATCTCAAATAAGCAACTGTGAGAATCTGGGTTTCTGCTACACCGGGCCAGTCATACAGATGCATGGGCATCTTCATTTCAGAGACAAACAGCTGAAGGCTTCTCTATTTGAAATATGTACTAGTGATTTTCAACACTATTGCTGTTATGGAAAGTAAAAGTTTAAATGAAAAGTATTCCCTGAAAATGTATCTCACCTCCCTTTCTGGCAAGTAAAGAGGACTGCAGAAAAGGGTGGTTTCAGGGTGGGGAAGAAGGAAAAGAGGAAAGTGCTAGGAAGCAATTCCTCAAATCAGATGCAAAATTTCAATGGATCTTCCTCCCTCCTATAAGTGAGACATCACCGCATAAAGTTAAAAACCAGAAACATCAAGAAACAACTTTCCTCCAGAAGTCAACTTTACACTCGAGGAGGGTCCCCAAGAAGCCTCAAGGCCAAGAAAGACACTGCATTTTGCTGGACCCACACTTTTCAGTGCAGGCACTACTCCAGATAATCGCTCTGCTTAAATTTATTCAGAGAAACCCAATAAGCAGCTACGCTGTACTGGTCTCCCAAATGTATGCAGCTCCCCTCTGAGCTGACTACACAGCAGCTCCCTCTTCCCCTCAGCTTCTGCCCAGGACTCCTTGTTTACGGGTCGTTTGCCATCTGTTGCACTAACAGCTGCTTAGCTTGGCACATTAATTCTTCACGCTCAGTATACAAAAGCTACTCATGACTTTCAGAACAAGTTCAAAGTAAGATGCACTCTAGCAAAAAACTCAACTTGGAAAAAGGAATACCTGCGCTTTTGGCTGATCTGCTTGTTTGAGGGACTTGCTCTTCTCAATCTTGTACAGCTGAGCTTTTGCCTTTTTCAGAAGACTGGCTACCCTCTTGTCAGTCATTGGCAGTTTGTCTGCTTGGGCCAACATAGAACTGATGGAGGAAGCAGAATGTTTAACAGTGCTTGATGAAGGAGCACAAAGACGTAGAGCTTTTTCCTTCTCCAAAGATGGCACAGTGGGGCTGAGGTCCAGGTCTGATTTGTCCAGCCCCCCTCTACCTTTCTTGGATGTTTTGGTTTTGACAGCTGCTGTATCTACCAGAGTAGCAGTGGAAACGTCTGTTGTGGGATCTGCTGCTGTAGACTTCTTCCGCCCGGCAGTTTTTTTGGCAGATGATGATGCTGCAGTGTCTTCGCTGACTTTTTCTTTGGGCATTTTACCTACAGGAAACAAAGCAGTGCTACTCTGTATTTCTGACCCTTTTCTCCTTTTCTCTTTCCTTGACTCCCGTTTGTTCTCCTTTTCTCTCTCTCTGTCTTTCTCTCTGCTCTTGTCCTTCTCCAGGCTTTTGTCAGCATCTTTATCTTTGGAGAGCTCTTCTGCTGCCCTGTCCTTGTTTTTGCCTCTCTCTGTCTGGGGACTTGATGTGAACCAGGGGAAGAGAGGAGTAGGGCTACCAGATGAGAAAGGCTCTGCTGGAGCACTCGTCTGCTTCCTTGGTTTCTGGCTTCTTTCTGCTGATTCCCCAGATTGTGACAGGGAATGGGAGGGAAAAGTAAAAGTTGAATTTAAGGCACTAGTGGCAAGAGAACTAACTGAAATACTAGTTAATGAGGAAGAGACAGAAGACTGTGGGGTGAGAGTTGTCAGGTCAGAGGTACTAAGCCTTCCGCTCCTCGTCCTCATGGAGTGCGAAGGAGATCTGGGCTCTGATCGGATGGGGCTGAACGCTTTCCTCTTCCGTCTCCGAGAGGACGTGCCTGTGGCAGAGGTCCCTGTAGTGGTGCGACCAACAGACGAGGGCAAAGTTACAGACTCGAAGATCCGGGAGTGGGCCTCACTGGGTGTGAATCGTGGCGCTCGCAGCAGAGGACTTCTCTTGTGCATATCAAACCTGGCTCCAGAGTGAAGCGAGAAGAGACGTGTGGGAGCTGTCGCACCTGGCGTTGAGAAGCCAGATGCAAAGCCAACGTCCTCCGGTGTCAGCGGCGGGGGTCTGAAGTTATCAAATATCGGTTTGCGAATAAGACCCTCTTTGGCATACTTTGCTGATGAGAAGTACTGTGGCTCTGACCTGGAATGTTTCAGGGAGGTCCACCTAAATGTTGGCTCTCGTAGAATTGACTTTCGTTTCTCTTGCATCGGCGCAGCAGAAGCAGGAAGAAAGGGTGAGGCTAACGGTATGGTTGGAGGCATAAGCCAAGGGGTATGGTCTGAGATGCTCGAAGCAGGCTGCAGCGGTGGGGGGGGAGTGAGCAAAGGGGGAGGAGGTGAGGAGGAGGACTGCTGCTGTGGCACACTTGGTAAGGCTGACAGCTTTTTTGCAGTCCTCTGGCCAAAACTTCTTTCTGTTATTGAAAACCTTCTATTTCTCCTATCAGCGTTATCGTTTTCAGGGGACTGAGAAACAGGCAGGGGAGTGTGAACTTCTGGAGTATTGCTACGCTCCTCAGAAAGCATCTGCATCTCCTCAGAAGCCTGGGAGTCTGTAGATGTATCCACGCTGGGGCTGCTGGACCGTGAGGAATCTGAAGACATCTGAGACGAATGCTGAGAAGCAGCACTGGACTTTTCACTGGAGCCACAAGATGTAGTGCTGAACCTGCTGTTTGGTGTGGATTCTAGTCTGGATATTTTAATAGGAGGATCGTAGTCTTCATCCTCAATAAACCGTTTGGGCGTTTTGATAATCCGTGAAGAGATTGCACTCACAACAGGCATGATGAACTGTCGAATATTTTTGAGCTGGGTTCTCCCCTTCCTGCCCTGCAGTTTGGCTGCTTCTTTCTCAATCTTTTTTTGTGCTCCCTTTTTAGCTCTCTGCAAGAGTTGCTTAGCAATTGTGGCATCCGTCCTTTTGGTGGAAGGTATAATCCTAACAGGTTTAATCCTGCGTGGACTCTGTCTGACAGCAGCCTTATCTTCCTTTGTGAGAGGCGGTGTGCCATCCTTTTCTTTACGAATCCTCTGGGGCTTCTCCAGCTGTGAGTTTATGACTAAAGTTGAGGAAGTCTTTAAACGTTCAGAGGCCGGTGGCCTGCCTCTCCTGCGCACGATCTGAACGCTCTTTCTCCCAATCTGAAGTTTTGCTCCAGGCTTAAATTTAGATTTCAGTGGGGAAAGCTTACTAGTTCTTAATTTCTTGATTTTAGTTGCTTGTTGAAAGGTAGTGGATGGCGATCTTTTTATTTTTTTCAGACTCTCTTTTTCCTCTTTGCTGCCCTTCTGAATGTCCGATGTGTCCTTTTCCTGTGACAATTTGAACTTCACACTTGTAAGTGTTGGAGGTCTTCCTCGTCTTTTTTCCCCACTCTTTGACTCCTTCTTCTTTACTTTCTCCATGGATGTGGTTTCAGACTTGCTTGAAGGGGAACACACTGATGAGGAGTCTGACAGTACAGCTGAACTTCGGTCAGAACCGCTCCGGGGCCTCCCACGAGGTTTCCGTGGACTAGATTTAACTGAGAGGGAAGTAGAGAATGCAGGGAACATATTAAATTTCTCCAAGTATAGGATAAGGATTACCCAGGTCACACAAGTATTTACTCAGTATCAGTCATGCTGCCCATACGTTACCAAAATGTTTCAGATAATCAACATATAAAAATAGTTTTATCACTACATGTAGAGAGTACCTTCCCAACAAACCTCTTTTCCCACATAAAATACGACGTAGATAACTTGTTTAAAAATGCAAGCTAGCTCTTTCCCAACAATTACATACACAATTGCACAAGTCCAGTACCAACCTCAAGCTGGGAGGGAGCAATAATTCTCTAGGGCACATGCCACCTTTTAAACACATGCTTTTTTTTATTTAAGCAGATTACAGCCAGTTGAAAGAAAAAAAAATCCTTCTTTTTGAGTGCCATCCATCTGCACTGCTAAGGGAGAAGTCAAGAGAACAAGAACAATCTACATGAGGCTGATACAAGACAATTTACTAAAAACTGGTTCTAGCTTCAATGCACAGTAAATACTCAGGACTGACTTGCAGCCATCAAGCATAACACTTGATTACCCACCTTGATCAATATATTTCACTGCACCCTCACCAAGCTCAGCTATTTCAGTTCTGGATCTTCCCTTGCACTAGCAAGGTGCTCCACCACTGTTCGCTGTTGAAGCCAGGCTGAGCAGATGATTATGGTGGAAAAGCAGAGTGCTCTGGTGAGAACATTTATTGACAACACAGGCAGTAAGGAGTCTACTGAAAGATACTGAAATAGTCAAACTGGTTTCAGACCCTTACTCTTTAAATAGCTGCCTCTCCAGAACAGTCATGATGTTTCAAATACTGGTTTCATCAGTATAACTCTTTTATTCAAAGTTTCCCTGTTCCTTTACAGATCAGACATAGAGAATTCAAAACTAACTGCATTGAATCTGAAGACTGGTGTGGCTTTTATGGTGGATGAGATTTGGTGGAACAAACAGGAGAGGCACAGCAAAACCATCACAAAATAAAACCAAAAGTCAACACCCAACTTGAACTCACCTGTGGGAGACCTCGTGGGACTTCGTACTTTGACTTCTTCATCTGAACCAAAACCTAAAAACTGTTCATCCTGCAATGAGAAAGCAGATGGAAGTTTGAGGATATGGATATTAATGTTGAAATAAACTCTACAGTAATCAAAGCACAAAAGGATTCTAGAGGATTTTCCTTCCCCAAAAAAGATACTGGCATTTGTTCTTCTAACAAAGAATTGCTAAAAAGGAAATACAACCTTTACATACACATACACAGCAACTACAGTTTACAGCTATGGAACAATCAAAAAGAGTTACAGGAAAACAACAGACAAATATATACAGAAGCAAACCCTTAATGCATAAAATCTGCTGCTCATATCAAACAACAAAGCTTTCCTTCAGTAAGCTATTATTCAAACCACCCTAAAGACACACTCCAGCAAAAGAAGCGTTACTGCGTGTATTATTCTAGTACAAAGGTGGCCCAACTTCCTGCAAACTTATGTAAATCCTTTCTTTTTAATTCCCTTCAGACTTGGTCTTCAGGAGAGATGAAAACCTGACTTCTGCTGTGAAGCTCCTCCCACTGAAAGAGGCACGAGGTTAAAGGCTTGTTCTCATTGAGGCAGGTAAATTAGGAGTCCGTAGGGGTCAGTCCAGTTCATCTGCCACCCAAACGTGTGGTGACATCTTTTTGTTTATATGTCATTCCACCCTTCCTAATCCATTTTCACCTCAAGTATTTAGTTGGCCAGTCTTAACTTTCCTAGGAACTTTGGAAGAAGGATGCCACTTGTTTTTCCTTTCAAAGCATTGTGCAATGTGGCTGTAAGCTTTAAGAAAGGCAGGCACTGCAAGAACAGTATCATGCAAGTGAAAAGGGACAAGACTGTGAAAGAAGAAGGTGGGCTGTGCAAAGAAGTAACACCATTTCTTTGTGTTCTGCCTCATCCTTTTTACATGGAATTCCTACTTCATCTACTTACAGAGAAGATCAGGAAGAGCATCTCAGCTAGTGACACCACAGTCTGACAGATGAAAAGGAGCAAGGCTTTAGACCAAAGTATTTCTCAAAATTTTCTGCCTGGTTTGTATCTGACAGGCCCCAGTGTAAACAACTCAAACACAGTATGCTCTGACCAAGTGGACTTCCAGGTTCTCAATGCAGATAATGCTTTGGCCAATTAAATACAACACGTATCCCCTTGGGCTGCAGTTAATTGCTGTAAGCCATCACCAGCACATAGACCTGCTGGAGCAGGGGGTGGCCCTGCCCCATCTCACATCCCTGCTGCCTATCTGCACTTTGCACTTGCAGCAGAGATGACAAGAAAACCAGAAAAAGCAATGATAAAGCAACATAAAAGAAATAAAATGATGCCAAAAGACACTGCTTCTACCTGAGACACCTTGCATCACACAGAACCCCTGAAGGCCATGCCCAGAGAGGGAGAAGCTACTGCTTCCCAACTTTAGTCCTGCAGCACTGCAACCAGAGCAAGAGCAGCTGTGGGAGCGCCCGGCTGCCCACCCCCAGCACCGCGGATCCAGGGCCAGACGCCTGCCTGCCGCTCCCGAGCACGTGGGATACAGCAGGATGTAAACACCGCTGTGTGGCTGCCGGGTGGGTGTGTGCAGGGAAGGGAAGGGGTCCCCAGCCCTGACAGAGGGAGAAGCTGTCAGCGCAGACAGATGTGGGCTGAAACCCAGAGAAGGCACAGAGAAGTAACAAGTACCTAAGAACAGTCAGGTTTAGAAACGCTAAGGGATCAGCTGCTCACCCTGTGTGATTTCCTGACTTGTACTGGCCTCCAAGTTCCTGTGGCTGCTACAGATCTTTTCTTTATTTTCTTATTCTGGGTCCTAAAGTCATTATTATTTTACCTCTGGCTACTAAATCAGTACTTGCCATATTTTTGACAATTACCTGTCAATCCATGATTAGAACTTGCATTATTTTTAAACTGAGTTCTGTTACCTTACTTTTCCAATGGGATACATTAATACTGGCTTTGGCCCAACAGCCTGGGAATGATCATTTTTTCCATTTCTTACCAAGCAGTCACCAGAAGCGTCTATAGCAAAGAGGCTCCTTCCACAAAATGATCACTTTGCTTCATCTACAACCACAAGTAGTATGACCAATATGTCACTTGTGTTTGTGTGTTTGGTGACATTCCTGAGTGTATTGGTGACCTCAGAAAGGTTGGTATCGCTACCTGAGAAGGCACCCCTGTGACCTGTCAGAAAAGACCAAGAAAGCCACTAAGTATCACTCAGCATTTGCCAGGATAATCCATTCAGTTGGCCATCACGTGTCAAAATGCAGTTTTGATGCAAACTAGGCAGGAACAGCCTCCCTCCAGTTTTTCAGAAATGTCATGACAGATGGAGAGTGATTAAAAACCGTAAAGATTTTGAACATGGCCTCATTTACCTGAAAAAGAATATACAATACAAAAGATGTCACTCAGGGTAATTAATTAAAGGATGAGGGCAGGCTGAGTGCCAGACATGAAGACTAACCAAGCAGGCATGGGATGATCTCTCTGGGCAGCAGAGCGTCCACGCACATTTCCTATCCAAACATTACACTATCCCAACTCGGTTCAACCTCAGAGTTGTGTGCAGATGAAGAATGGCTTTTCCTGAAGTTACTAAAAAACAGAGAAGTTGCAAGCAAATGTCTATCACAACGGTCTTGAGCAATATTACTTTTCAAAGAATTTCTAGTTAAAGATCTCAGAGGAAAATTCACCTTCAAAGCAGAAATTATCCTGCAGGCCCTAACTGATGTTCTGATTGCTGTCTGAGGAATAACAGTATAAACCATACCACTGTGGATCTGTGAAGCTGCATGGGGCTCTCACCAGCAATGCAGCTGCTCCAATCAGCACCTGAAAAAGTTTATTCTACAATAGAGTCACCTGAGCAATGATGTACTTCCCATTCCTCATCTTGGGTTTGGCCCCAGTTAGACAGCACCTCACTTTCTTGGAAAGGGATAAGCTATTTTTAGAAGCTCATTCAGATGCCTGCTTAGTGACTGCAGCACAACATCTACCAGACTCCTCTGCTTTCAGCAGAGTAAACACCCTTGGAGGTTGGCAGGTAGTAACCCCGAGACAAACACTGGGTGCTGGGAGCAGAGCAGAGTCCACTGGGAGTGCAGGGAGATGCTTCCCAAGCCATTACTTGTGATGCAACTTCAATAATGAACAGCTGAGCACTTGGGGTGACTGTTATGCACCAACTCAGATGGGAGGACATTTGTCCTTCCATTGTTTACTTCAACAAAAGCTTTGACCAGGAGTGATGCACAGACTTTGCTGGGGCTTCACCTCAGAGCAGCAACTGACCTACAGAGAACACTTTGGGATCACAGAACAGCTCCTGGCCTGGTCACCTCCACATGACAACCCCCAAACTACACTGCGGCAGCTGTACCCTCAGGCATCACCCATGGCAATACAACGGTGATTAGGGCTGCAGCTTCCAGAGTCCATTTTTTTTAGTATTAGAAAGAGTATATTGCTCTTTATGGGGCTGAGGCTCAGGGTGGGTCTGTTACAACTGTGTTACTGAGCTTACAGATCTGTTTTGCCAGAGTCCTGGTTCCAACCTGGATGAGAAATTCTGCTTTATGCTTTCCAATCTGAATACAGAGGAACGCTTATTAGAAGACCTGAAACATTCTCTGGTCACAACAAGCTTTCAATAATACCACTTCCAAGGAAGAAGGTCAATGAAACCACTACCTAGAAAGATCCAGCTTGCAGATGGTGAGAGAAAAGCTCTAGAGTTGCTGTATGGATGCATTAAAACAATCTTTTCTGGTGGTAAACTTATCTTTCACTCCTAAGCACATATTCCTAAAGAAATAGTACTAAAGTCAAACTACACTCCATAGCTCAGCTTGGGGGGAACAGCTAACCCCATTCTGGGAATTTTGTGTATCCTTAGGAAGTGACAAACCACTGACTTAAGGAGTCACCCGTTTCCTCCAACACGGTGCTGTGAAACCTGCAGTCCAGCATTCGGGTGCCAATACAGAAGTGCGTGGTCAAGCACTGTCGGAAGTCTGTCCCAGGAGCTTTCCAGCTGAAGGAAGTACAACGTCCAAAAGGCCCTGGAACAAACTCATCAGTGCACTGCTGCTGTTGTGAAATTGTCTTACCTGCCCATTGCTAGTGTGATGAACCACAGCACCTTTCATTTGAAAACAGTTTCCCAATTTCCTAACAAAATTCCCCAAACTGCTCCTGGTTTGGAGCACTGCACAAAGCTGACCAAACCACAGAAACAGATGCACCACCAAGATGGTTAAAACATACTTCTATTTTCACACGTCTGACAAAACAGCACCTGAATGTTCAGGAAAGGAAAGTGCACAAAGGAGGCTCCATCTGTTGGGCCATGATCTGCATCGTCCTTATCATGTGCCTCTTGTTAGACATCAATACCTACAGCAGGCCCCTCCTCGCACACGTGCAGTGGCCACCTCACTCGTGACAGGAAAGGCTCTACACCTTCAACTCACACATGAAACACCCAAGCACTCTCACAGCAACCATTCAACCTAACACTATGTGAGGAAATTTTGAGGCAAACAGAAGAAATTATCTGTACTTCCAGCTCAGGCATGACCCTGGTGGCAATATGGAAGCTAATCCTGACACCCAGGGCATGGACCTAGTACCATTTCCAAACATGCCAAGCATCAATGAACATCCACAACTCCAACATTCACCTCATAAAACATTACACTCCAGGTATAATCACAGAAGTGCTACCAGGGACACCACCATGACCACCACATCCAACTGGCCAAACTCAAGCTTCTGCAACTTTCAGTCAATACAGATTTATGGAGATAACTGTCGGCATGCATCCAGCACACTCTCAACTTCTATGTCCCAAAGCTTCAATCTCCCTTCAGGGAGCTCTAAAATGACAGGCAGAGCAGATATTTAACAACTATGTTTATGCTTCTTTTATACCAAATGTTGACATAACGAACCAAGAAAACGCAACCAAATTTTTCTTGTTCCTACTGTGCCACTCACACCAAGCTGGAAGGTCAGTACACAGTACAAACACTACTGTTCAACCAGTTACAGCTTCACTGTGCAAAAAGTCCCCCCCAGCAACTCTTGTGGTGTTAAAATCAAGTATCAGAATGTGGCTCCTTTAACATGAGCTGGTTTCAAGATAACTCAGTGCAACTCTGAGCTGCAGCAGAAGACTAGGGTTTGTACCTGAATCTGAGAAGAGTGCCCTGACACCCCAGAATTCAGATACTGTTTAAATGAGAAATGCAGTCTGCTATGTACTATGAAACTGCTAAGGAGACAAGGGAAAGACTGAGTCTAATACTTGTTCTGGACAACATTTTTCCTGCATCTAACTTGGTGGTAATACCTAATTTCAACAGGTACCTACACAAGTGCACACAAGAATGAGGTAGAAAAATAAGAAAAGCACGTGGAGCAGAACTTGTACATAAAAAGGTAACACAGCTTCTTCCTCTGCCACTGGCTCCTGACCTCAAACCAACTGCTCAGAGTTTATTCCTGATGAGGAATACCAACTCAGTTGAAGACTGCAACCGGCTCAGCTCAGGAAGGACCCTCAACCTTGTGGAAAAGAACAGCATGAGCACCAGGCAGTTACTGAGAGGACATGGTGAGCCCTAATATGAAGGGATCTTCTGGAAGCCCCCTTCTAGAAGAACACCTTCCCCAGAGCAGCCACCACATGGATACCAGAAACCCCACTGCTCCTGCACTGCACACAGCTGCCCTCTCCTCTGGAGAGACCACAGGCAGCACCCATGTGCTGACTTCCTACATGTGCCAGAGCTCTTTTCACACCCTCATCTCCACCTCACAGAGAACTTGTACTGCAGGACAGAAAAGCAGCCTCTGGTGACTGTAATCTTTACTAGGACTATGACGAGTGCAGAAGTCACCAGCCAGGTGTCCTTTGATGCAAAAATGTTTTGTTTCTTGAGCATCACCAAAGGAAAGTAACCAACTGAGCGAGTTAACTCAATCTGAATGTTTGTGAGGATCCTCTCTGAGTATACCCAAGAGTACCAGCATGCTGCAAATGCAGAGTGAGGGAAAACACCTGGGCTTTGCCACTGTCTGGCTCATGAGGGGTCAGGTAAAACTGAACCTACTAACACCAAGCCACAAATGAATGCTTATCATTACTTTCTACTGTATGCAATGCTATTAGAGAAAAGCTTTTAGCAGCTAAAGAGAAAAGGGATGGAATCAGTAGAATTTTTAAAATCCAGGAGACCCTGTGTTAATCAGCTGCCACACCTACAATGAATTCAGTCTACTTGATTTTAAAGCAAAAATACCCAAAACCCAAACTCAAAAAGATATCTCAAAGATGTTTTAGGGCTTTTTTGAGATGCAAAAATGTACTTGAAGACAACTGGAATTAAACAAACCACAGCCCAATGTCATCTTAGGAAAAAAAAAAGAAAAAGAAAAGAAACAAAGCAACTGG
Organism: Cyanoderma ruficeps; assembly: GCA_008694505.1. NCBI lineage: Eukaryota > Metazoa > Chordata > Aves > Passeriformes > Timaliidae > Cyanoderma > Cyanoderma ruficeps. The sequence goes on along the minus strand of VZDJ01000063.1, from coordinate 2,798,344 downwards.
CCTCCCCCCACATGAAAAACCTCCTGGGTTATTAACTCTGTGGTCAGCTCGGTTAGCCAGATCTCAGTCATTTCTATCCCTGAACTAGCACTGGTGAGATATTAACTGCCTCCCAGAGGACTCCATGAATTCCATCAAACCACGTCTACTGCAAACAACAAAAAAGAGAAGTACCCCAAAGTGCAGCCCCTGAGGTGATGGTGCTGATGAGAGCAGTGCGACTCACACCCCAAAGTCTGCACAGGTGAGGGTAGGAGTGTCCCCACACTCAGCTGTGCATGTAAACACAACCCCGTTCCTCCAGCACTGCCGCCCGCGGGAGCTGCCACTCTACAGGCAAGGAATTCCTCCAGCTCAGCCATGAGCAAAGAGCTCCACTTCATGGCACCCAATAGAAAACACCAAAACCAGGCCAGAAAGACACAAGAAAACTGTATTTTCATGTGTGTTTTAATGAACTCTGCTACGTCCAGTGATGGGAAAGGAAAACAACTGTTCTTTATACAGACAAAATACAAAGATACATTCACCTACCCTACAGCTGACAACCTGCCTGGAGAAGAGGAGACAGAACTGGCCCTTCAAAAATCAAAAAGCCCTCCTGGTACAAAAGACCTGGGGAATTCTCTTGCCGGCGCAAGGATGCTACTAAGGAGTGATGCAAAGCAACTGGGGAAAAGGAACGCTGCAGCTCGTAGTAACACACCCCCATCATGTCTTCCCTGTTCTGTCAATAGGTGGGTTGTTGTCGCACTCCCACTCCGGCTGCCTTAGAAAGGCTTAAAAAAAAAAATGAAGGGAGGAAGAAGAGCAAC